>JAUCNO010001834.1:1139304-1197282 GCA_032353835.1 Enteromius viviparus | reverse complement strand
ATTCTAATATGCTGATGTTTTATTATCAGTGTTGGAAACAGTTGAGCTGCTTAATAGTTTTTTTAGGATTCTTTGATCATTAAAATATTAAAAAGTGAAGCATTTATTTAAAATTAATAATAATGTTCAAATCCACTGTTACAGTAGTTTACTGTTTTACTACAGTTCAAAAATCATAAAATTTTTATTCTTTCTTTTTTAAAAGAAATAAATACTTTTATTAACCAAGGATCTATGAAATGGATTTTCATTTTTCAAGATTTACATTTTAGAAATGTTTAATATTTGGTAAAAAAAAAAATTATGTTGTTTTTTACTTGTTATTCATAAAAGAATCCTTAGAGAAAAAAATTAAACCCATTCCAAAAAAAATATATTTGTCTGCACAACTGTTTCCAACATTGACAATTTTATTAATAAATTAGCATATTAGAATGATTTCTGAAAGGATCAAGTGACACTCAAGACTGGAGTAATGATGCTTTGTATCACAGGAATAAATGACATTTTAAAATATATTCACACAGAAAACAGTTATTCTTAAATTGAAATAGTATTTCACAATATTACAGATTTTTCTGAATTTTTAATCTAATAAATGCAGCCTTAATGAGCAGAAGAAACATCTTTAAAAACCATTAAATATCTTACTTTTTTTTTCAGAAATGAATAAAACAAATTTTGACTTTTGTCAGGCAGGTCAAAAAATTATACTCCTGTGTTTCTATGGACCAGGACCTTACCTAGCTATGAATTTTATTAGTGTCTTAATAGCCTTTTTTACATTGCAATCAACTCAGTGCAATCAACTCAAGAATAAAATTGCTGTAACATGGAGAAGTCCTGTGTTTAAAACTAAGATCTTCAATAAACAATTGAACATACATATAACAATGCCCAAATTTTTTATTTAAATTTGCATCATTTAGCAACTGTAGCAATAATTGCACCATTATTTAAAACGTAAGATTTCAGAGCAGACAAGCATCAATTACAGATCGTTTTCTCAAAAAAACAACAACAGTGTCTTTCGTTACATGCAAAACTGAAAAAGAGATGCCATGCCATGCTTTGTTGAAAAACTGTCACTTGACCTGGGCGTTTCTATTTACAAGGGATTGAAAAGTCAGGCAATGAATAGTTGCAGCTGAAACAGCAGTACAATTAGAGAAGAAACACCACTGTATTAGCCACTGCTAAGTAGTCAAAACAGATCCCAATCTTAATCCCAGAAACGGATTTATTGAGCTTAATCCTGTTGATGAAAACAGTATCCCACCCGCGTTCAGACAGCCCACCGCCCCAGGTGCAGTAAACTCACTAGACAAGGCCTTTACCCCTCTGTCTCAGTAAAGCTCTGATGAATTGATAGTGTAGGACCTCGCTGGGCAACGTGCCCGGTCTGTGGTTGGTTAATTGGTTTCGGGAATGTTTTCCCACAGAAGCCAGAATCAAATGTATAAAGGTCATGAATAATTAAAAGAGTGAATGCAAAGTGGGTTTTGTTGGTCTGAATGTCAAGCAAACTTCTCACTTCAGAAAGACGTAAATAACATTCCTCCTGTGAAAGAAAAGGGACTCCAAGTGCTACTGACTTGTTATTTGATATAGTCTTTTGTTCTCACATTTAATATTTTTGAAACATTACATGTAAGATAAACCTTCTACAGTTTGTCCTCTGATTGTCTGTGGAGTTCAGACACTTGTGAGAGAAGAGCAGAAGGCATGAGACACCGCTTAGATCTCTGTAGATAATGGGATGAAGAGAGATCTGTTATCTTAATATTATAATGATTTAATGGCATTCACAATTTGGCCAAATTAGTTAATCCTACTGTCTACATATATAATCTCGATGTCTCTAAACATGACCCCATTTGCCATTCAGCCTTTTGCTGGACACTAGCCAACACGAGCAGTTGTGTACAAATGATACACACATTATTTGCTCAGTTTGACATCATTGTAAAATGTGTTCGTTTTTGATGAATCTGTTGCAAAATTACATTAATGCATTTACCAGATACTATCCAAAGCAACTAACATTGTATTTAAAGTTGACTTTTCAATTCAATTTAATCATTTCTTGACTTCTTTGGGAATCAACTTGAAAACTGTCAAGCACTGCTTTTTGTGTTACAGTTCAGAAAAATATACAATTTAGTTTCGTAAAATTATTATTGATGACCTGGTTTCCTTGCATCTTTGTCTTTAGATGTCCTTGTGTAATGCCGCATGTTTTGAAGCACTGTGCTGAAGAGACGTCAGGCCATCACAGCTGTGTCCAATGACTAAAATGTGAATGCGTCTGACTGTGACATTAATACCTTGAGTGCTATCCGCCATGACTTGTTTCTAAGCAGCTGGAAAAAAGACCCTGCATATATACACATGATATCACAGCAGAAATCTGGCAACCGGCACAATCATATGACCTTTCGTTAGAGTCCTCCTCTGTGTCAGCTGATGGAATCTTTTTGACTCCAGGCAATACAATCCTTTGCCTTCCCCGCTAAACCTGTGATGAAACATAGCTGCCAAATTGTATGTCATTGGAAGCAGAAATTAAATGCTACAATACAATATACCTTTATAGCTTTTTTTCAACTTGTGATGTATTTGGAATACGAAAAGAAAGGCTGTTACAACTATTACAACTATATGTGTATTTGTATACATGCGTTTATTATATATATATATATATATATCAGTATATAAATACAACTGAATGCTGTTTCTGCTCAAGGTATTTTGTAGCAAATTTCCTTTATGTGATGACTTTGATTCCGATATGTTTTTCTTTTCATTTCTTTTTAGCTGTTATGGAGTTCAAAGTTGAGGTTGGTGATGTTCTATAAAATGTAAAAAATAAATAAATAAATAAATCAATGGTAATATTTTGAATAATATTGTTTTTAAAATAACAGTTTTTATTTCAATGTATTTTTACATTTTGCCCGTTATGACAAAGCAAATTATTTGCAACCATTAAGGTGTTCACTTTGTACACATTTGTTTGGAGGGCTGTAGGGAGGTGTCAGAGAGTGAGAGAGAAAGTGCTGCGTGTATTACGTGATGTGTAACACCGTTCTATTTATAACAAATCATAGGGCCTGTGGTGTACCACTCTTAGTCAGAAGGACACACTTCAAAGGGCATTTACTATACCTCAGGCTACTGAAGTGGTGTGACAGGCTAACTGCTCTGGGACTTTTGCACTTTTACATTATTGAACAGGTAATGTACAGATTTCTGCTGTGAGTTTAATATTAGATTTATATTGTTCAGAACAAAAACAGTGGATTCTGCATACTTGATTCCCCATGCAGTTTTACCAGTGGTAATAGTAAAAGAAAATGTGAAAAGTGTTGTTGTTGTTTTTTCAAAGAGTTTAAATGCATGATTAATTTAATAACTAGATAACTTTACTAGTATTTTTAATGCAAAATAAGCTTGAAATAATTGCAATTATGCAATTGTAGTTAATTCAGTATTTTTTTAATTTAGAGCACCTTGCTTCTAAAAAAATAGATTTAAGTATGTTGCAACATCTGTTTATCAGAATACGTTAATATTGATTATGTGTCAATTGATTCTGGTTGTGCCATTCCTATAATTACAGTTTTGCATTTTCCCTGTTTTTTTTTTTCCCAAATTATTTATTAATGTCATTCATTGATTCATTTTTGTTTTATTTGTATATTCAGAACCACCTGTGTATCATCTATTCACGATGGACGACTTTGAATACAGTGTGCACATCTCCGACCAAGATTGGGACTGTTTTTTTCAGGAGTGCGAGGACTGTGACATGCTCTCTCCAGTGCTCGCCAGCCGAGAGGACTCAGGTATGAGTGACATTGATGAGATGGGCTGCCTCTTCCAAAGCAGGAGCACGGCCGTGGGCACAGCATCCACAGACCCGGATCCAGACCTTCAGATTGATGGCCCGCCGGACTGTGAGGGTTCACCTGTCTGTAATTACCTCAGCAAGTACGGGATACGTAGTCCAGAGCAGGTTCTCTCTGGCAGTGAGGAGGACTTGCACCTTCAGACTGTCAATCTATTTTTTGAGCAGTTAAAAAGTGTCACAGAAAATCAGCAGCCCTTAGAACAAAGCCACATTATCATTCGTGGAAGTGAGAGGACGGGCCATCTGGAAGGTTTGATTGATAAGCAGGATATTCTGTCTGGCCCATCTGGCCAAAATAAGTCCAATCTTAGAGGAGAAATCACTAAACGGGGTGCGGTTCATACCTGGGGTGATATAGTCTCAGAAAAATCACCAGAGATCACGTCTGCTTATGCAGAAGAAAGTGCATCAAAGTCTGACACAGAGCTAGTTATTGGAAGGAAGCTATTGACAACACCCCTAATTACAGTAAGAATGAAGCATGAGAAACAGGGAAGATGTAGCGGCCTCAGCAAAGATCTACAGCTTATACCTCAAGCAAAGCAATCTGACAAAGAGAAGATGGTAATGGTTAATAGGAAAGATGTGATTGACCCATATACAGCAAGACAAAACATTGCTCAACTGGATGCTATAAGTAGTTCTGACTCTAAAGATTCACCATTCGGTCAGTTCCCAGTGTCACCTTCAAGAAGAAAGAGGAGGAAGAAAAAGAGAATGAGTGTTGAACCAATAGAGCAAGGACATGAGGCACAGATCCACTACCAGAAAAGTGAATCAGAGGAAGAGATGTTTATTCATCAGGAAGAGATAAGCAACCTTCCTGCAAATGTCTGGAAGACAGAGCAACCATCACTTCAAAAAATTAAAACACGTTCAATTGCACATACTGATTATTTACAGCTAAGAAACACATTTGACTTGGAGACCTCGTCTGATTTTAAGTTTTCAAAAAGCTTGCCAGTGTCTTTTACCAGTAATTTTGGCACCACACTTCCAAAGTCGGAAAATGGACACATACGCTTTAATACTATTTCCAAAAGCATGCATGATACATCCCTTGTAAACAATGGACAATTGAAAGCAAAGGTTTGTGAGCTGTCACTATTACCCCCGATAGATGAAGTTCTGAATGTAAAAGAAAGTGGATTAAATATAACCGAATCCATTCAATTTGATCCTGCTGTGCACTTAAGAGAGAGCAGGAACGGTATTACAGAGACCTTATCAGCACCTCTTAGTGATAATTCTGATGCAGGATGTCAGAGGAAATCCTTATTATCTCCTAGCGTTTCCATTGATGTTGATTCAACAGAGCCTCCTTCCTCTACAGCATCTTTTAAATTGATTGAGGACAAAGATTTATCCTGTTTAGAAAATGAGATTGAACAAGCAATTCCAAGCAGTAGTAATATAGTAGAGATTTCAGCTACTGAAGAAAGAAGCTTTTCGTTATCCGACAACATTGATAGAGCAAAATCATCTTCAGATGAAAACAGTCCAGAAACCTTTACTTGTTCACAGGAGGCTTCTCAAAATGGGAAAGCAGGTATTTATGAGAACATTTCAGAATCTCAAAAACATTTGGCTTCTGAAACCATTGAAATAAACACAAATATTTTTGTAAGTGAGACAAATGCCAAGAAAGCGAGTCATATGTCTGATTATATTAATGACGGAACAGATGAAAGTCTTATAAAAAGCAACAATAAAACTAGTGAGGTATTAATTGTGAATGCCTCATCCATAAATTCAAGGAATGCAAATGAATCAGAAGATAATAGAGATATTAGTAGTAATGAAGTTGCTGTTTTAGCCAGGAATAATAGTGAACAGCTATTTTGTGGAAAGTCTATCATATCCAGTGGTCCTTCAGAAGGAATGCTTACTGAAGAACCTACTCAAGATGTTTCAGAGTTGCCTCAAAAAACAGTCTCTAGAGAAACTTCTTCTAGTAAATTGAAAAGGGAAACCAAAGATCAAGAGGATGTTTCTCCTGAAGCTTCAAACCAACCTCAATGTCCTGTGTTTGCTATCTCCTCCTTTTGGAATGAAATGGAGAAGCTAACCATCAATGACATACTGCGTCTGCGGCTGATCAGTAATGCCCAGCACCCCAGCATTCTGACCCAGCCTGAAGACGGTAGCATAGCAGACATTACAGATGCTGCAGACTCAGGCTACTTTACACAACCTGATGACTCTAAACAGGACCGCTCAAGTGGAGACATGTCTTACATATCTGATCTGGATGAAGACCTAGCACAGCTTCAAACCCCATCTGCTCCTAAGCAAGAGGAAGAGTCGAGTGAGTTTCCCAGCTCTTGTGGTGTGATGTGGGAGAATGATCTAGATCCAGTGATTGTGGGTGATGAAATGGTGCACATAAGTTCTGAAACCGCTCTTCCTCCTGAACATCTCTACTCTGCAAATGCTCAGCAGTGCCTCAGAAGAATGTGTAAGAACATGTCTGTGCAGAATCTGCAAGCTCTAGATACTCAACCGATCAGAAAAATCCTGAGAAATGCCTCGATGCATTCAATCCATTCAGAGGTAGAAGATGACTTTCTGGATCCTTTTTACCATGTGAACACGTCCAGCTCAAAGATCTTTTCCGACGACGAAGAAGAAATAGAAAGCAGTGGTATAACATTTTCTGAAATTGTCCACTATTTCTTTGGTGAGGATGAACCTGAACGTTGTGCATCTAGTGCAGACAGCATAGCTGCCTCATACCTTGATGAGACCGGCACATCATTACCTGAGACCTATGATCATTTTTTCTCCGAGTTTGATTCTGGAAGTTTCATTTTTCCACTTGTGGAAGAGTCAGAGGGTGATAAAATGATTCCTATATTTTCCTGCTCCCGCTCGGCTAACAGAAACCTTCAGTTCCCAGAGGCATACGACTACTTCTTCCCTGATTCCCCTGTAAGTTCAGATGAAGATGATGAGAGTGACAATCCAGCAATCAAGGTAATGACACGGTTTGACTACAAGTCTCCCAACCACGATCCTGTTGATATGTACGAGCACTTCTTGTCTGAAGATGAGAGCGACTTCCTCTGGACGAACCCTCTTTCGCTTAGACAAGTTCGACGCACAGGTTTTACTGTCCCTAAAGGGAACGCATGTTCCGGGGAACTTGTCCCTGTGAAGACATTTCACAAAGGAATCATTCAACCTATTAATGCCTTGAGCCCTGATGGGACCCCTTTTCCAGATTCCTTGCTCCTCAACCTGGAGAACCGTATCTTCCAGCAGCTGGCTGAGCAACAGAAGACATGCATGGAGATGCAGACAGTTGTTGCCGATCCAAGTAAGAACTTCTACCATATAGTATTTTGCACAAACACACACACAAGTGTCATTTTTGTTTCCTTTAAACCTAAAAAACATTAGAATCTCTAAATTGTCTGGAAATAATTGTAATGTTAGTCAACTCTCACCTCTTTTCTGTCAATAGCTGCTAACTAAGAGTACCTAGTCACATGTAGAGCCATGCCTAGGCTGATGGAATGGTAGTACGTGCAAATCAGCCTTCACTCCTGCTGGGCAGCTTCTCAAATCAGCCATGTGCCAGAATTTAAGAACATGTTTCACTTTAAAGCACAAGTAAAAATAGAGAAAACTCCAGGAACATCGGGACACTTGATATTCAGCCATAGATTATCATTTAATGTCAAATCACTACCTGCCTACTAATATGTTCATATTACGTTATATATCAGAATTTTATGATAATATTTAGCAAGGGTGCATTATATTGACCAAAGTATCACGACTTGTACTCTTACATTGTTACAAAAATGTTTCAAATATATGTTGTTCATTTGAACGTTCTATTCAATTCAGCACATTCGAATGATTTCTATAGGACAATTCTGCTTTGCCATCACAGGAATAAATTGCATTTCAAAATATATTTAAATCAAAAACAGCTGTTTAAAATTTTAATAATATTTAAGAATATTACCGTTTATGCTTTTTTTAAGATGTTGACATAATAGTGTGTATCTCAAAGTAAGCTGGTTTTATTAGAATTGATTTCAGGAAACTAATTAGATTTTGAATATGTTATTTGTGTACAGTTTTTGACCGTTAAATGAAACTGCACTGTTTTTCTATGTTTTTGGTGCTTCTCTTTTAGGGTTGGATATTCCATTTTTGCCTCTTAAACAGGCAGATATGTGCTTGGTTTGTATTGCTTTTGCCTCGTGGGTGTTAAAATCAACTGGTTCAGGATCAGACACCTGGAAAGCTGGTATGTGTTTTTATTTTCCTGGTTAGGGTTAATAAAGTCATTCGTTTAGTGATTTAGTTGTGTTTTGACAGTATTTATTTCAAATGTTATACTTTTAAAATAATTTTTTTTTTTCTGGTACATCAACTTTAGCAAAATGTTGATTTAGATGAAAGTTTGATTTAGAAATCAAAATGCAAGAAATCTTTAATGACTTGTATATCTGTGTTTTTTTTATTACTCAGCTCTACTTGCAAACATCAGTGCGCTCTCTGCCATACGATATCTGCGCAGACACAAGAGGGAGGAGGTCTCTGGAAAAACTCCTTTGCGTCAGATAGAGCCAGCATAACTTTGTAGCACAGCACAGCCCTCGGATCTGATTTCAGTCACATCTACCTTTTTCCATGTAATCCAAAAGGGTCATTGCGAATATCAGACATGTGCATGCATGACATTTTCCATCATTCTCAGTAAGTAGAATTATGATTAACACTCTGGTGTGTGTTTATTGCTGATAAACTCAGTTGATATATAATAGCAAAATAGAAGAGAAAAAAACTGTGACTTCAGGCCAGTGGCATTTCAATAATCTTCATATCCAGATTTAAAAAACAATGTAGTTTGTTTATGAAATGACCAAAGCTCTTTTTCTGATTCTGAGATATTGTGGATTCACTGTTTGCAGTGAATGCTGTTGTGCGTTGTGAGGAAAGCAGCAGAATGTTGATTAATATTTGATAATGAGATGCTTATGAAGGTGTTATGATGCAAGATGGACATGTGAGTCTAAATAAGGGTAACTTTGGAGAGATTTCAATGGAAGTGCTAATGTCTATGTACAAATAAGACAGTTTATTGTGATACTATTAGGATACTGTAGTTTTTGCTGGGCCAAATTATTTTGGTGTATTTATAGACCATCTAAATATCAAATGTCACTTGCATATGGTGTTCCGAGTTTTCATATAGGATAAATAAATATTATGCTTATTTGAAAGCATTTAAATGAGTTTAAAGTGTTTGTTATTTATCGGTTTAACTGTATTTTAGTAGTAATGCTTATTTTGTCCACTAGAGGGATCTAAACAGTTAGTTGAGGGCAATAAGCCTTAACCCTCAGTCTGAGATGATTTCGGGGTCCCTGAGATGTTTGGACATGCTCTGATATTTGTGGTTATTTCAGCTACTTATAACATACTATTGACCAACATAAAATTGTTTGTGTATACAGCAGAAACTGTGCTACCATAATATGTGACCAGGATGGATTTACATGTTTGCATTTTTTAGAAAAAAAATTTATGCGTAGTTAAAACTAGCTGAAATAAGGCCATCCAAGCCATAGTAAATGGTCCTGAATAGGAATTTAGAGTAACCAGCCGTTTATTTAAGTGTTTTTTTCCACAAATTGTAAAATTCAGCATTTGTTATAATTGAGGGGAAGTAATATGGAATTTTAATCAAATGTAAACTGAGATTTGAGGTTATGTTGAAGTAAAAAAAAGTATCTGCTTATTACCCCGTTGAGACGTTTAACGTAGCCTCTACTTTCAAATGTTACCAGCAGATGGCAACAGAAGACTGAGTTAAGATATCAATAAGGACACACCCACCCACCTTAGCCGTCGCCTTCTCTTGACCATATGACAAAATATAATCTCAGTAATAATGAATATGTTATTTTTTAATTTGTCGTTTCATTTGAAAACAACATACTTTCGATTCAGTCAAATGAAACGTTGACGTTGTATAATGTTGAATATCAAAGTTTTATATATAACGAGGGATCATCTGTGGACAGTGCGGTTATTTCTGGGGTAAAAGTTATATTTTGCCTATTATTTTGAAGTAAAAGGTTTTTGGGTAAGATAGGCCCTCGAGAACTGGTAGACTGCAGATGACTCCAATGGCATGATGTACTACTAGTAGTAGTAGTAATTTACTGAATCCTTAATATTTATGTTTTTTTTTTATTAATATTCCCATTAATTAGATGTTCACTTTCTTCTATCAAAAATTGTACACGTTCATCTTTCAAAAATTAATTTGTCAAAATAATGTAGATTTGGTATTTCATATTAATGACATTATAAAAATATATTTAAATATTAATATATACTTCTGATAGCAATAGATGCCCTCTCTCCCCCTTTTTAATAACTCATCCTGCACATGCTACAATTACATCTAAATATGTTACAATTTAAAATTAAATACATATTGTTCAGAGTAGATAGTAAAGGTGGCCCAATAACTTGTATATATATTTATATTTTTTCCAATCATTTAAAAATATAAAGATTACCAACACATTAATATTAAAAGTGAAGCTGTGTTACAACTGTTTTATCTCTGTTTATTTGTCACAAACAATGTTAAAACAGTACAGATGTCTTTTCTAATGAATAACTTCCACAAAATGTAGAAGACCATAATGAAGTATAAATAAAATAATATTAATCAACAATAATAAAAGCTTACATTTAAAACTTAAATAGGAAAAAATAACATATTTACATAATATAATGTACATGTAATGTTTTAAAAAAATATGCATATAATCACAATTTCCAATAGTTTGTAGGAATCACAAACTAAACTAAACGCAAAAACTCCCAAATGCTACCTTTAAGTATTTTTCTTGTATACATATATACATAAATGCGTCAATCATTGTAATACACTTGTTCGTACCGAATGCATACAGCAGTCTGAAACCATCACCACAAAAATGAAGGGTATTTACACGTGCAAAGTATGTCATAGAGTCACTGAATAAACAAAGTGTGAATATCCAGATGGTCGGGCATGCCGGCCCTCGGCGAAAACATGCCCAGTGTGCATGTGTGGCTTTGATTAGTCTGCTATGTGTGCAAGTCTGGACGGGCATAAGCCCATTGTTCTCTTTTATGACCATCTCTGCTGTGTTGTCACAGCGCCCAGGCCTTGAGCTCCAAAGTAAGCCAGTGTCCGGTGTGGTAAAGGTCCAGGCAGAGGCTGAATCATCCCATTATCCGGGTCAAACTCCCAAATGTTATCATAGTCCATTTCCTGGTCATCTGGATCCACCGGCTGAAGGTAAGAGTCATCTGTGAGAAACAAAAGACAATGATTAATGTCTTTGAATACTTAAAACATTTAGTTTAATTCTTCCATGAATTTTTAAATTTCCCTGTTTTCAACTTTTGAAAGGAACCCTACTCTTCTGAAATAAACTTCCTGCAAACTTCAAAATCCACATGCCAAGTTTAAGAAGTTAGTAAACTGAGCCATCTAAATAACTTCATGCCCTAATTTAAGATCTAACATATCATTTGTAGTGTTCTTTTCCACAGAAGGGCTCTAAATGTCTTGCAGGATGTCCCACTTGTGTGCTTTAAATCACCCTCTGTGGTAATTCTGTCCATTCGCTGGTCTTTCATTCATGTGCCACCTGCAGTGCTGTCATTTAAAATACCCTGGGCCTGAGACTCAGTCTTACACACACAAACACACACACACACACACATGCCCCCTTCATGTGGACTCTTGTTTCCACTGCCATGTCCGGCTTGGACAACCACACCCTATCAAACACTGCATGTGTGTGTGTGTGCAGAAGAAGGTCATTCTAAAACCATCTTATTAGCTGTGCTGATAAGTGTGGCCTATGCACGTGTCACCATGGATTATTTCCTCCTTTTGGTGCTGTGATTAAACCTGACAATGAGTGTGTGTACACGTGACCTAATTAGACAAAAACATTTTTTTTTATCAGTTGAAACATACTGATGATCTAGGTCACTATTTCACACGCTAAACAAAACCTGTGGCCACAAAACTGGTCGTGCAACTCGCTGTATATCTTTAGTATCTATTTGTCTATCTACATCCGTGAAATGTGCGTAACATCGTGCCATTGTGGTGCTGTAACTGCCTCCTAACTTCAGCATGTCAAAAATTCTCACCTGGTGAGTAACTGTAAGATATCTGCTGCGCCTCAATGACAGTGTGACCTGAGAAACCTCTCTGTAAAAGACAGAACAAGAGATTATTTTCACATACTGTTCTGCAGCTACATACAAAACTCTCTTTCAATATTTTTTGTCCTATTAATCCATTACAATATACATTTTGCACATTTTAAAAAATTGAGGACAGTAAGATTTTTTTAATCAGCATTGGGGTAAATAAATTGATCAAAAGAGAAATTAAAGACGCTTATGATGTTACAAAAAATATTTATTTTCAATAAATTATTTTCTTTTGCATTTTCTATTCATCAGAGAAAACTGAAAGATAAATACAGTATATCATGGTTACCACAGAAATATTAAAGCAGCAAGAAATGTTTCTTAAGAACTGAATCAGCATATTAGACTATTTGAAATTATTTTAGCTGTAATATTTGATCAGTTTACTGTTTTTACTATATATTTAATCAAATAAATGCAGCCTTAAAACATTAAGAAATACCAGCCACAATTTTTTACCAGTAGTGTACATATAAAAAAATACAATTCAATCGTACAATGACTTAACAAAAATTAAGATTTTTGGGGGGAAACAAAGTCTGCGTGATACAACTATCCTACTATCATAATGAAAGCCTCAATAAAAAAAATAGAAGTCCTGACAGGAAATTGACTACCATCCAATTACCTTAGAGATGTTTTCTGGCTGTCGGTTTGGGGCGGGCAGTAACCTCAGTTTGGAAACGGCCTGGGCACGTAGCTCATCAGCCCACTGACTGCTGACCAGCTCGGGCTCCGGGGCCTGGCCGTGTCTGATTTTCCGCCCAAGAGGAGGAGTGCAGAGCCGGAAGGAGGGAGGAGGGAGAGGAGGATACGACTGCTCCACGGAGCCCCGAGAAGAGTGCTGCATAGCAGAAAAAATGCACTTCATTAGATTTGCACTGCCTCTTTAAAAGGGTGCTTTAAAAGATAGCATTGTGAACTAAACCTGACGTACTCCGCTGATTAAAGGATTTAGACTTAAACCAGTTATGTAATCCAGGTTTGAAAACTCAACAAGTGTAAACCTGCATTCCATGTAGAAATATGCGCCAGTAAGAAGGCATCACACTTCGCTCAGCAGCCTTTTTCATTATGCATCTGGATGGATCAATAAGTAATGTAGGCTATGGGGACTTTCCATGGCTTTAGCTCATCAAATCAGCGCCCCCGCTTTCGGGGTGTTTGGTCACCGCGGTGTCAAGTGTGAGAGCGGATCTGATATCCTGACCCACTTACCGACACATGTGCAGAGTTCTCCTCCAGAGGGTACATACTGGGGGTGCTGGGGTCATCATAAAGCGGCGAGAGAGGTTTGCGGTGGCCGATCAATTCCGAGTGACGGTGTGTTACTAGGAGCTGGTGTTTGACATTTGTCTGTGGCGTGCTCCAGCTGTTTGACTGAATAAAAACAGATGGGAAAATATAAGTTATGCTTGTTTTTATGCATTCCACTTCACCCCCAAGGCCGAACTGATGCAAATAATGCAAATTTCACTTGTATTTGCATTTAAAAACTGTACTAAGTAGGGCATCTGATTATAGTCATGCTCTGCTAACCTTGACTAGCGGGGCCTTCCCGTTGCTGTGCACCGAACTGTACGGCGTGTTGTAAACCGGTGACATAAGCCCCTCTGAAGCAAGATAGGATGTGTGAGGAGAGGAGGAGTAGTGTAGTGAAACAGGACGGTGGTCAGGGGCCGGTCGGATTCGAGAGGAGAAGCTGCTGCTCCTGCTGCCCAGGTGAGCCGAGTACTGCGTGTCTGAGGAGTTAGGCCTGCTGGAAATTAACTGTACCAATAGACACAGCACAGAAACTGATTAACCACCAGATCACCATTATTGTACTCTGTTCAACAACTTTCCACCGGCCAAATCATTTCAGTGGATAAAATCTAGTGCAGAAAAGGTCTAGTCGTGCATTTTCTTCTGTTTCAATCAACAATATTTAGCTTTATAGACATAAAATACGCTGTGAAGGGCTTGTAATGAACATCATCAAATGCTTCAGTTAAGTGAATTGTTGGGTTGTGTATGCATAAATCTCAAATGTGATTTTAAAAGTTAAAGAGCTTTTTGAAAAACTAGATCTACTTAAAAAACTACATCAAAGAATTCATTATGGATACTTTTGGAGGATACTTGGTAAAGGGTGTTTCGTAATAATTCATGAGGTTCTTGTAGGTGGTAACACAATGGAAATTGATTGCTCACATGTTAATTATTAACAGCTCAACTGAAACACTGCTGATCTTGTTCGCAAGCACATGTGCTGCTCCTCCAAAATAAACAAAAAAGTCAATCTTATGAATAATGCCTAACATTAAAAATATGTGGATAATCACTAGCTAAACCAATTTCGTACTAGATGTGAAATTAATCTGTGCATGAGCAGTTCACCTGGAAAACTAGGAGAACCCATTCAAATATGTTCACAGCTTGATGTTAATGAGTTTGGGTTGTTGAGATAGACACTTACACAGAGAGGCTCAGCATAACCAGGGGAAATAGGGTTGTCATCGGCAATGGGCAGCTGGAGCTCATGGGATCTGCGTTTGTCTTGGGACTGTTTTAGTGGGTTGGTAGCTCCATGGCTGCTCCCGCTCCACCTGTCAAACTCTGGAGCCTGAGAGTAATGGAGGAGAAAGTGAATATCTCGCAGCATTTACACACAGTATCTTAGATATTCAACACCATGTCAAAGATGGAAGTGATAGCTCACCTGTTTCTGTGTTGGAGTGTAAATGATGTCATAGACAGGGGGAGGAGGGCTGAGAATGGGGACGTCAGCGCTTTTGAAATACTGGATCCAGTCATTGAACTCGCTCTTGTCCAGACAGGACACGATGATAGGGTTTATCAACTTCCCTAATGACAAAACCAACAAGAGTTAGAGTCTCATATATGCACTTGTACAGAAACAGGGCACAGCATGATAGGAAACCAGTCAGAGTTTACAATCATCTTTATGGCACATATCAGATCTTTGCCAAGGACTATATCATGCGGTAAATGAGGTTTGATTCGTTAACTCACCCTCGATCATAAATGTGTTGGGCTTGATGTCCTGGCAGGGAGTTGTAACTGTAATCATGTTGAGAGGAAGTTTACCCTGCAATTGCAAATGCACTTGCGATTATTTTTCACACTGGATTATGCATTGTTGCTGTATTCGTTTGTGCAGATGAAATTATTTTGAGATACCTTGTAAAAGAGGCCATCACTCTCTTCCGACAGAATTATGAGATAGTTGGGATACAACACCAGCAGACGGTCATACTGATCCTGCAGCCAAACAGAGGAATTGTATCACATTAATTACTGCTGATATATATATATATATACACAGTGGGTACGGAAAGAATTCAGACCCCCTTAAATATTTCACTCTTTGTTATATTGCGCCATTTTTGTGCAAATGGCAAATTTAGCAAAATCCTGCAATATAACAAAGGGCCAAAAATTATATATATATACATAAATATACACACACACTCACACACATTACAGTAAAATAGGCAAGAAGCTAATATTATTAATTAACTTGTTTTTGTCACTCATTGCAGTGCTTTATCTAGTTTTGGTCCACCAACAAACTATAAGCAGCAGAGCTGGTGTGGGTCTGTAAGCAACACATTAGTTGTGTCCGCAAACGATTACAAGTTTTTGGAATTCAATCGAAAGACAGATTAAATGACTCATTCATTGAATAACGAACAAATAGTTTGATTGAATTATTCTTTGACTTATGGCTAGTGATGGGAGAAAATTCTGAATCAAAGGGATTCTTTTGACGTGAAGTGCAACGAGCTCAGCCTTTTACAAACCAATTACAATTGCTTTTATGAAAGGGCAATCTATTTAATGTAATGTAAAAATCATTAAATATAATTATGATGAATTTGTACAATGTGTGTTCTTTTAATGAAAGGCTTGGTTACTTGGCTAATTAGACAGATTCAAAAAAGTTAACTATCGCTGTTCATTTTTTATTCAGTTTATGGAAACTTAAAACTGAACCAATATCATATAACTAACCAAAAATCAGTTATAACTCTTTAACAGTTATAGACCCTAAGTCCTTTAGCTGATCTAATAATTTGAAGAGTTTTAACAGGACTTAGGCTAATTTAGTCTTGTTTGTTTAAGTCACCTGACTTTGCAAGATTTTGTATGAATCATGAATTCGAAACAAAAGATTCACAAAGGCTTTGAAGAATCCTTTCGAAAGTGCTCATCATGACGTGCCGCGCAAATGCAGACAAGCGAAGAGGGGTTAAACAAACATTGTTCTTGAAGCGGAATTAAAGGACCAGAACGAACTGTTGTATAGCCTAATAACATCTAAGAAGCTGACCATCACTTGGCACAGCAGTTTCCCAGAGGTCTTGCTCCGACTTTGAGTGTGTGTGTTTTAACTCGGGGTGTGCTCAAAGACAGCTGTTGGGTGAGTCAATTGAAGTGTGTGAGGCAAGCAACTGGTTTACACACCCTTTCCACAAGCAGATCCTCTCCACTCTCACAGAACACTTAAGAAGGACTATCAGTTGATCACCCTCCCTCACTCTCTGGGAAAGGTTTAGATATTTGGCCACACGTACACCGGGTATCGGATTACACTACAGTCCCACTAGTATGAACTGGCGTGCTTTGTGTTTGTGTGCTGTCAGTTTAAGGAGACTTGCTGAAACCAGGCAGACTCTTGACTAATGAGGGTAGTGTGAAAGTGGCCATGCCAAAACAGACCCTAGGTGTAAACAGAGCTTGCATGGGAATGAATTAGACCCTCCTCGTGCTAAGACCAAACAATTCATTTAAAGCCTTTTGTCATTCTCAGTTTTGTTTAATGCCAATTCATAAGTGTTTTTTTTTTTTTTTGCTGTATGATTAATACATTGCATCATCATTGCGTGTATAGTCAGTATATATATATATTTATATATATATATGCTTTTGTTTTATGCCACTTGATTTGTGCATATATATTTTGCTTGTTTCATTTTTTTCAGGTTCTATAAATAATCAAACCAAAACAAAGGGAGAAAATCCAGGAGAGCTCTTACCTGACAAGGCATGTGTTGCAACCTGGCTTTCGTGACGTAATTGATGGGCCCTAGACTCTCTCGTTGGGAGCCCTCCCACTCATAAATGGGCTCTTTACTAATGGAGTTCCTCAGCTCCTCCTTTTCCACTTTGGTCTCTTCTGAGCACTGCACCTTTGGAGGCAATGCTGGGTTTAAATCCATGTTCAAAAGCAAAAACTGTCACAAAGTGTCTCATGATATGGGGAAGATAAGGGAGTGTCATTAGCATTGGGGATTTCAAAGAAATCCATTGCTTCTCGATTGCATGTCCCTGCTAATTATGGGATGCGGATGTTTGGCTCAGTGAGCTCACTTACTGCAATAGCATGATGTGTCAGAACAGGAAAGAAAACATGTCTTTTTCAAATCCAGCTAAGGTGACCACAAAAGAAACCACTCCCTTATGAAATCCCAGAGGACAATGACCAGCATTAGTCACTCTGACCTGAATTAACACCTTTTTTTGACATGTTCATTGTCTTATACTTCAATTTGGCAGCTAGCAGATACAAGTAACTTTGATTAAAAGTAGATTTTCCAGTACCTTAATTCTTGTGTATGTCTCCTGTACGATTGCACTGCCACCATTTGCCTCGATTTGTTCTTTCAGAAGCCCAAACCAGTTGTTCATCTCCTCTTCTGTTGAGCAGTACACGATGATAGGATTTAAGCTGACCCCTACACAGGTTAAAGACAAGAGGTCAGAGGTTAGGTCAGATGACTATGAGCAGTGACCATCTGGATCTCTTTAAAACCTGCAACAGGTTGCTGAACATTTTGGTGAATCTCTTGTTTTTAAGATGCATTCTAGATACCATTGCTCTGTTTATTGTCAGTGTCGACACTTCTGACCCTGAGAGCTAATAATCTGTTTCAAGAGCCCTTAACATTACAACATGCCATGCATTTTTAGTAAACCTGTTGTCCCATCTTGAAAACACATATTCTGAAAGTATGCATCAAACCTGGAATCTCCCTTTTATCAGACCCACATTCCAGCCATTATCAGCATAGATATCAGCCACACTGACCTGCCCTGTACAGTCATTTCCAGTTAGGTTCATGTGCAAGACTTGGTCATTTTTTTTCCCAGATTAAATATTTAGTCAGGACTGGAAATGCTGCTGTGTGCCTCATAGATTCCCAAATCTCACTCCCAGCAATCTGAGACATTATCTTTCCAATCCAAAACACAGCAGCGAGTCCTATCTGATGTAATGTTGTAGCAAATAAGAAGATTTATTCACTAATTTGGAGAGTGGGACTTAACATCACATAACGGTTCAGCTTTAATTCATTTTCATTCAGTCACTGCCGCATTGACTCATTTTCCGAGGACGTTAAGCATAGTTAGAAGCGTTTTGTCGATTGCTCAGCATGACAAAGCAATAAAGTCAATATGATCTTTGTTGTAAATTCTCATAAACTTTTATAAGCAAACTTGTGTGTTCAGGTCCAGTGCTCTGGAATGTGCAGTACTTTAACTGTAAAGGAGAGGTGAAGAGGGAAAGGGCCCTCGTAGCGCCACAGCTGAGCGAGTTCAGGCGCACCTGTCGTATAAAAAGGGGGGTCTTGAAGACCATTTATCTCTCTTTTGACTAGTGGCAAATGTAGGAGGGTTTACTTTGTGTCAGTACTTTTGAACCTCTGGAATGTCCGAACATGGGAAGTGGTTTTGGGCCTGCATAATGTGGCTTTACAATGTTTTCTGGTTAGTTGAGAGTCACAAATTCCTTTCTTAAATATATCACTGAGCAGGGTTTGGTTTAAAAAAAAAAGATAAGAAAAGACCTCCAAAATGTGAGAAATAAAATATTAGCGAAACACAAAACTTTGTGCTGGGAAATTATTTGTACGATAACTAAATCTCCCCATCACTTTATCTTTTTGTTTCATGCCTGCAGTTTCCTGTTTGCTTTACCCTGGATTATCAAGCACACTCACCGTTTATCTGGAATGCAAATTCCTGCGGATCACCAAAGCTGTTCCTGTTCTGCACCTTGCAAATTGTGAGCTCTTTGAGAGGAAGTGTTCCCTGCATACCAAAAATAAATCATAGTGAGTTTAGTACCCTGACTTTATAGTGACTATAATAGTTTTATATAGAGATATATTTCTGTTAGAAAATCTACATTGCAAATATAGGGTTCAAAATCATTTATATATATTTATTTTTTAAACTGTAACAAGTTGACAATAAAACAACATTTTATATTCTATAATTACATTTTATATACTTTATTAAGTTTAAGAATATATAAAAAATAATTTTATTTTTAAATTTGAAACAAATGTTACATTGTTATAAAAGTTATGACACTTCAGATGTCTGTCACTTTGACACATTCAGTATTGCACAATACTTTTTCAGTGATAATGAACATTTATTACCGTCACCTCCCAGTGACTAATGATTGTTAATGAATGCAGACATAATAAAGGTCACAGCAAATTTTATGATTGAATGCAGTTTAGTGTGGCACTTTTGGCATGGAGAGGTGACACATTTTACATCATCATAAAGTATAGGAAGTCAGTAATATCTGTCTCTACTACCGCATAACTCAAACGACAGTTCGTGCCTAAAGGCAGTGACACAAGCAGGACATATATGGAGCTCGTTTACATTTCGGCCTGTGGTATGCATTGTTTATTGTGTGTAAAAAAAACAACAACAAAAAAGATTACATCTTTTACCTGGTATGTGAGTCCAGTTGTGTTGTTGGAGACAAAATGAAGATGGGTTTGGAACAGGTCCAGATAGCAGTCATGCACATCCTGAAAGAACAGACACATTCCATCAGCTCAGCATCGACACAATCAGAGGGATCATTCTGGGTGATGCTGCTTTATAGGCTTGAATTCAACAACACCGGCGGATTAAAATATTTCCCTCTCCCATAGTCTGAATAGCAAGATTTTCAAAGGTCATGTTGAAGGCAAGATGCAGACAAAATAAAAGAAAATAGACAAGGCATTAATGTGAGGTAAATGTAGCAATCTTATTCACAATCTCTGGAACGAATGGTACTCTTGCAACTCTTGTGTAAATCAAATACTAGTGTTTGTTTGCTCTAAAGACTAGTCTTATGCAGCTGACATTGATTTATCACTGACAGCTCATTTCCTTTCATCTGATCTAGGTCTTTACCGCATGTTGCAGAATATGCCAGAATAACAAATACTGTTAGGTAACATTTCCTTTAACTGTAATGTCACTGTTGTACAGTATGTTCCCCTTTGACCTCACCCTGTGTTGGGTTATTGTTCTTCCCTCACCTTCCCTCAATCTTTTTTCCTTTCCCAGTATTACTACATGTTATCAAACCCAAGAGATTCCCACGCTTCAGAGCCAATGTGTAATATATCAGCGGTTTGATCAGTACGCTCTGCCCCAGGTAATCTCCGCAGCTCAGAGCCATTTCACAACACCTCACATCTCTGCGTGTTCCGACACGGCCTAAACTCCCCAAACCGAGCTGCATCAATTAATCAGCAGATGCACGTACGTCATTCCCACAGTACTTCATACAACCACCATGTGACATCTTGTATCTTCCACCTGTTTGTTATGCATTACCTCATTGAGTGTGAGTAAGTGACTGTCACTGCTGCTTAGACCACCTTAATCATCATTTGAAAGTCTGTTTTGAAAGGTTTACTGAATGATTATTCTTGACGACTGCGTGTTTGTTTGGGAGTTTGGTTGGATATGTGTTTTAGATGCGATGTGGTGCGTCTTACCTGGCAGTGCAGGAAGCGGAAGCGCACTTTGGAGCTGTGGATCATTCTGCCGTAGTTCTTTACATTGATGCTGCTCTTTTTCCATCCACTAGCAGGGTCGTAGGGGAACGGAGGGTCCCATTTGATGTTCTCGATCGCCTCGAGATCTTTCGGTGACATTTCCTGTTAACACAATGTTATAAGTTAGGTCCTTTCTCAGCAAAGCATCTGATATGCAAAGATGTACTTCTTAAATCTGAAAGCCAAGTTAATTGAGGATGTTTTCAGAACTTATTCTAATGTTCTTAAAGTTACAAGCAAAATGTGTTATGAGAATGTTGAAAAACATTGATGAAATTTTAGCATCAAAAATTGATTTATTGGTTTACATTCTAAGAATGTTGTCATAAGTTACGACAATGCTAATATTCTGAACATTCAAAGCTTCCAATTTTGAATAAAGACTTGTATTCTGGTAACATTCTATTTATATTTTAGTATAGCAAGTTAGTATAACTTTTTTACACTTTGAACCTTAGCGACATTTGGAAGCAATATTTAATAATTTTAGGCAACTTTTTTCAAACGTAGACATTTTTTCTAGTGACATTCCAAAAGTTAGTATAACAAAAGAAAACGTTCTTAAAATATAAACAAATGATGTTTTGAACGTTAACTTTTCAAAGCAATATTTTCATAACTTAAACGACATTTTTGTAAAACATTCTTAGAACATAGACTTGTTTTCTGGTAAAATTCTGTTAATATTTTCCGAAATGTTAGTGTAACAAAATAACTTTTTTAAAACACAAAAAAATGGAACCTTCACGATATTTTTGTATGTTTAGGAAAATCTTAGTTAAAGAATCTTAGAACATTATCTGTTAACATTCAGCTAACATCTCCAAAGTTTTAGCACAAACAAGGAAAGAAATTCTCAAAATATTAAAACATTTCCAGAACTTCATAATTTATTGAGAAGGTTTGAAAATCATCAGCTGGAAGGTTCCTCACCTTTCTTGGTGTGACGGTGCAGAGAATGTTGATGATGCTATTAGACTTCTCCTGACCCTCCTGTGGGTACTTTTTCCGGAACAAACGACTGCTGCTCAGAAAACAGTGCACAAAAAAGTAGACATAGTTAGCCAAGTATAGGGTTGTGAGATAAGAAAAAATGGATGCGACCCCACACAGGGGTTATCTTGACTCAAGATGATCAGTTAATCATGTCCAGTCAGAGCCAATCTGTCTGTGAAGACTCTGGTGCTCAGTGTCCCACACAAAAGATTGCATCACCATTACACATGTCCATTCTCCCTTAGCTTGCACTAGTCAACATATCAGTTTTACATCTCTGTCTGCACCATTTAAAGAGAAAAAACAATAAAGCTTGTGTTACAAACCTCATGAAATGCCTTTTGTTACCCATGACCCCCATTTATAATCATTAGTGTCAAAACTATATAATGAAGTCTTTCCTGCTCAAGGAAGTCAAAGTCAGCGAGGAGATCATCCTCAGTGAGAGAGACTTTCTCAGTAACTCCCATGTTTTTCTTCTCTCTCTTTGTCAATCTGTCTCTGCTTTGAATGCAATTAGCATAACAGCACTGGGCTCATTCATGCAGACAATAATGGGAAGTATCTGTGATTTACAAAGGCTCAGTGATGAACGTGTTAGGCATCCGGAGAATTCATCCGGGAGAAGAATGCAGTTTGTAGGCAGCTTGTTACACAGAACACACTCGTAAAAAAGTGATGAAAGTCTGACAGCGACAGCTTATAACTTTACGCACCTATTTCCAGCGGATCACCTTTCGTTTGCAACAAAAATGCAACCATTCAGTGGACTTATTTTAAATCTGATAGGGGTCCCGGGTTTTAAAGGGTCCGGGGTCCCGCTACGCTGAACTTTGATCTGATATGTTCGCAGTAAAAATACAAAGACTTTTGTACAGTCTCGGACTCTGAACCCTATAGCTCAACCCAGTAACTTACATTCAGTGCACATGCAAACCAGACACAACAGACCGATTTTAAAATAGGCCTACTGTCAGTTTTACTGACAGAAAGTCAGAAGAGTTGTCCAAATTGGACTGCAGTAAATTACATGGATCGCTGTCACTAGCAGTGCAAGCACAATAGTATTACTTTCTGCACAGGATAAACCCAATTCTCTCCAAAAAAAAACACGAAACCTGAGAAGTCTACCCTTCCCTAAAGGCTGCACTGGAAACAGAAATAGATCTAACTTCGTTACACTAGTGAATTCTATCAGCAGATGAACGTATCAGTCAGTGAGAAGTGAGATCCTGACACTGAGCTAATGAGATTTACAGACAGCATCATTACACCGCTAAATTCAAATCACTAAAGCCTGTTCATCATGTCAGTGTTCTACAAAATATCATTTTTCAGAGTATTTTTGTCTTGTTTTCCATTAAAGCGGCATCATATATTACTAAACCTTTAAGCAGCAAGATGGGAAATTAATTTTTTCCTATTGGCAAATACTACATCTCTTAAACATGAAAAATCTATCATTTAAATTATATATGTATATTAAAGAAAATACAAATAATATTAATAAATAATTTCATATTTAGATGCTAATGGGGTGAGGAAAATAAAATGTTTCTAAAAGCAAATCTAATAAATTAAGATCTTACACACTTTAAAATGTTTGTAGTTTTAAATAAAACATTAAACAGAATAAACACTATTTCATTTTTTCCTGGTTTAAAATGTGATGTTTTATTAAATGTACTGTTTGTGTGTATTACAGGTGTTCTGAAAGTTTGCTTCTCAAGTAATTGTATCTGCTTTGGAATTGTAACTTTTTAGACATTACTACTGTAAAACAAGACAAAAATCTAGATTTTTGAAGCATAGTATTAGTATTATGTATATTAAACCTTTGCATGACATGCCTTTATACTTTTAAAGCTCTCGTGGTTCTTACCTGTTCCTGCGTATGAAGCTCTTGCCGGAGAACCTGAAGTTGTGTTGGGGGACGCATGACATACTACTCCCCATGTTGATCCTGGGACAGTGTGTGTATCTCCTCGATGAGAGAGTGCTGTTGTATTTGCCTGCGAGATCAATATAGTTTAGAGATCCCTGTTGTAATCCAGCCTCCCTGGAGTGAATGAGTGAGTGAGTGTCTGTTCAGCTGAGAGACGAGACTGAAACTGAAGCAGCAGACGGCGAGAGGAGAGTGTATGAGAGAGGGAGTGTGTCAGTGGGTGGAGATAAAGTGAGGTGTGTGTGTGTGAGCGGGGGGGTGGAGGGAGACGAAGACGGGGCACCAGAGCAATGAAGTTCACACCTTCTGCGTGAGATCCCTTCACTAAATAAAGCCTAAATGACAAAGGGGGACGTGTAGTTTTTCACACCTTATAGTGGGCAAATGGCACTGATTTGAATGTTTGAACACTGATGAAAGAGTATTAAAGTCTGAAGGGAGCCTGCTGGTGTCACTTAAGAGGTCACAGCAAACATGTCTGGGCATGGACATCCTCTGAATACTACAGGCTGATTATATTATTTACGAAAATAATTAATATATTTAAGATGTCTGTGTAGTGAAAAAGTTTTAAAACACTTAAATTGTTAAATGTCCAAAGTATATTTTATATGATATTATATTATTTATTGTTTATAAATAATATAATATAATATAATAATATTTTTTCTTAAGGTTTTTTCAATATATATTTTTTTCATATTCATAATTCTTTTCTATCAAAATGCTCCCTCCGCAGAAAATCGATACTGATGGACAAAAGTTTCAGAGGAAGTGTGTATACCTGATCGACACAACGTGAGCTTGTATTAATTTTTTTAGCATTCAAAATTTAGCATCTACTTATTCTTGTTTTAAAGATGTTTAAACAAAAATATGGCGTGCTCATTTTTCTCAGTGCTCAGAGTCTTTTATTGTATATTGTATATTGTTGTGTGTATTACCTTTCCTGACAGTATTTTATCTTGTTAGTATATTTATAGTATATTCTTGTTTAATATTTTGTATTTTTATAATAATAATTTTTTTTTAGAATTATTATTATTTATTTTATATTTTGTGTATTATATGATTCTATTGCTGTATATATACATATATATATATATATATATAGTAATATTTGTAAGATTTTGCATTTTATTATGTTGAAAATGGAGGTTACTTGTTTCATTAATTCATTCATTTATATTTTAAAATGTATAATCTACAAAAATGTGCTAATCTTAGGCTCTCTATTTCTAAGCAGGTCACACTACAGCTGTGTTCTTGCTGTGAACATGTGACAGTATGGTTTCTGAGTGTTTGCAAATGTGTGAGATACGATCTAATCAAATTTAAAGTGCAACACTCCCTTTATGCAATCTAAGAAGCACAAGTGAATAATCCCATCCTGGTAAGGTTTGTATTCCTGATTTACCTTTCAGCTGTCAGACATGCAAATTGCTTCAAGAATATCACATTATAACAAATGTAATTACAATTTGTAGCCTTCCTCTTTGTATGTGTCTTAATGATGATTAGCTATTGTATGAGACATTCTGTGTTCGAATGCATTCTTTAAATGGTTCTTCCAGTGATGTGTAAATGTATGTGTAAGTAAACACATGTATGCATTTCAGCTCTTACCATTTAAGGTTGCATTCCCACAGCATACTTTCAAACAAACCCTTAGAAATTACATTTTAGAGGTTATTGTTCTAATGTGGGTGGTTGTTGATTCAAACCAGCTGAACCAGGAAATGGCTATGCCGGAGGCACTAAACCGACACATTCCTGCTCAAGCATCCTCAATTCTCTATATTAAACCGATACAACATGTTTATACTCTGACCAGATACTGTGCCATTGATTACTAGCTTACTGAGAAATTCTGTGGTTTCAGACTAATAATAGCTGAGGTTCAGAGCAATAAAAAAACTAATCATAAGAAGTATTGCACAAATATGAAGATAACATTCCTCTGTTTTATTAACTTAGGAAGATCCTCTGTTAATAAATATGGCGAAGGCAGTGGGTGATGAAAGAAATATATTCCAGGGCACTTTTATAGAGCTGTCATGGAAAAACAGAGATGATGTATCATTCCCCTGTTCTCAGTTTGACTGAGTCATGAGGTGCTCACTCCCTATCAAGCTCTGAGCCTCTTAAAGGAAGTTAACAGGGAAACATCTGACATAGTCTGGGAAAATCTCACTTCCAGTCATATGGGTTTCTGTCTGCCCCCTTGAGTTTCAGATGTTAGGATCCGGAATATTCAACCTTTCAAAATCCCTCCATTCTGACACCAACTAGAGACCCATATTTACAAGAGCTTACCCTTAAAATCATTTCCATTAATAACATTAACCAGCATAATTGCTTTTTATATTGCTTAATATTTAATTAGCACATGATTTGTACATATTTTTTACTTTGTATTCATTTATTTGTATTTTTTTGCTAATTATATTTCAGGCATCAGTAAGTAGAATTTTTTCAAGAAATAAACACTTATTTTCAGCAAGGGTGCAATAAATTACAGACAAAAATATTAAGCAGCACAACTCTTTTCAACACTGGAAAATAATAAGAAATATAGCATTTTTGAATGATTTCTGAAGGATAATGTTTTACAAATATATTAAAATAAGTTGTTTTAAGTTGTAAAAATATTTAACAATATCAATTTCAAAAACATTTAAATAAAACCACTTTTGGATTTTAATACACTTATTCTTATTTTTGTGGCATTATAAGATTTAATAGTTGCACATTATTATGAACGATAATATAACTTGTTTACATTGTTAATTCAATTTTGAATGTAGAATAAATGTAACAACAGATAATGTGAATATATATAATCCATAAAAACAGAAGGTTTACATTAGGCCTGTGTTTTTTGTTAAGTTGTCACAAAGGAGAAAGGACGGATGTGGAAGGAAGTGGAAAACCAAGCCAAACACAACAGTGTATCTGACTGCCCACGACATTTTATGTGAGTATCTTTTCTTCCGATCTTTTTCAATAAAGAAAATCACATGCTTTGTCATCTGAAAGAGATTCTGTTTGGATCCTATATGGGGTTAAATACTTAGCCTGTGAGTGGATTATATCCCTAAACAAATAAAGGAAAAATATGTAATTCTCGGTCACCATTTACTTATGATTCATATCCCTAATAGTCATTTTGACCACACTTTGACCTGCGTATTACACACCTAATACTCTGACAGTATCTAATATATTAATTCATGATAGGACAGGGTTCACAGTGTACTATCAAAGCCATGAATCCTTCAGATTGAATCTCACACACAGTGAGCAAGGCTATCGGCACGACCCTGTCTGGGAAGTCCCTCTGCAATGTTATTTCATACTTGCTGGGTGCATTAGAGGTGCTAACTTCACACCTCTGACTGTTTTCAGTGGACCACGTGTGCAAGAGAGAACCACGGGTGTCAGAGCTCTCACGGCACAAAAAAACAGGGTGTAAGAGGTGGAATAAACAGGGCTTTGAAGGGCCACATCAAACAGGTGTAAGTTTTTTGGTTAAATGC
Source organism: Enteromius viviparus (assembly GCA_032353835.1). Classification (NCBI taxonomy): domain Eukaryota; kingdom Metazoa; phylum Chordata; class Actinopteri; order Cypriniformes; family Cyprinidae; genus Enteromius; species Enteromius viviparus. The sequence continues at coordinate 1,169,763 of JAUCNO010001834.1, read as the reverse complement.
CTTTTTTTTTTTTTTTTTTTTACATGTTCAACAGAAATTACTTATAACGATTGTGACGTTAGATCGTGTTTGCTGACAAAATTCTGTGGAAAAAAAAGAGGAAAGCAGAATACCTCATTTTTCCTTGTTTCATGGAAAGCATGCAGGTACTAACTAATACATTTAGAAGGATTGCTCAATCTTTGTCTTTAAATAGGCTATAATGTAACAATTCTAAGGAAGCCAATGTAGTAGTTTTAACTACAGTTTGTATGTCTGGGGGCAGTGAGGTTTTTTAATTCTAGAGACACGTTACTTTGAACTTTCCGTTTATCAAAGAATCCTGAAACTACAGTTGTGTTAAACCTGTCATTTATGCTACTTTGAAAAAAATTAAAAATTTAATCTGTTACCACATACCACAATATTGATATTTTAAAAACCAAAATTAGAATGATTTCTGGAGGATCATGTGACAGATTTGAGCAAGACTGAATATATATATATTACAGTATTACTGTTTTGCTGTATTTTTGATCAAATAAAACCTGTCTAGGTGAGAATAAGAGATTACTTTTAAAATAATAAAAAAACAAAAACATCATAACATTTCACATCATGAATTAATAATAATTATCATGCTTAAGCTCACCATGCCTTTATTTGCACAAACATACAGTAAAACAGTAATACTGTGAAATATTACCATTAAATATAACTGTTTTTAAAATGATTTTTTTTTTAAATTTCGTTTACTTTTGATGGCAAGACTGTATAGTTCAACAGCCGTTAATCCAGCCTTTAGTTTAGCATCACGATTCTTCAGAAATCATTTTCAAAATAACATTTCTTATCATTATCGGTGTTAACAACCTTAAAAAAATTTTGGTAACCATGGTACATTTTTTCAGGATTCTTTGATGAATATAAATCTCTACAAAAAAGAAAAAAAGAGCATTTATTGATCAATTGGATGCATCCTTGCTAAATAAACTATTAATTTAACAACCATACCTAACTTTTGAATGGTAATGAAAATGTATCTTTAAAAATTCTTAAACATCTAATATGATTCAAAACCACCAATGCATATTTTTTTGATCTTGGATTGGCGTTTCTGTTAACCGATCTCAGGTAAATGTAACTAGCAGAGGTTGGTTTATGGTACGTAGCGGCTGGACAGACACCGGGGCCGTGTTAGCGTCTCCTCTGCTGTACAGCTATGCCTGCAGCTTCTTTTCCTGGCTGTAAACTCATCATGGGCCCTCATATCAGTGCGCTTCAGGGCTCGAGACATGCGCAGTGACTTGTGATAGAGCCTCCAGCTCCCTTCCTTCATTAACAGAGCTGCCTAACAACAGACGGCTACGAGGGGAACACACACACACAGATGCTAAAATAATAGAGGACAATACTGCAGTCCTGAAATGAATCTTCTCCTTAATAGCAAACGCTAACGTACATGGTATCAGATGTGCAGCTCAAATGTGTCTGTACGTGTGCGTAAGCGCTCAGCACAGGTGTTCGTGCCGTGAAGCTGAGGTCACGGTGGGTAAAGCGAGAGTGCTCAGCTGTTTGCTTACATCAGTCAGAGAGCAAAACTCTAATGGGCTGAGCTTTGAAGGGTCTAATCCACAAATCATTTTGTTTATTAAAGAGACAGATCACCTTGTAATTCAATTCTGTCATTTTTTATTCACCCTCATGTCGTCTTTATATGTTTAAACTAAAAAGGAGATGTTCAGTAGAATGTTCAAGCTGCTCTTTTCCATACAGTGTAAGTGGATGGTGATTAAAATATATCTTGCTTGACAGCTTTGGTCACCATTTACTGTCATTGTAAACAGCTTGAAAATTCTGGTATGAATCTTTTTACTTTCTTCTAAAGCATGTTCTTCGAAAGCAAAACACACAAGGGTGAATAATAAAAGGCAGAATTTTAATTTTAAGAATTTTAAAATTAAGTTAAATATTTTAACATGCTAATACAAACACTTTTGATATTAGTTTGCTTAAAAATTTAAATATCATTCACTATAACTATTTATTTGCTTTTTCTGCTGTGAAACATAAAAGTTTATATTGTTTTTGTCAATGAGCACCAAAAGTGTCTGGTTACCGACATTCTTCTTTATATTCTGCTAAAGAAAGTTTGGTCTTACAGGTAAGTAAGGTCATACATGGCATCAAACTTGAAATGGCATGAGGGCAAAAGCTATTTTTGGTTGAGCTATTTCTTTAATATTGTGTCAATTTATTTGCTTAAATGAGATTAAACTCACATTCCACTTGAAAACAGCTTTATTTCATTTACAGTAGTGTGTTTTGATTTTATACAGCAGTATATTGCTCCATTTGACATAGTGCAAAAATTCATGTCTGTTCTTAAATATAGCAAAACATAACCGGCACAATATAAATAACACATTGAACAACATTACAGTCCAAAAAGAAAACAAAATAAAAGAAAGTCAAAAGAAAGCCACAGTTACATTGACATTGCACATAGTTTCAGGATATTTGGTTATATACATTTATTGTAATTCCTTTCTGTGGGGTTGTGGTCCTGTGGTGTTATGTATGGTCAAAGTGCAGGATGCTTCACCTCTACAGAAACACTCAGTCTGATCTCCCTAGACACAGACATATACTATCCTTCAACAAAATTCTCTGAATGAACAAAGTCCTTTAAAAAAGGAAACAAAATCCTAACTTCTCAGAAGTTTCGAAATCATATATTACTACGCTACATTTTAAAACCTACGTAATATGGCAGAGAGCAGGATTTACTTAAAGATGTAGTTCCCCAAAAAAGAAAATAATTTACTCACCCTTATGTCATTTCAAAACGAAGATATTTAGCAGAATGTCAAAGCTGCTTTTTTCTCATATACGACTGCAATTATTCCCTATTTAAATTCTACAGACAACCCTTCTAAATATATTCCTTTGTGTTTTGTAAAATACCTATTTCGCGGGAACGGTCCTTTATTTTAGGGTGATCTGTGCTCTCATGAGATAAACTAATTACTCACAAAACTTCGCGTCATGTACCCATCTGAGGTAAGATGCATTGGTAGTGGCTGTTACCAATGACATCACAACATACCACATTCTATCTATATCCATCACGCTTTCAAATCTGACAGCTAAAAGTTTTCGAAAATACAATGACATGGTTTCCTAACTAAATACTAGCGACAAAATACTAATAAATTTGACATACAACATATAGGAGCTTATAATAGCCGAGTTTCTCACATTGAAGGGCTTGATATTGAAGTGTCAGTGTTCCTGATTACCTTAGCGAATCAGAATTAGTTCCGAGCACCGTTCACCCTTTCGAAAACACGAGAAATGAGAAAGTGCAGCTTTAACGTCACAGCTAGTTTTAGGTATGGCTATAGTCTTTATTAAAAAAAAGACATTTCTCCTGGTTAGTGATATAGACGTGTCATATTAGTAAAGTTTGTACTCGTGTAGAGCTCAAACTCTCAAAGGCTTGTAATACACGACTGTAGAAAACAAACCAAACGTTAGATAAAACACTAAATACCTGTTCTTCCTAAATCTCCCATTTCATACCAAACACCAGTGCACCTATGATATGCTGTATGTCCATTAGTAGGTTTAAACTATATTTCCCCCTTAAGTCGAAGCTGGTCCTTTAAAGATCTCTGAAATAGTGTCATATGTTTATATTACATCTGATAAATAAATAGGAAAATGAGTAAAACATATATTATGTTGTCAACATGATCTGACACACTCAGGCGTATGTAGTGTAGAATCCAGCCACCGTTTTGTGTGAATTTTCTGCTTCTAAATGTCCATGCGCATCTGTGGTGAGACAGGGCAGCATTGCACATTACTGCCACCTAGTGTGGCACAGCAGCACTACAATATTATTTTCTGCCAGGACGGGATTTCTGTAAACATGCGTGGCAGAACCGGTCAAGAGCTACATTCCTAAAGTTTATCATTCTTTTTTATTTTGTTTTATATATTATTTCTTAATATTTCCAAAAAAAAAAAAGAATCGTAAACATAAATATACATTTAGCTATACATCATACACAAAGTGACCGCAAAATGGCAGAGCAACATTATTTTGCACTTTTAAGCACTGGGGTTTATAGGGTGAGCGTTGTGGAGGCCTAGAGTGTGTGAGAGTGTGTATGTGTGTGTGTTTTTTTTTTTCTTTTCATCCTTTTTTTTTTACCCTCATGATCTGTAGAATGCTGCAGTGTTCCTCCAGGCAGAAGGAGGGCACTGTGGCCCACGGAACACTTCTCGTCTGATGCTCAAACCGAGCAGTTGCGCTTCTTGGCCACGCAGGGCAGGCCGCTTGAGCTAAGCCGTGTCTTTACCCTTTGTCAAAGACTGGTGGAGGAGACGGAGAGAGTGGGAGAGGACGGAGGAGGAAAGTTGAGGAGCTCCAGAACAGCGACTCCCACACTGCTACGGCGTGTGAACATACACGACGCAGCCACCCATTTGTTGCTACGAGGGTTGTACTTTTCTATGGAGTTGAGACTAGAGCTGCCATCATTGCCTCCAACTGCATACAGCCAGCCATCCATGGCGACCAGGTCATGTGTGCTCCTGAGGATCAAGAGAAGAGATTGTTGTTTTTAATCACTTAAAAGGGTAGTTTCTTCTGTGAAACACATGCTTTTAACAGATAGTTCACCCCAACTCATGTCGTTGCAAACCTGTCAAGACCTTATTTCAGTACGGTTAAACAACTGATGTCACATGGACTATTTTAACGATGTCTTTACTACCTTTCTGGGTCCAAAACCTTTTGGATTTCATCCAAAATATCTTGTGTTCCGAAGATGAACAAAGGTCTTGCAGGGACATGAGGGGTGTGCTTGAAGGTCAAAATCAAACCTGCGGATGTTCATGGGAGCCACTCCCTCCCAGGTGTTGGTTTTTGGATTGTATCGTTCCACTGAATTTAGGCAGCTGGTACCATCATTGCCCCCCGCAACGTAAAGCATACCCTCCAATACAGCAACACCCGCGCTGCTCCTCCTGCTCAGCATGTTGGCAATAGCAGTCCAGGCATTACTCTAAAAAGAAAATAACACCCTTAGTCATTTAACCAAGGAGAATAAGCATAAAACCCACCCCGGAGATGCTTTCAACATGTGAGAGAGACATGTGTGACCTACCTGAGGGTCATACTTTTCTACCGTTGCTAAGTGTGAGGAGCTGTCATACCCACCGACCGCATACAAACTGCCATCTAATAAAAAAAATAACAGATGAAACGGGTTCATGTTTGCTGTTCAATAACAACTGCTTAGGATATAGAGCTTTTATGTTTATTAGTACATGAGCATTACATATTTCTACCTAATGTGGCCACTCTAACGTATCTCCTCCTGGTGCTCATGGCAGCGATGGAGGTCCAGGTACTGGTCAGGGGGTCATACCTCTCAGCACTGCAGACAAAATAGGAGAGATATTTAAAAAAATAATAACATTAAAAAACTTAATTTTTTATATGTAGAAATGTATTTTAGATGTAATGTATTTTACAACATGTATTGCTTTCTATAACTTTCTCTATTATAACTTTTCATGTTTGTCAAGATAGTATACCTGTTGAGACAAGAAGCACCATCATATCCTCCTGCTGCATACAGCAACCCATGCAGGACCGCCACACCTAAACAGCTCCTCCTCGTTCCCATAGACACCTCAGGTTGCCACACATTGGTTACAGGGTCATACGATTCTACAGTAGCCAAATCGGAAGTGCCATCGTACCTGGTTTGGGAAAATAAAATAAAAGACAGAGATGAACTTTCACTTGTGCTTTTGTATATACTGCGTATTTATGCAAGTAAAGACAAGACATTCATCATTCACAGAAATTCATTAGTCAACAGCTGACACATTTGCTAAGTATTCTTAGGTAACTTCTTGATTGCTCCAGCAGGGTAATCTTAACAAAATAATGGGGCTTTCTGCACATTCTGTTCCTTTTGTAACGTAATTAATCAAATCTGGATGTGTGGCCTTGGCTGCTATGTTGCATCTGGTTTTTCTGCATTGTGCATTGTGGGTGCTGCATTTTAAAGATACTGTATCAGGTTAAAGACTGTTCAGCTTCTATGGAAGCACATTTTTGCCAACTAAGAAAAAAATGCTTTGGTAAATTACAATTCATTTTTTACATACTAACATATTTCTTCTGATGAAAAGGTATAATTATGTAGGAAAACATGTCTAATACTTTTTTCCCCCAAAGGTAAATCTCAAGTTTGACGGTTTTTATGCTAATGCAGGTGAACCATTCACATTAATTCCTCAATAGGTGTTATATTAGGGAAAAAACAGTTGACTAAGAAGCTTTTGGGTCTTTGTACCCTCCCACAGCATAGAGCTTGTTTCCAATCGCAGCGACTCCGACTCGGGCCCGCCGCGTCGACATGGATGCAACCATGTGCCAGCGGTCTGTCCGAGTGTCATAAGCCTCACAGTCTCCATGAATGGCAAAAAGACTGCCACCACCTGAAAGACATTTAGCAGTTAAATCAACCCACCAACGCTTTGATGTACCTATATGTGTGTGTTTTAAGTGCTCTTGTCCTGATTTACAGACCTACAGCAAAGAGCACCGGACTGGCTCCCTCGCAGCGGCGCGGCCGGGTTCGGCTGTTACTGAGAACACCCCTCTGCTCGGGCATCAAGTGATACTTCAGTGCCTCGATCAGCAGGTCTTTGCACTCGGAGTGGTGACGCACCAGCAGCTCCGTATCCACATTACTCATCAGGAAGTCTCGTGTCAGCAGAGGCAGACGCACACACTTCATCAGCTGAAGGCATGGATGGAAAGAGTGAGAGGTAAGACGTGTGTGTAAAAAGGATTAAAGAAAGCAAAGGGAGGGAAGAGAGAAACAAGAATCGATTCGCAGAGACATAATCCTTTATAAGCATTAATCCTGTGATTTACTGTGATGTTGCTAAAAGCGCAGTTTGACAGTAGGAATCGTACCCACCCGGGGCACATGCTGCCTCCGCCCATCAATGTCATGCTTGACCCAGCTCAGCACAGCCCTGTACACCTCCTCCTCTGATGGGACATTCAAGTTATCACTCGAAATCAGATCCAGCACCTACAAAAAACACACAAGAAAGGTTTCATAACCGCTCTTAAAACTGGTTTCAGTTGGACTGAAGTGTTTACATAACTAAAAAACATATTGCTGTTTTTAATCTGAATAAATCGCTTATAAACATCTTATGTAATATATTGTACAGAACAGATGTGCTCAGTTTGAGTCTGAGCGCTTCGTGTTGTTCACAAAATGTCAAAAAAACAAAATCAGATCTCTGTTTGAAAAAGAGTGTGTTTCAAGTCAACAGCTGTTTTTATCCAAAAATTTGAGTTTAACTTGTGCACAAAACTGGAATATCACATTTGCGAATAAAGAACAAACACTTCACTTCCTGATAAACTGACAATAAATATCTCTAAGAAAATTAGGAGAAGCCACTGAATATAATAATTAGGATAATTTACTTGTGCCTAAGAGCGAGCAGATGAAACACAATGAATGCTGTCAATGCTTTTACAGGTGGATGCTACAAAACAACATATAGATGCAAAGAGAAAGACAAGTTAACGCATCTAATAATTTTTTGTATGCGCATAAAGGAATTTATTTTGTCAATTTGTTTACACATAGTTTGTGCATTTTTTCTTATTGGATAAAAATTGATCCTACTCAAATGTGCACATCCGTTTTTGTTTTAATGCACATATTTAAATTTAATACACAATTTCAATTTTTGGAAAATCAAAATAACTTTGCTGTTGCATAAATTAAAGGAAATTGTGTGATCATAAAAAAATAAATAAATGTAAAATACCTGTGCATACATTTTGTGAATACACATATACACATTCATGTTATTCAGTTGAGCTGCTTAATAACTTTTGCGGAAAACATGACAATTTTTCCAGTATTCGTTGATGGATTAATGTTCCAAATAACAGCTTTTATCATTAATTTAAAATAGATTTTTAAAAATTATATATATAAAAAATGCCTGCATAGTAAGACTTCTTTTTAAAACATTGCTGTGCTTGCTTGTGTTTACTTCACACTAACATGTCAACTTCTGTGTTAACCAATAGTGCTGAGTGAGTGTTTGGGAGATGTGAAGGAAAGGCTGATAAAAATCGTTTGGGAAACAGTTATCATTGTTTTTCCAATTCTTTTTTCTGCTGTTAGTGATGCAAAAATTGCACAATTAGCTTTCTTTTCTTTGTGTTGTGATATAAGACTTTTATCATCTAATCTAGACTTGCAAAAGCACATGTACAACAGCTTCTGTAGTGTTCCTGTCACAGACTGTTTGTTTATTTGGGGCAGAGGCCACAGTTAACATGGCTACAAGCATTTCCCAGGTCTTCTGGGTTAAATGCAGGGCCATTAGGAGCCCGCCAGCCTGCAACAGCTGTTGAGAGAGAGAGAGAGAGAACGGCAGCCTTGTCATGAGCAACCTCTAATGGTTCACTCCAATCAGTGTCTAAGCAGCAGGGGGTATTATAGCATCATGCTACCTTTCAAAGCATAGAGATACTAATACCAGCAGCACTCATTTATTCAAAAGATGCAAAGAGAGCGGATTAGGGCTGATGAAATTAGTGTTGTATGAGCAGGAGCTGCTTTCTGCTGATTAGCTGTCTCTGCTTCTCTCTGACGTGCTGTTTTCGCTGTGTATTTGAGCAGATGATTGACACTGTATTGAAGGTGCTGACGCAGAGAGCACTTATATCAGTGTCACCGTGGAGCAATGCATTCTGACATTTTAGCTTTTGCGAGTCGAAGAAGAGGTCAAGGTTTGGCTGATTAGCATGGTCCGCTTAGCTTCTGCTGATAGATGCTATAACTAGATTATCTGTGGCCAAAACATCCCTCTGCTTTCACAGGCATAGTCCATGATTGAATTCAGTTTTTACGAGCAATATGTAAAATGCTAATATTTCATTATACTGTTTTAATAATTGTTTTCCTTTTTAAATGCTGCATTTATTAAATAAAACATAATAATAAATAAATAAATAAAATACAATCCTGAAATAATATTACAATTTAAAATACTAATATTTATAAAAAAGTCCTTTATTCCTGTGATGGTAAAGCTGAAATTTCAGCAGCCATTATATGATCCTTCAGAAATCATTTATATATAATTTATTGTATTTTTGTTTTTGCTCAAGAAACATTTCTGATTATTAATGATGTTTTTCAGGATTCCTAGATTAAAATTATTTTAGAAAACAAAATTAATGTTGTTGATATTCCTATATTATATACTACAATTATAATGTTTGGGTGTTATTTTTAATAATGTTACAAAATATTTCTATTTCAAATAGAAACAAACAAACAAAACAAACCCCAAACGTGTAGAATGTATTGTAATATGTTGTATAGGGATATTAATGAATTTTCTTTCACATCACTGTTTCTGGTCACATGGGTTTTACTGAGGATTAAATACTTCAGTTCCCAAAGTGCCTGTGAAAAAAGATGGCAGAATTTGAACCACATAATTCTGAGAGTCGCTGCGCCAACTGAGCAACTGACATTGAAATGAATGGAAATTCTGTCTGACAGCTTTCTCCAGACATTGGGAGGCTTTTTCTTTTTTTAAAGAGGGTGAGGGGTGTTTTTAAAGCCAGGATGTGACCAGCCTTCCTGTGCTGAAGGTCAAAGTAGTACATATCTTTTTTTTTTTTTTGTCAGACCAAGTCAAAAGAATCAAGACTTCCTGTGCGACAGGGAGGAGGAGAGATTCTGTTTTTAAAAAGCTCAAGGCCAATGTGACAGGAAGTGGTGTCAGTGACATATATATAATTAGACATCCATAGCCAAAACCACTTTTCCTCCAAGGATTGTTATGGCTCAGCTCCCCAGCGCTCTCCATGCATCATTTAATGGGTACACCCCTCTTTTTACATCCTGAATAAATCTATTCTTGAATACCTTCTAGGATCAGAGTTTCTTCGTCAATAATTAAGTTTGAATTTCGAAATGCCCTGAGCACAAATCTATTATGTGTGTGCGTTTTTATATGAAAAAGAGTGGTCAGGTTGTTAGCTAAATTTCAATAATTAAAAATAAAAATATATTCTTTAACTAAAAATAAATAAGAGCAAGAAATATAACACTGAAAATTATTATTATGATAATAATAAATGGTGCCACATGCCACGTGCAGTATAAAAACCATTACGCCTATGGAGAGTCCCCATAAAGTGTGTGTGTGCGTGTGTGTGTGTGTGTGTGTGTGTGTGTGTGAACTATGCATTTAACTACATCCACTGTCCTAAAGCAGATGGCTCACCTGTTTTAAAGGTAGCAACATAAACTCCTCGGTCTTCGATACCTCTACAAAGTGCTGCAGGACATACTTATGGGCCGACTTGAGGAGGTCGCTGCAGGAGTGAGTGTCTGCAAAACCACGGATGCCCAGGCAGTTTGAGGGGTCCAGCTGGCTGAGAAGGAATTTGCAGCAGGCATCTCTCACTCCGTTGAGCTGCAGGAGACTAGCTGCAGGCAACAGGGTCTGCTCGAGGTGTAGAAAAGATACAGTGGGTGAAACAAAGGAAAACTAGAATTAAGTAAGTGAATCTTTAACATCATGAAGGCTCCCAAACAATTGGGAGGTTCACATGAGTGAAAAAATGTCCAAGAGAAAGCTTGATTCAAAAACGACTTCTGTTTTTACCTTATTACACTACTGACAACGGACTTTTTGCAAAAAATAAACAAACCCATAAGGTCCTTTTCCTTTAAAATAGATTCCATATACACTACCAGTCAAACGTTTTTTGAACAGATTTTTATTTAATTTTTTTTTAACAATTATCTTTTGCTTTTCAAACCTGCACTTGATCCCAAATACAGCAAAAGCAGTAATATTGTGATTTTTTTTACCATTTAAAATAACTGCTTTCTATTTCAATATATTTAAAATGCAATTTATTCATTTTTCATAATTATTACACAATCCTTCAGAAATCATTCCAATATGCTTATTTTTATGTTCAAGAAAGATTATTATTATTATTACTATTACTATATGATGCTTTAAATTTATCAAAAGTGATGATAAAGGCATGTATAATCTTAAAAGATTTCTATTTTAGATAAATGCTGTTCTTTTGAAACTTCTATTCATAAAAAAAAAAACTGAAAAATCTACTTCGCTGTTTTCAACATAATATATATATATTTATTTTTTATCTCTTCAGCAAATATATATTTGAGTGATTTATGAAGGATCATGTGACTGGAGTAATGATGTTAAAAAATCAGTTTTGAAATCACAGGTATAAATTACATTTTATAGTATATTAAAATAAAAATAAAAATTATTTTAAATTGTAACATTTTTTCAAAATAGGACTGTTTTTGCTGTACTTTGGACCAAATAAATACAGGCTTGGTGAGCAAAAGCCTCAATCTCATTTACAAATCATACTGTTCAGAAACGTTAGACTGGTAGTGTTTGCATTTGCTCTTTTGCACAAGTATCAAAAAACCTTCATTTGCAAATATGCAAATTGTCAGTTTACACAATCCGTCAGAACATTCCATCTTGGAAGTACCTCACAAAGTAAACAGGTTAATAAAGCACTTCAAAAGACAATAAAGATGACATACCTGCACATTACCCTCTCCTACTACAATTTCGGCAGTGTAGGCATACTGCACCAGCTGCTCCAGAGCCTGAGGGTCAATGTCATGCAGGGTGACATGGGTCTGACGGCTCTCCGACATCTCATCTGCACAGCCGCAACACACAGCGGTTCATCACAAACCAAGGCTTTTGCAGAACACTGTTTCAAGAGGGTTTGACGATACCATTATGGCACGTTCACACATACAGTGGCCTCTGGAGGGCGCTGAGTAGCCGAGTACCGTCCGCCAAAGCGGGTGACCCTAAAGTTATTGGCAATAGCTTTTAAAAATCTGATCACAAATGGGCTGAACATCTGATCAGAGTCTTTGTGCTGTTGGACGCTATCAGACATTTCTACTTTACTGCTGTATTGAACTGTTATCAAACAGTAGATCACTTACTGTACTCTTATTGGTTGTCACCACAATTTATAATTTATGCTTGATTTTGATATGTTTCCAACAGTCAATGATGTTTAGGACATCCCAAAATCAATGTATGAATGAATGAACCATGAGATGGTGTTAATGTTAACAAAAACCAACCCCCTTATTTCTAGTCCAGAGTGAGAACACATTAATCCAGTGGTAGTGTTGTTAAGTCATTTAAGTTTTGTAATGTATCATGGAGTTTACATCAGTGCATTGTTAGTAGATCTAGTGTATGGTAAGTTCAGAATAGTCATGGCTCTGAGGAGCCCACACTGTCCTGACTCATACCATCACACTCTAGTCTGAGGTGCAGCGGGACACACGAGCAATAGGAAAAACCAGGCACCTGCTGATCTGAGACCAGGACAGGGAAGAGAAAAGGCATGGAAAAACCATTAGGTGATGACGAACGGCAGGAAGGAAGGAAAGGCTTGAAAAGGAAGCTGAGGTAATGTACACATCAGAAATAAACAATACACCTTAAAGACCACAGATTGTTTTTTTGTGACTTTTAGTTCATGTGTGTTAGCTTTGAAACCATCTAAACGTCAGCGTGCTCCTAAACGTTAGCAAAACTATCTTAAATAAATACACGCTTTAAAAAAAAAGAGTTGTATAGTAACCGAATAAGACATACTTGTAAACATGGCATGGAAGTATGGACTGCAGGAGGCCAGCACCACCTTGTGTGCCTTGATCTCCTTGTTGGCCACATGGAGCACGATGTCACAGAGCAGGCCACGCTGCCGCATGCGGTTCATAGACACAAACGAGTCATGGTAGTGGCGCTTGGAGTTGTGCGAGATGCTGTGGCCGTCCCGGTTCAGCAGCTGCATACCCCCCTCCATCATGCCGGAGCTCACAGAGGCCTGGAGCCTGGGCCTCACTCTAAGACACTAAGGGAAGACACATCATAAGAAACCGAGCATAGAATTTTGTGGCTTTTAGTATAAGTTTTATCTATTGTATATGCTAATACACTAGAACTTGACAATATTTTTTAACAGATATACACATACAAATCTACACTCTACTAAATAAAAAGGATTGATGACTCATCCTGCACTATTCAGATTTTTGTCCAATCAAATGCTCTATAGAATGGACAATGCCCTGCCCCCTAAACTTTTTCAATGCTCTTGGTTCCTTAAGTATTTTCCCTATAGGGATTTTAATGGTCTATAAACCTATTAACCAAAATGTATTTTTACAAAACGATATTTAAAAATCGGACAAAAAAAAGGTACATGTCATTAACAAAAACATATAATCATATACCATTTAACAACCTTGTTGACTTTGTAGTATAAACTTCACAACCGATTTTACTTCTGTATTGTGATGTAAATAGAGGGCGTGGCTTGTTTTTCCTACTGCGAACTGATTGGATGTAGCAAGGTAGGTGTTTAATTAAAAAATGAACACAGACAGCTGGAGGGGCGTGGATGAGGATGTCATGCTCATGCCCAAATCACCATAACTGATGTCATCAGAGAAAGTCATCAGATTTGGATTAAAGATTACAAACACAAACCTTTTTTTTTTTTTATGGATTGACTTGAATTGTTGACCACAAAAATAGCAATGTTCTAACAAAATAAATAACCTTAATCTAAATTGTGTCTGTTTTTCAACAGGAAATAAGTCTGTATATAGTATACGACAAACTCGAGGAAATAAAAAATGAATTCACAAGAGTTTTTAAGAACTCTAATTCAAGCTAAAGCTAATTATTAATTAGCTGTTAGACATGTTTAACAACTGTGCACTACCTCTCTAACAATCTTTCAGTTATTCACCAGGCTGTAAATCCATCTTAATTTGTGCTTTCTTGATTCACATTTCCTCTCCATACAGCATAACGGTTGCTTTAAGGCATTTTGAAAAACGAGTACAGAATCATAATGGGAGAAGCGAGTCAAGCATTAAATATCATGAGAATGATCACTTCACAAATTCCCACTCTCAATGTTCAGCTTATAGCTACATATGGTTTGCTCCTCAATAGTTGGTGGCCTTTTCTCACTGGCCTGAGGCCTTGAAAGCTTTTAACATTTGGTCTCTCGTGCACAAAGACTCCAGCACACTCACTGAATAAATAAACTGGCTGGTTGATTATAAAAATGAAAGCAAGTTCCAGCTGAAAGGACCAGTGGTATGGAAAGGTTGGACCAGGACACGTCATGATGAGTTGGCCAGCCAGCTGCACACATTCAATTCTCCATCAAAAGCATCACTATAGAAACCAAGGTGCCCACGGTAGCATGTGCTGGTATCTGTCATACACTTCATTTTGAGTGGGATGGAGCTGCGTGAGACGTTTTTAAGGAGGATGATAAATAGCAATCCAGTTGACAAAGGTGGAATTGCAAGATGCCACTATTTCTATATCAGAGTTGAGGTGGACAACGTTTTAAAGCAAATCAAATACAGCACCCAGCAATGGGATGTTTTGATGAGTACAATGATTACAAGGCACTGTTTTCCTAACAATACCACTCCAACTCTAAAGCATTACTCATGTTACTCAAAATAACAGCCGACAGGTGAAAGAGCATGAAAAGTGCATGGAGTCATAGGCTCAGTATTACAGCCAGCAGTCGTGTGGCTGCCCACAAAATGGCTGTGGGGTTTCAGATGTATAAATCCTTTGGTTATACAAAGCAAACACTGTGGTCTGAAACCCGAGGTCACTAATAAATTGTTTAAACATGCAAAAGAGATGAAACTGTTGACAACAGTTTTTTGTATTATGGAGGCTCTCAGGATAGGGTTTCTATAGATTCCTTTGTGAGGCTCTTCAAAACAGTAACAAACTCCAGTATTGCTTTTGATGAATGCAATGATGATATTCTATTAGTTACTCCCTTAACTAAAAATGTCCAGTAACCATAGTAAGACCATTGCTATTGCAATAAAACTGCACTGTAGTGTGTAAAATAATAACAAACATAATAAATATGATTATAATAATATGACAAAGTTTTTCAAAGCTTTGTGCACTGAAAAAACTATACAATTTTTTTTAAAGATTTAACAGTAGTAGGAATAGTAGTAACTGGTATTTAGCAGAAATGTAAGGACCAGATTATACAAATACATATAAAAAAATAGACAAGCTGTTCCATACAGCTAAAGACAATCCCTACAAACATCCCCAGTATCATTAAATCTGACTCAGCACACAGTGTGCCATCCAGACAGAGCATCTCTCCCCTCCTCCTCTGTTCTACACAAGTCATGCAGCACAGTAACAGTATAACCAGCACTACCTGAACTAATGGACGCCCTTTCCTTTAGTTTCGTTTCTCTGCTTTATGGAGAATATTTTGGATTGAATCCTAGAGTGCAGCGGGTGAGTATTAAGAGTCCATATGAAAAATGCATAAAGCCTCAGTTTGGGAGCTTGTGTGTTGTTGACGTAAATGAAAGCCGCATGAGTGCTGGAGGCTGACGTCACTTTTTAAGGTCGCGCCAGATGTTGTTTTTCTAAATATTTTGCTCTTAAAATAAGCACTGATAAAACTGATTACATCCAAACAGAACTGCGCTAGGTGTCGTCAAGAATGATTATAAAGCCCTCTGTAAAATCTTTAAAAGTAAAACACAATTCTTAAATCACACCTCCTTAACTACAGTTTGACAGTGACGGAAAGTCCGAATCATTTTCGCGAATCGGCTCCTTCTAACAGTTCGTTTCAAAGAACCGGTTCTAAAAGCATTCCGTTATTATTTTCAAATAATTCCGTATTATTTTACGTTTGAGTGAAACAGGTTTATGTACAGGTCTCTGACGTGCATTTAGCATGTTCTGAATATTTCAAGTAAACCATATGGTGGCACAAATGTAATATTTATCAATATTTATTGTAAAATAATAATTATAACATTTATGAATACTTGTTTTCTCTAATTAATGCTTAATAGACATAATCTATCGGACTTAAACATACCAGACATGTCCTAAGGAGAGGATTCGAGTTTCTACCGCGAGAAACGATTAAATGAGATTCGAATCATTGAATTGATTCATTGAAAAGATTCAAAATGTAGACCCAAAACAACGATTCGTTCACGAATGGGAAATTGCTAAAGCTCATTGTGCATGTTTAGGAAATAAATGTCTGCTGTCCACGTATATACAATAACTACACATAAAACCATACATTAGACTGTTTTTTGTTGTCTTATATTGCAGTATAATAGGAATCGCTAAGCTGGTCTCATATTTTCTTTGTTCAAAGGGGATACGGTGCAGATCAGTTGCAATAACAGTTGACAAATGAAAAGCATTTAACACCTCATAACATTACAAGCGCACTGTTAAACTACAGCAATGGAGAAGGCAATGCACACTTGCATGATCTTTAAGCATGATCAATTAACAAATTGATGTCTGAACAAAAATAGCACAACAATACCATAGTAAAATTTAAACACTGCAGGCTTTGACACGATGCGCGTGTGTTTGCAAGACGTATATTTTTAAATACAAGTAAATGATAATTTAAATAATGTTGCTTTTATTTTTAGCTGACTGACTGAGTTGCAGTTCGGTGTGGATGAGATCAGAATGTAAACTCACCTGCCGTCGTCTGTGTCTGATTGACAAGACTCGTTTCTTTCTGAGTAACGCTCTCTCCAGTTTTGTTAGTGTGTGATTATTAATTTTGATGCATGTAGTAATTTATTTAACCGCGCGTGGTTAGTTGACATGCTACATCACATGTCGCATCAAAACAGACGTGTCTCAGCTCTGATCGGCATTACAAAAAAAAATATTTTGTTGAATATGTCCCGCCCACCATAAATGTGTCTGGGCTTTGTTGTAAATAACAAAAATGGTGCTACTAGTATGTGTGCTTTTTCTACCAGCTTTAGTGTTTAGTGAGTTGTTTTGTATATACATATGTTTTTTAAGAATTTTATATGTTGTAAGTGGCTGGAAACGCGTTATGTAAATGGCAAAAAAATACTGTATCAACTATATGTATAGATAAATTGTCTGATTATAATAATATTACTAAAACATTATGAACCAAAAACGTAGACATTATGATCCTTAGTTAAAACGGCAGCGTGCTTTCATTTTATTCTATTTAACGCGACGTTAACCAAAAGATCAACTCAGCTGAACTGCCCAAAGCGGTGCATTGTGGGTATTGCGTCCTTGTGCACGTTTCTTATCCAGCATGGCAGGGAAAAACAAGAGGTATGTGACATTCTAATCTATTTAACCTCGCATACAACATCATATATTATTTCTTGTGTTAAAGTACTGTGAACTTTATTGTATATTGAGGTGACAAAGCTTAATTCACTTCGTAAGACGCTTACCTGATGATATGTTTGACGATAGCTAGATCGTTTTAGCCACTCATGAACTAAAATTCAGCTGTGTTTTGTCAGAACTACATATATTTAGCAACATTTAGGGAGAGAACATGGTCGCATTGACCGTAAATATATAAATCATAAATTTGATTTTTGTATTTGTCCACTGTTATCAGCCTCAATATGGAATAGTCATTTTCTGGTGTACTACATGTGCTTATTAAGTGTTGGATAAATATTGTTCTAATCTTGGTAAAAAAAAAAAATGTAATGCTTTTGTAATGTAAGTATTCATTAACCTTCCAAATTTATATTCGAAAAAAATATCCTTATATTATCAATTTACAGTTGAAGCAAAGTTGTCTATCCATGCTTCATTTTTAACACACTTGAGCTATTTGATTTGCTATTAATAAATTACTATTTATAATCATGTTGATGTTTTCTATAACGGGGTTTTTAGATGCCACGGGTTGGCTCCCATCCATGATCGTTTATGCTAGGTACCCTCATTCTAAATTTCAAAAGGCCGCTGTGTACTTTCACATATAAAGGCCTTGTTAATATGCATTATTTGGAAAATATTCAGTTTTCATTATTTTTTTATTTTTTTTACTTTTTTTGATGTTAGCTATGCTATATAAATACAATTTTATTTTAATCAATTTATTTATTTCACATTTTTTTATTATATAAAAAACAGTGAAATAACTAAATTTGATTTAAAACAAAATAGATTAAATCAAATATATTATATCATATTGAATTGTATGTATTTATTTTAATCTGTTTTTGTTTTAATCTAATTCAGTTATTTCAATTTAGTTGTTGCCATTTTTTTATTGATGGTAATATTTATAATTGTTTATGTTTAATGTTATTTTTTCTCTAAACTTTTACACCTAACACTAGCAATCTTGAATCTTTTGTGCCCCTTGGGGTCCTTGAAGATATATATATTATATATTTATTATTATTATTATTATTTTTTTTTACATGTAGTAAACAAAAACCTAAAAAATGCTTTAGCAATGTGCCATGTGTGTGCAGGAAATTGGAGGATCTCAGTGTGGATGAGTTCATGTTATCTGGGTTTGATTCTGGTGAGGAAGATGATTTTGAAGAAGATAAGGAATCAACACAACAGAAAGGGAAGATGAAGAAACCTGCGCCTCAGAAGACGTAAGTATGGCCTTCGCATTTTGATGGTAATTCCAGTGTCCCATTTGTTTTCCCATTCTCTGCTATTATAGTATTGTCCTGGAGGAAGCATGTTGGATAATGTGATCTAAATCTGATCAACTGTGTCACAGGTCTGTCAAGAAGCAGGGCAAGGCGTCTGAGCACAAGGACCAGCTATCAGCCCTCAAGAGCAAAGACCCAGAATTCTATGAGTTCTTAAAAGAAAATGACCAGAAGCTCCTGAATTTTGATGACTCTGATAGCTGTGAGGACGATGATGATGAGGAGGATGATGAAGAAGAGAGGATGTACCACAAACTCCCCTCTCAACTGGAGGTCAGTCATTTAGTTATTCCTATGCAAGAAGTTTATAATTAGCATGAATGTGTGTATAAAGAAAAACTAAGTTTTTATGTGACACTAGGAAGCTGATGATGATGATGAAGAAGATGACAAGGGGGAATCAGGAAAAAAGGATGTGAAAAAGCCTAAAGACACTACCAAGGTCACAGAAGCAATGATTGAGAAATGGAGAACTGGACTCAGGGTAACATGTTCATATTGTTTTTTTATTCAGTATGTTTTATATTAGGAACTTCCAGGTGGTCAGTATAAGCTCTCATTCATTGTTAAAAGAGGATGCTTAACTATACTGGGTTGCCAGCTTTTATTCTTAATTAAATTAGACCATAAAAATAAAACATGAAATAGAAATCTACCATTGACATAGTTGGCTGTAAATTTTTAAAATGACACAAAGGGCAGATATTGTTATTTCTGGTAAAGAACTAATAATCAGTCAAGGAGCAGAACCCCATCAATACTTTATAAAAGTTTATGGTCCGTAATATTTTTAAGAAGTTGCTACTTTTATTTTTCAGTGATGCTTTAAATTAATAAAAATAAAATCAAGACATTTCTAATGTAAAAAAAATTGTTTTAATAAATAGTTTTCTTTTGAACATTTTTAAAATAGAAAAACAAAAACTAGGAAGTACATACATAAAATTCATCTTAAAAATTATAGAAGTAAACTGCATTTTAAATGTATTAAAACAGAACAATAATTATAAAAGCTGTATTTCTGATAAAAGAGATGCAGCCTTGTTGAGCAGAGACTTAATGTTAAAAACACACACACTTTTGAATGATGGTGTGTACATGTGTCTGTATGTATGTATGTATGTATGTGTGTGAGTGTGTATATCATAGGGGTGGGCATAGATACATTTTTTTTTACTCTAGATTAATTTTGAAATTAATCTAAATAAAATGGCTCATTTGAATTCTGCCAAAGGCATTCAGAATATGTGTGCTACCTAAATAATGACTGAAAGTAAAGCCCTATTGGGACGGGACTAGTTTACAGGGGGTCGTTAGAGAATGTTTTGTTTTACAGATGTACTTGGTGATTTTAACCCCATCCGAATCTGCCATGTCTGTGTTTTTCTCTCACAACCTCTGATAATTCTAGAGTCCGAATGTGATGTCTGTGATATTATTTTTCACAACGCATATGTTTTAGTCAACGCGATACGCCATAGATGCTCTTACCACACGCATGTTTAATATATTTTTAGATATAAAATAAATAAATAAATACAAATAAAGAGCCAGATCACGTAAATTGTTAAGACTGGCTATTGTAATATCAGTATCAAGATTACTCCCGTTCATTTCTGCACTCGGTTACATATGTTTTAATTATCAAAATTATACTATATTATACTATATTGAACTAAAGTAACCACACATTAGCATGGTTTTGCTATGCTAGCCATTTAGCTTCTCCATGTTATTTGTGATTATATTAGTTGTACTCAATCTGAATGACTACAGCAATGCACGCAGACAGAGTGCGTGATCTCTGTGACTCACAGATGTACAAAACAGATGACAGATGTGCAATCTGAGGGTTCAAAAAAAATCTAAATATTGAGAAAATCACCTTTTAAAGCTGTCCAAATGTTCTTGCATTCTTAGCAATGCGTTTTACTAATCAAAAATGAAGTTTAAATATATTTATGATAGGAAACCTTTACAAAATAATAATAATATAGGACATTTTAACCCATACAACGTATTTCTGGCTATTGCTACAAATAACCATGCTACGTTCTTATGACTGGTTTTGTGGTCCAGGATCATATACATTTGTATGTTGTTTTTTCTTTCCAGAAAGAGCCCTCGGCAAAATTGGTTCGAGACATCACACAAGCCTTCAAGGCTGCCGTGGCTACAACGAAGGGCGACTCTGAGGACCTGTGTCGATATACCATCTCAGACAGCGCAGGTAACTAACCCGCTGTTTTAGGACACTTGCATACAGAACAGAGTATGTTTAATGTTCTCACTGACAGCCTGTTTCCTATTGCAGTGTTCAATTCTCTCATCCTGTTCTGCATAAAGGACATGCATGCAGCTCTGAACAAAATGCTGAAGCTGAAAGCTCCAGAGAAAGGCCAGAAAAAGTAACAGCTCTGCTCCACTTGCTGTATAGATATGTAGATGTTTGAATCAGTCAGATTTCTTCACCAAATATTGTTAATCTGTCATTTCATTTCAGATTAATACTTCCGTCTTCAAGTCCCAGATGGCAGAAAAATCAGATTGATATTAAGATGTATATTGCTGGTGTTGTTCAGGTAATTTTTTTTCCGCTATGTATTTTTAGCCAGTTCATGAATGTACAGTAAGTGTTAACATGACCGTTTTTTTCTTTTCAGCTACTCTCCAGTTTAACCCAGTCCGCGGTCGTAGCTGCAGTTCTCCGTCATGCCAACCAGATGGTGCCATACTACCTGTGTCTGCCAAAACAATGCAGGCACTTTGTCAAAGTAAGCACTGCGAATCAATCATACTAACTTAAAGACAGAAATGGAGCACTGGCATGATGTTTTTATTCAAGCAAACAAAAAAGGTCAGCATCTCTGGTGTTTTTTTGTTTGTGAACCTAGAGTCTGATCAAACACTGGAGCACAGGAGAGGAGACGGTGAGGGTTCTTGCCTTCCTGGCTCTCAACAAAATCTGCCGAAACAAACAGGAAACCTACCTAAACTCTGTTCTTAAGGTAAGTTAGGTTTACAACTTATCATAAGTTTATTTCCCATGTGATGAGATTTGCACTCAATGTTCCTGTCATTTATTTTTTTTCCCTCACATAATAAGCAGCAAGAGAATATGAGTTTACAAAAGTAATTGCTCGCATGCAAAACATTTTTTAAATGTTTTTAATGCTCACCAAGGGTGCATTTATTTAATAAAAAACTTGTGCTGGCAATGCATCATTACTCCAGTCTTCAGTGTCACATGATCTTTAAGAAATAATTTTAATATGCTTATTCCACTCTCAGAAAACATCATTATGGTACATTTTAGAATAGGTAACACTTTCCCTCAATAAATTCTTAATTTTCTGCTTATTAATAATTATTAAGGTAGTTGGTAGGATTATTGATGTTGAATAAGGTCATGTATAATGTAGAAGGAATTAATATGTGCTTAATTAGCACTAATAAATGGCTCTAGTAATACTGTAAGTAACTTGATAGTAACTAAGATTCTAGTAATATGCACGCTAATAAGGTGTAACTGTAAAAAAAATATTTGCCATTATTACTATCTGTGTTTAATGTTTAATATTTTGGAAAAACAGTAATACTTTTTCAGGATTCATTGATTTAATGGAAAATGATTTACAATCGTTATAATGTCTTTGCTGTTACTTTTTATGTACCTTTGCTAAAAAAAGACTGACTATGAGGAAATACCAGTGAAGATATTTTTAATACACCGTTCATTACTAACATTGTTTTTTCTGTTTGCAGCAAATGTACATCGCCTACGTAAAGAACTGCAAGTTCACGTCACCCAACACTCTTCCCATGATTAATTTCATGCAGCGTACTCTTGCTGAGATGTACTCGATGGACACACAGGTGTCCTACCAGCATGCCTTTATTTATATCCGTCAACTAGCCATCCACCTCAGGAATGCCATAAATTTAAAGAAGAAGGTTAGTTATAAGTCTTGACCTGTATTCTTCTGTGTTTAAAAAATTAGAAGTTAACATGAAAGTTCTTAATCCTAGTGTTATTGTGAATAATTCATCTTTCTTTGTTATTCCAACAAAAATTCTTCACTTTAATTGTTTGGCTTTGGTGTAGCAAACTCTCATTCGTACACTTTTTTTTTTTTTAGTCCAGTCAATATATATGTGATTTAAGAAAGAAAAAAAAAACGGGTCTCCGTACATATAATTTAACTTTTGTTGGATATACTCACTAAACTATAATCACTGAGAAATAGATACAATATATATTTTTGCAGATGTCAGCTTATCCTGATTCATGTTTTTCTGATTTGTGCATCCTCAGGAGACCTATCAATCCGTGTATAACTGGCAGTATGTGCACTGTCTGTATCTGTGGTGTCGGGTGTTGAGCACCATTTATCCCAGTGAGGTTTTGGAGCCATTGATCTACCCACTGTGTCAAGTCATCATCGGCTGCATCAAGTATGATTGGTTGTTTTTGTTTGTTAATGTTGTTTGCTTGCTGCTTTTTTTTTACTGAGTTATATCACCTACTTTAGTTATATCACAAGTGTCAAATGGGCCAGTCCTTTATGTAGGGCTGATTAATTAATCAAATTTGCAATATACTTGTGTGATTATCAAATTATCAAATACTATTTAAAGTACAATTATTGTATGTCTCTCAAGTACTCTAATTTAAAGTGAATATTACAATAGTATTTTTTTGTAATTCTTTACTTAGTAGTAGTGGTAGTAGTAGTAATTTGTATTTATTATTATTATTATTATTATTATAGTCACAAAAAATGTGTAGCCCTACAAGCAAGAACAGCAAACTGAGATTTTTAAAATGACATTTTAAATAGCTGCAATGCAACAAATATTATTTACAATTATAAATATAATTATTATAATTATGAATATTATAGGGTCCTTATTAGAACAAGTAAAAAATAGCTTAGAACAAGCAAAATAATCTGCAAATGAAGTACGCAAAATAATCTTATTTCAAACAGAAAACATGTCAAAAATGTACTTATTTTTTAATAGATTTTTCTGAAAATTCTGAGAATGTTTACTTATTTAGAAAATCCATTTTGATTTAAGAAATCTAAAGATAGAACAATATTTTTTGCAGTGTGTCATGCACTATTTATTTTCATCAGAAAAATCTGAATTAAAATGTTTTGGGGGAATGAGCTAGCTACTCTGGAAATGTCTTTGAGTTATTGTCTTGGCAATCTTTTTACCAGCAAGTGGCGCCATTAACCACATTTAAATTTACAGTTCTCTGTGTCGATTTGAGCTCATAATTTCAGCTTTGAATATTGCATTATTTTTTTTTTTTTGTCCGCAAAAGTTAAGATCTAGCAAAAGATCAATTCAGATATTCATATTATTTGTTCGCTTATAGAACTACTGTTTTCAGTCTCTTTCAAATCATTAATGGCCCTATTCTGTGTTTGTAGGCTTGTGCCCATCTCTCGGTATTATCCTCTGCGACTACATTGTGTCAGAGCGATCATCCTGCTGTCTGCCAACACCAAGACATTCGTGCCCGCTCTGCCCTTCCTGCTAGAGGTGAGACTAACATATCATGCCGTCATCTGTTCTGATGTCTCCCAGGCAGCCTTGAATAAACAGGTTCTTGTGTGGGTGGACTTGGTTTAGGCATGAGAACTGTACCCACGGCGTTTGTCATCATGGTTGTCCTGCTTTTTTTTTATAAAAGTTAACTATAAAAAGACTTCTCCTTGCTCTGACCTTTCATCATGTTTCAAGTACAATTACAAGAATTCTTCCAATGAAGAGTCTACAACTAGCATAGCTTTTATACTTTAATATATGTTGTTGTCTTTTTAAGTAATTAAGAAATGCAGGGGTTTAGCATTCTGTGTTTATGCTGCTAGACCATGAGTTCCTTAAATGAAAAGATGCTGTCTTCATCATTTCTTTTTTTTGTAACAAATGAACAAATTTTTATATATTGTAAGGTAGTTTCTTTTTTTTCTCCTTATTCAGATTCACATTTATTTAGACAGTGTTATTGTAAAACATTAACCAAATACACTACTGTTCAAAGTGAAAATATTTTAACCTTTTTTTCAGAAGCCTTTATCTAGCGTTTTTCATACTTTCAGAAATCTTTAGTTTTATTAGATTTATTCAAAACAGATAAAGTTGCGGTCAAGCTTCTCGAGATGTGTTGGGGGCGGAGCTATGGAGTCATGAACACATGCAGCTTTTGTGTAGCAGACATGCGCAAAAAAGAGGAACAAAAACTTTACTGACTTAAATGAACTGTAGCTAAAAATCAAATCCGGACATAAATATTCAATTCAGAATCAGATCTTGACAGATTCTTTAACCCGCGTGGAACCTAGAGAAGTAACCCTGTTTAAGGAATCGGATTTATGACATCATACAACTTCGTCATACACACTGTCATATGCCCATCATGTTTTGAGACTTTGGTCATGTTTAGCATAAGAATCCAACACTTTAATAACTCAATGACTCATGAAATGGCTGCTGTTTTGTACATGGACGACAAGGGCCTGAAGGGCCATATAACACTGAAGCATATACATGTGTTTATATATATATAAATATAAACACACATATATATATAGTATATATAGTATATATTTTTAAAATTATTCTTTTATAATTATATATTAGGGGTGTCAAAGTTTACACATTAATAACATGTTAACGCAAATTCATTTCAACACTGTTAATTTTATCAATGAGCGATTAACACAACAGGCATTTTCTGCTTGCCCCTTGGCCTAACCAGTTCTTGGAGAAATAGATGGAGATGCTGTCAGTGTTGCCAACTTAGCAACTTTTCAGAACCCTTTATGGGTCTTTTTTCAAAAAGCACCTAGCAACCAATCTTTACTTTTTGTCCATATTTATTGTCTTCTAAAATTTGTCGGTACTGTCTCTCTTTCCCGCTGTGTGCACACCTCCCCCTCTCTCTCTCTCTGCGTCTGCTCTGTTTAGTAAGTGGCTGAAGCAGCATAAAACTTTTTCTGTATTCAGAAATTGCAAAATTCATTTTCGGGATTTCCCAATAAGTCCCCACTGATGTGCGCTGATTGTGGCCGGCAGCTCGTGCTCTGCTCTAATAACGTTACCCTTCACTGCTTAAAACTCACGTTTAATAGTAAGTAGCAGGTTCTTTTAAAAAATTTACTTAAAGGTTGTGAGTCGGAAGCATCAGACTGTCCGTACAGAGGTAGAATTCTCTCTGCACAGCCAGCATAAGCTACTCTCCAGGTTTTTAGGAATCAGTTCTCCGTAAATGCACTGAACACATCTGAATATTTGGGTTGAACTGTTCTGGAACAGGGGTTGTGAATACATCTTGACCACTGATTTCTAGTTATGTCCTCTTTTCTAGTTTCACTTTCACAACGATACACAGCATCTCCAGAACATGGCGTCCACAGCAACACAACAGCAAGAGTAATAGGTCCGCCTTCTTTCTTTGTGTAAACATTGGGGCAGTATTATAAAATAAACCCACTCTGTGACATAGAGAAGTAAGTGCATGTTTAAACTAGTCATTTTAGGGGCGTGTGGACATAAGTCATAACCGAGAGAAAAGAAAACTTGAAATTGCATCATATGATCCCTTTAATCATTTGACAGCACTACTATCTAGCTTATCTATATGTGTGCTTGTGTATATATATATCTTTTATTCAAATAAAAGCAGCCTTCATGAGTAATTATTTATCATAAAAAATGGTGAACAATATTTTAATTCTTTTTTTTTATTAGCTATATTTTATTGAGAAATAATTACTCATGAAGAAGATATATATATATAAAATTGTTTTACTGTATTTTTAATCAAGTAAAACCTTCATGAGTAAATATTTCTTGTTAAAAAATGTAATCCTTTCAAAAGGAATCGGAATTCATAAGGTTTTTAAACATGAGAACTTGTAAAATACTGACGTTCCCTAACATGACATCTGACTGGGGTTTGGTGGAGCCTAATTATACAGATTAGTCGTTCCGAAAACCCACCAACTTCTCACTATTGGAAAATTAAAAACCAAAAAAGTAAGACGAGACAAGCTACCTAAACGGTCGACAAGCTTTGAATTAAAGTCTAAAAGAAAAAAGACACCAGAGATCAGAGTATGCGGTCTGCATGAATACGCATCCTAATGTGCGCTAACACTGCGCGTCTTCGTTTTTGGGAGAAGTAGAGGTCACAAACTGTCAACATTTTCCACAGTGTGAGGCGGGTGACAAAACGTGTGTGTTTGTGTGTGGCTGGCGTGGGCCCCTGCGGTGACAGCTGTTGTGAGAATAGAAGCGTGGAGGCGACAGCAGCCGAGACCAACGGAAGGGAGGGATGGGGATGGGGTGGGGGGTGATGGGTGGTCACTGCTTGGCTGCGATCTCCCACCAGTCCTGACCATACTGTGATAAAGCCTGGGGGGGAAGAGCGTACGTGTGTGTCCGTGTATATATATGGGTGTGTGTGTGTATGAGGGAGGTCTGTGGTTCACTCAGCTCTCAAATGTGTTGCGGAGACCACATCCTCTGTCAGTGTGGCGACTGACTCCCACCGACCCCCTTCTTGCTCCCTGTGTTTATTTGTGATCCAGTCCACTTCCTGTTTTCGTGCTCATGTTAAAAAGTAGGTGTGCATCGAATTAGAGTAGGGCATGTCTCTTTATTTTTCTCTTTTCCCGCCCTTTCTGCCTCTCTCTCTTTATCTGTGCTCTATGATTTCAAGCTTCCTGTTGCAATAGCCCCTGAGCGTATCAGGTTGGGACCATGCGCCACCACTTCCTTCTGTGTCCCGCAGGCCGACACCACATCCGTTGTTTGCACAGGCCGGCCGTCCATAAGCACACACACATGCACACACACTAACACACACTCTCACCTCACTGCTTCTAGATGACCTCGTCAAGCTCTTTCAACTGCTCCTAAATGCGGAAGCACAGAGAGAGTTATAGCCATGTACCAAAATATGCAAGATCACTGCATCTTCAGTTATTAGTTATGGAGAAAGTAAGTAAATGGGGGGTAGTTATAATATGTAAGCAGTAGCTGTATATTTGCATATAAGTGGTTATGCTGAAAAGCATTCCTTGTAAAGGTCTTTGCACTCAAATTATTGTATTAAATTTTTGCACTTTAAAAAAATAACTACGTCCTCATGTTTACACACTGCCACTTCGTCATTAAAAAAAAAATTATATGATTAGGTTTGATTTTCTGCATTTTTGTATACGTAGCAAGCATTTTGATAGGTAAGGATGACAAATTGAGGGGTAAATGCATGAAAAGATTTGGTGTGCAAAATTTATATTAATTAAAATCTGTCAAGTTTTTGAACTAAACCGTGTATTTTTGATCACATTGTTGCACTCTTCTTTGATAGTTATAAAAAGTGATCAAATCAAATTAATAAACAAAACAAATGTAAAATGTGATTCATTTTAGTCAATGAATTAAGTTAAAACATTTTTTACAATGATTCTAATGATAATACAGTAAAACAGCAATATTGTGAGATACAAGTACAGTTTAAAATGGCTGTTTTCTGTTTTAATATTTATAAGTATAATTAATTCATGTAATGGCAAAACTGATTTTTTTGTGTCTATGCCGGTCTTCAATGTCACATCAGAAATCTAAACCGATCTCATGAAAGTGTGTATAAATAGTATGCCAAATAAAAAGGAAAACTTGTTAAACTGATATGAAACAAATTTTGTATCTCATTCACACAAAAAAAACTATATAATATGCACACAATTTGGCATACAGCTTATACACATTTTCACAAGACTGATCTCTAAATCTTAATATGCTGATTTAGTGCTCAAGAAACATTTCTTATTAATATGTATTATGTTAATATCAGTTGTGCTGCTTAACATTTCTAGAAAGAAATTTGATAGAAAAAGCATTTATTATTATAAAAAAAAACTACAAAAAAAACCTAACAAATTCTTCAATCACTTTCGATCAATTGAATCTCCTTGTTGAAAGAAAAGTTATTCATATCTTGACAAAATAATGAGCAAAGAGACAAATAAAACAAAAGACAACTGCTTAAACGCATCTGGAAAAGATCGGCCCTTCTCCTGCCTTCTAACAGAATGGTAGTGTAGATAAACCTTACAAGTCTCTTAGTGGCAAACTCTTTAAACGTCTTCAATGCTGTGCTGCTGTTTATCACAAGGTGTTTGATTATGTATATTAGATGTATCTGATATTATATGTATCTGATTTGTAAAATCTGTATTTAATTGAAACTTAAGTCTGTTATAGTGACCCTATTTGATAACTTATACCCTATTTGTTTTAAGGTCATTCTAAATGCTGCTCATCTGATTTGATTTTATTAAAAATAAAAATACACTTTTTTTCCCAAATTTTATTTTATTGCTATTTTGATACGATCTTGTTCTCAGAATTTTTTTTTTTCCTCATGCTGCTATTTTTTTTCTAGAGACTCCAGATACTTGAATCCACTCTTTTGTGCATTTATTTATATATTTAATAATTATTTTACTTCTTTAGATTAGTTACTAATGTAGTTCATCTGTATGTTTTGAGTTATAGTTGGTGTTACTCAGTTAGCCCCAATACAGTGGTTGCAGTAGAGTTTAACTATTTGAGTGACTTGTTACAGTTTCCCCAACACTTGTCTATACACCTAGATAGTTCACTTCAAGTTTACTATAAGCCCCGGAGTTATTCTTTGGTTTTTGTTTGTTTGAATAATCAGTGGGCTACTGCTCAAGTCTTGTTTTATTTGTGATTTTCCATGCATGTATGTCTGTGATGCAGTGCTCTGATGTATCTGTTTGTTCACTCTGCTCCTCAGATCCTCCAGCAGGAAAACTTCAATAAGAAACCAGGCCGCATGAGTATAAAGCCCATCAATTTTGCAGTGATCCTCAAACTCAGCAAGACCAATCTCCAAGAGAAGGCTTATAAGGTGACACATCATGTACTTCTTTGAGTTTCAGATCTTTTTAAATTCTTCATGTTCTTTAGGTTTATGACTATATATGTATACTAAACCTGAAGGAATTAATGTGTTATCGTATGTGGTTATTTGATAACGATTTAATGCAATTAATACTTAAAGGGAAATTTATATTTTCTGATAGCATGCAGATTTTATCCCTTCATTGTTGTCACGTTTGATAGGTTTATGTCAGAAACTGACTAAAATATCCAAAAAATCCTTGCTTTCATACTTTTTTCCCTTTGTGCTTTCATGAGAGTTGAGAAGAAATAAATATTTGTATATGTATGTTTGTAAATGTATATACAGCGGGTAAGGAAAGTATTCAGACCCCCTTAAATATTTCACTCTTTGTTATATTGCAGTCGTTTGCTAAAAATCATTTAAGTTAATTTTCCCCCTCATTAATGTACACACAGTACCCCATATTGACAGAAAAACACAGAATTGTTCACATTTTTACAGATTGATTAAAAAAGAAAAACTGAAAAATCACATGGTCCTAAGTATTCAGACCCTTTGCTCAGTATTTAGTAGAAGCACCCTTTTGATTAAATACAGCCATGAGTCTTTTGGGGAAAGATGCAAGTTTTTCACAGCTGGATTTGGGGATCCTCTGCTATTCCTCCTTGCAGATCCTCTCCAGTTCTGTCTGTTTGGATGATAAATGTTGGTGGACAGCCATTTTTAGGTCTCTCCAGAGATACTCAATTGGGTTTAAGTCAGGGCTCTGGCTGGGCCATTCAAGAACAGTCA
>JAUCNO010001834.1:1066405-1128556 GCA_032353835.1 Enteromius viviparus | reverse complement strand
GTTAGGAATGGGATGGCACTTCAGTTCATAGAATGAGTAAAGGCAGGTGAGCGAATACTTTTGGTAATATAGTGTATGTATATATATGTGTGTATATATATGTATGTATATATATATATGTAAATAATATTATTATTTTTATTTTTTTAAATTGAATCTCAGCCTGAAGTTTCTATCATTTGAAATATTGACAAGTTTATATTCTCACTGGAATAAACTCAGCTTGGGCCAATTTTGTCCAATTAATGTTATATCTGTTTGTCACTATTAGTTTGAGGTAGTCTTGATGACTTTTTTCCCTATTTCTAGTTTCTTTGTCTCTGAAGGTTTGGTGCGTTTCACTACCTGCTGGGTTGGTCTGCCTGTGGCCCGTTAATATTCTTGAGTCGTGTTTGTTATTTTGTTGTCACTGCAGTGTGCCAGATTGTTTAATGCCTTTAACTTTCTCAAAGACTTGGCTTGAGCTTTCTCCATCTTGAAGGGGAGATTTTATAAACACTCTCATCTTCAGTGTTTCTGTGTCATGGCTGTTTTTAGTGCTAAGAGCAACATGTAGATTGTGTCTTTGATCTCCCCCCCACCCTTACATTTTCACAGTATTGATCAGCCCACAGGCAGTCATTAAAGTCTTTGCCTCTTGCTCCTGGTGGACTTTCTGTAGCCTCTCTGAACTCTCCGGTCAGCCGGTCGCCGGTTATATTAAGATGCATGAGGCTCCACTCAGCAGCAAGGTGTGCGCCTGGTGTTAAGCTCGGCTCCCCCCTCTGGCTGGCTCCAGTGTGTGCTGGGTAATTAGGGTGGAGGGTGCCTGGCTGGGGAGGTGTCTGTGCTGCCATTCACCTCCCAGGCAGCATCTAATCAAATCCCACTTCAAAGCTCAGGGATTTCAACCCCGTCCTCTTCAGAGAGCACGAGACACTCCCACACACACCTCTGGATTAGCGAGGCTAAATTGCCGTCAGAAGGTAGCCTCTATTTTTGTCATGTAAATAGTAACCTATGCGTGAGCAGCATGGGTAGGTCAACTGTGCTGTAGTCTAGTCTCTAGACGAACGCTAGAGAATCAAGCAAACTCTTTCTCTTTAGCTTATTTAATGGAAGTTTATGTGTATGGATTGTTTTAAAAGTTTAAAGTTACTTTAAGTAAATATAACAACGTAAGAAAAAAAATTGAAAAAGTGAGGGCAATATAAGCTGAAAATAACATAAGTTTAATTCTCACAAAAAAAACAAGACTTAAAAACTGAGTTGAATGCTAACATTTTAATAGCAAATGAGACTTGTTCTTAACGTATGCTTCTACTTAAATCTGCTGTTGAAATATGAACATTTAAACAGTGTTTAAAAGAACATGACAAAGAACGTACTTTTAAGACCTTAAATTATAAAGACATCACTAACGGGTAAAGTATAAATATAATATGTAAAATACTGCATCTGTTTAGCAGAATGCTCCTGTTTAGATTTTTTTTAGCTAACTATCAAGTTTTTGGACAATTAACAACTTAAATATTTTATTTTAATATTAAATTTTTCTGTTCATTTGTTTCTTTAGTGCTAAAATTAGAAATGAAGATAAAAAGATCAGTCCATGTGGCACTTACACTGTCAAAACAACATTAGAGTTTGAATTAAATGTAATTGTGTGATTAAGAGGTGTAAGACACGCTAATCAATTTAGAAAACATTTTTAACAAATTTAGAAAAAAAGCATATAGAATAAAATATTGACCTTGGGATTAAAGAACTGATAATAAATCAGGAAATTAGTAATGTCAATCCATCGTAGTATCTTATTAGACGGCTCTCTGTAATGCTTGATTCTGATTGGTTAGTTGAAACATCGTTCTTTTAAGTTAATAACCGCTCCAAAGTAATAACGCATAGCCAGTACTACTTGTATGTTTAAAATCCCTCCGCGCCATCTTGTGACAAACACTGAAATATTAATTTAAAACCAAATATGCCAATAAAATGTTTCAAATTCATATTCATGTCCAGTTTTTTTCCCTATGTGGCAAGTAGCCGTATAATAAGCGGGATAATGTACAGGCAGCCTGTACATTATCTCTTACATATCAACTACAACAGATAGTCATGTTGGCTGTGTGCATTCATGTTGTGTGAGTGCTACTCTGGTGCATTTAACCATATACACAAAGTTAACGTCACCATTTCTTTTAGTAATTTCAAATTTTAGGCTAATTTTGGCGATTTTATGTAAATGATGAAATCAAGCATATTTCTTTGGATTAACATGCACCAATGAATTCTGATTTCATGTTTACTTTAAAATGGGAATTTAATTAAGCTGTTCACCTTACCTCAGTATCAGCAAGGCCATTTGAATTAGAACTTCAGTGTAAATAAATACAAATGAACATGTTCTGAGGACATTATCTGATTGTTTTTTTTCTTGTTTTTTTTACACAGAGGAAAAGGGTAAATCTGATGAGGATGATGAAGGCCTAGAGGACCTCTCAGGCCTGAGTGATGATGATGATGATGATTTAGATGACTTGGAGGAGGATGATTCAGGTGATTGTTTCTGTAATGAGCTACTATTGGCTTTGTTTAGGTTTTGATATATGCTGTGACTTGAAAACTATTAAATTTTGTATATCATTTTCAACACATTTTTAAACCATCTTAAATGTAAGTATGCCATTTATCTTTTCCTCAATTTTGCCATTTTCTCAGATGGTGACGGGAAGAAGCCCTCGTCTTCTAAATGCAAAGCACCAAAGAAGATGTTGAGCACACAGCTGAAAGAAGTGGCTGAAGGAGATGAAGATATGGTTGAGGACCTGGAGCTCTCTGATCAGGACTAAAGTTACAGTGTTGCATCAGAGGGACATTTCTATTTCACATCCAAACACGATTTATAGTGTTATTAAAGCAATAGTTCACTAAGAAATTAAACATTTTTCGGTGAACTCTTCCTTTAAGACAGCCCCTGTTGTAGTAAGTACATGTTTTTGCACCATTGTGTTTTATAAAGTGTGTAACAAAACAAATGAATGGAACATTTCGTAAGGTTGTCCAATTAAAAAGACCTTAGTTTTAAAACTACTCGAGGCTATCTTTTTCAGCTCAGTATGTAGAGATGTTGCATTGTGTGTTCAGAGGTGAATGGGTAGGCCAGAGGCGGGAGGTGGAGGCACGGGGTCGGCCCTGAGCACCAGGCTGCCAAACGCTCGTATCATCCACTGCCAGGCTGTGCTGCCCAGGTGGGGAGAGAGGAAGAGACGAAAACAGAGAGCAGCCTGTTCTCTCGCCAAAACATCTCTCCCCTTCAGTGCTTTCACGTCACTTTCTGAAACCGCTTGGCTTTTTCTAAATGTTTTAAAGCAGCGATTAAGCTGCCAGCACTCCACACAGCTCTAGTGGCGCTGTAGGAAATTGGTTAAGAAATACTACTCTACTAGAATAGTCAAAAAATGAAATTTATCCTCAAATTGAATTGTGAACTAGAAGAAACAACTCGTTAAAAAGCAATTTGTTTAGGAATTAGACTGATCTCGCTCTTGAGATCAACTGATATGGTGCAGTTCACTGGAGACCCAGACGATGACCAATTTAGGTCTGACCTAGCATGTCATCAGAAAGACTCTGCATATGAGGAAACTTTAATAGTGTTTCTGCATCCTTTTTAAAGTACACATTCACTGTAATTGTAAGCTTCTCTTTTTGTTCATGAAAGTCAAAAGTTTAGAACACCTAAAAAAGGCAGTAAACAGTAACACCATTTTTTTCTTATGTTCACAACTGGGTGTAACAGCTGTTGTTTATGGCTGAAGCATCTTTCCTGTTGCATAATGGGAGTGTGAGCACACATATTTTGCGTTCTGTTCTTTCCATAACTCCCAGCTTGAGGTGCTGTTCAGAACGTCAAGCAACGTTAAATTCAGGCCACCGTGACTGAACGTCAGCTGGGCCGCATTAGAGTAAATTCAGTTTGCACTAGAGCTGCCTGCCGCACGCATCATGCCTGTGTTTGAGCGAGTCTGGGTAACAGGTTTACTCGTCTATCACATGCAGCACCTGGCGCTGACAGTCACGGGTGTAGTAAAAAGATTGTTTTTTTTTTTTTTAAGGGGGCGGATGGTGGACGTCCCTGAGAGTCAGTTGTTCTTTGGGTTAGGCGGGGGCCACGGGGGCCCTGGCCTGCGACTGAACCTGACGCTCTGACAGCTGTTGTTGACCTGAACCCTGCACCCCCCTCCTCCCCTAACCAGGGGATTTACCATCCGCTGGGGCTGCCACTCCCTGCCCTACTGCAGAGGAGTTTGGAAATAAACATATTACTCAAAGAAAAAAAGAGGAGAGCGCATCTGCAAGTTTGCAATAGGATTTATTTCACCCAGCAGAGAATAGAAAAATAGGATGAAGACAAAACATTGATGGGAAATCTAGAGACGATTTTAATTAATTGCTTACATATTTAAAAAGAAAAACAATTTCAAAGATTTGCATAAAGAGCTTTGTGCCTTCCATTTCCCTGCAACAAAGAGAAAAGTATTGTTCTTTGGGATTAATTTAAGGACAATTTAATATTTCGTTGCTCTAACTACAGCAAACAAATTCCTATAAATATTTTTTTTCTCATTTATATGCTGAAGTGGCATTTAAGATTGGGGCTCATGATTATTACAACTGGAATACACAGCAAACAGAAAAAGATGAACAAAAGTACCACCAAGTCAGCCAGTCACATTTTGTTCAGTTAATAAAGATTTTTAACTCGTGCAACTACATTTAACAAAACGTACCACTTATTTCATCTTCAGTATATTCTCATCTTGAGCACGTTTCTGTACAATTCAGGATAACATGTCTTTCCCACAGCAGTAAGTGTGACCTCACAATGGCATTAATCCATCTATGGACAAGGCATCGGGAGGAACGTCCATCCTTCCCTAATGCTCTTTCTTTTGAGGGGGTTGTGAAACTAAAATGGCCCAGATTTTTCGGGTAAGAGTTTGGGCCATTGCTTTGGCTGATGGCTTTTGGTCACAGGAACTCTAAGTGCTTTACACGTCTCTCTTTTTGAGGTCCTTTTCCATTTTGCTTCCTTTAGTATGGTGCCCTGTATGTGTACCTTGTTTCGTCACTGGTGAGATCAATGCTAGATCTCTTTTGAAAATTCCACATCCATCCATCTTTGGTTTTGGACTGTGGAATGCATAGTTGCACTGGTCAAGACTGCAAATGAGTTCCATCCTGTTCTTATATTTACTCCTCTTTGGAGGATTTAGTCTTTAGAGGTGAAACCAACTCCAGAAAATTTAAAACGGCTGGAAGTTGGAGGAGGAGGAGTTGGCGTGAAAGCAGAAAAAGAAAGCGCCTCTTTCGAAGTTCACCGCTCCCCGAAAATGTTAGGTACCGCAAGAGTTCCTGCAACATCTGACACAAAAGAATGTCGTATGTGTACCTCGTACGTTCGCTGGATGCATCTCCTTTCCTTCTGGCATGCTGTTTAAGAGCAGCTGTCTGCTCACGTTCATCTCTCGCACACTCTAACGCTTCCTGTCTTGTCCCCAAGTCCCTATTTGCACATCTTTGGATTTTGGCTTCCACACAGCCGCTGCGAAGGGCGTAGCTGCTTTAGCCTGTGTCGTTTCATCAGTGTCTCTCGTCTTTCTGCACATTTCTCCACACTTTTCCTAAAAAGATTAAGTGCCTCTGCATAAAGGTCCTCAAGTTTGCTTTTTACTTTGGGAGGGGGGGTAGAGGGGGTAAGAGGAAGGAAAGAATAGTTCAAAGAGGGCCCCCTTCATGCCCTCTCTCTCAGTTTTTACCTCCTCCCTGAAGCACTGCCTCTGCCATATGGAGAAGCAGTCAAGAGTTTTAATGGCCAATTCTACGAGGGAGGTTTAGTGGAGTCGTAAGCTCCCGCTGAGGAGGGGTTTCCGTTCTCCTGTTTGGGGGAGGCGCGGCAGGCAGGAGGGGGAACGCTGAATGGGGAGGAAGTGCTGCCGGTAGAAGGAGGGCGGGTCTCTGTGGGCAGGGGGTCTCTGTCTGTGGGGCGCAGAGCAGATGGCGGCAGCGGGAGGGCCAGCGGGAAGCTGGTCATGTAGAATATTCTGCCAATACGTCGCGCCACCTGAGGAAAACAGCCACATGCCAGCGTTACTTCTCACACTGTACACTCAACAGGAAGTACACAAGGATATACAGTACCAGATAAAGAAGATGATCTCTTTCATGTCTGCTTAGATTAATAAATGCAGAACTGTGACTACACATAAAGAAACAAAGACTAAAGAAGTGGCCATATTTATAGGTCAGGGGTAGGCAAGTTCAGTTCTAGAACTCACATTGCCTATGGCCTTAGTAATCTGAAGCTTGTTTAGGTGTGTTTAATTAGAGTTGGAGCTAAACTCTTTTTTTTAAACTCAATTTTTAAATTATTAGGATATATGTATTAGACCATCTTGTGGCCTTCTGAGGTACCTTATGCAGATAATAGGGGCAGTCGTGGCCTAATGGATAGGGGGTTGGACTTGTAACCAAAAAGGTTGTGGGTCCCAGGTCCGGCAGGGATTGTGGGTGGGATTAGTGAATAACCAACTGAGGTGAGACCCACGTTGGATGGGTTAAATGCAGAGCACAAATTCTAAGTATGGGTAACCATACCTGGCCACAAGCCCCTTCACTCACTCACTTCTCTAATGAGGGAACCAAATTTAGAGACTCTACACCTGGACTCTCCTGCTCCTGGTAGGCCACTTCAGTGGAAAGTTTAGATCCAATCTTATCCACCACAACTGCTAAGATGTTTTATGCGATTCTGAAGACCCTGATTAGCTTGTTTGGTTGTGTTAAATAGGGTTAAAGCTAAACTCAGGAAGGTAACCCTCAAGATACAGGATAGGTCTATGGCAGGGATGGGCAGCTCTGGACATTGGGATATCTCTGTTTGGTAGAGTTTAGCTCCAACCCTGACCAAACTGACCTGTAATTCTGAAGACCTTGATTAGCTTGTTTATGTGGGTTTGTTTAGGGTTGGAGCTGACTTCTGCAAGGCATTGAGGACAGTCGTCTTGTCCTCTGTACAGTCTTGCTCCTGTAGAACTATTGTCCTCTAGAGTTTGGCTATGCCCTTTTTAACACAACTGAATCAAGTTTTCAGGATTACTTGGCAATCGTATAAGGTCTGCATGAAACCTGCAGGACAGTTTAGATACCCATGGTACAGCAGGGTTTTTTTGTTAAGTTTTTTTTTTTTTTACCTGAGAGCGGATCTTGAGGGTAGGCCCTAATTTCAATCCCATGTTGTTGAGCAAATGGTCTTCTGTCAGCAGTGGGAGAGTCTCGCCATCGATAGCCTGTTCTCTGAAGACCTGAAAGAGATGACTTTGCTTTAGCTGATGTTGATGAACATTCAGTTTACATGCACACAATTCACATGACTCTCATTCCACAGGGAGGCTCATGCACACTCGGCATCTGCAATGAAATGAGGTGCGCTGTGGTTGACAGTGGGTTTTTGATGATGCGTTGCGCATGCAACAGAGTGACATCCAGTGTGGTGAGATGTGTGAGACAGAGCTGCGAGTGAGAAAGATAAGAGCAGCGCAGAGCGGCCTTCTAACTTTTTAAAGTATGCTCTAGAAACATCTAAATCAAGCTATTCTGGTCTAATGTTCTCGTCTACAAATTGCAGCACATGATCTTCATTCTGTGCTGTACTGTATATCTCCAGTAGCCCCTGTTAAAGGCAGGGGGAGGAGAGGAGGCGTCCAACACTCTGCTCCTGCTCTTGTCCTCACCTGTGTATACTCCCTACAGCCTGCTAGGCTGCTGATGAAGCTGCACACCTCCTCCACACTCCACTTGCTGATGTCCTCGGCTGTTCCCGGCTCTTCTCCATCCACGAAAAGACCTCCCATGGTGCCTGTGGGCCCGCCAGGCCGAGAGGAAGCAGAAATCATTAGAGACAGAAGGCCCCCTGTCCCCTTACACGCACGCTTGCGCCTACACACCGCTCTGTTATTGACCCTGCCTATTACAGAGTTTAGTAAAGGTCAGCGACAGGGCCCCTTCCTGGGGGAGGTCTCTCAGCTGGAGCAGGTAATGCATTTCAGATGGCCGAGGTTGCTCTGCACTCATTTAAGTTAGGTGGGGACAAACACTTTAGCTACTAGCCTTTAACTAGATATTAATGCTAGGCTAAACCTTATATGCTTCTTTAATATGTTGATATCTCTTGGAATTTTTTACCACTCAGTTCCGTTGTGCATGTATGTTCCTGACTTTCATAACACTTCATGTGTTTTGTTGTTTTATAAAGCCTGACAGCTGTGAAGGCCACATATATATATAGATTGTGATGTATAGGTACACGAAAAACCTGCATGTTATGGTAAATAATTCATTTTGTCAGTAAACGATGAAAGAATTTTAGTTTTTGGAACTATTTTTAAGAAGTTCTTTTAGTTCACTTTCTGTTTCATCCTATCAATGATATGATGAGACTTGTATGTTAGTATACTGGTGCATTTTTGTGTGTGAGCCAAAATCATTTTGTATGTTGCATGTTCAGTATTTGCTAGAATGCCTGAGGAGAGTTAGCTCAGCTTCTCTCTGAGTTGGTCACTTCCTCATTAGGAGACTCATTTTCCATTAAAACTTGCTCTGGGCTTGCTTGCACTCTGGGCTCAATTTCTCAGTTTCTCCAACTCTCTCGCTCACTCTTTCTGTCTCTCAGAGGACAAAGAATACTATTTGAACTCCAGATTTTTACAGATTGTTAAAGTTGAGGAGCAGGCATATGGTGTCACTAACACTAGTGCTGTGTATGTTCGGTTAAAATAAGGAGTGCATCGGCCGAGTTTGCATAACTGGAATTGGAGGATTTTGAAAATGAAAATTGTCCCTAAAATGCAATCTCTCATTGGATGTGATTTGGGTTTTGTTATCTGAATTTTAAAGGGCTGTTAACTCACCGGTGTGAAAGTAAGGGCTGGTGTATGGAAAGGTGAAGGGCAGAGCTTGTCCAGGCATAGTGGGTAAGGGTGGGATTCCTGGTGGCAGGTATTTGGCCTCGCTCTTGCTCAGTCCTGATGTGAAAAGGTGGTGGGTTGGTGACTCTTGGCCAGTGGAGCTACAAGGAGCACTGAGCCTTCCTGACCCCTCCCCCAGCTCTTTCACCGCTTCACTAGACTTGGTCACATCCTTGCCATGGCACACCTCTGAACCGAGACTGTGTCCATCGACTTTGGAAAGCCTCTCAAGTCTGTCTTCCCCAACCTCTGCATCATTCTCAAAGTCTTTCATGTCTTCATCCTGTCCCTCTATTTCTCCGTCCCTTGGACAGCCCTCCCCAAGCATCTCTTTAGTCTCGGATGAACCTCCTTGTTGGTCCCCTCTGAGTGGTCCTCCTTTCCTCAAGCTCTTCCTGTTGCTAAGGTCTTTAGAGGAAGTTCCTGCTGCTGCCCCCTGGTGGTTGAAGGAGAGTAATGGGGTGGTGTTGTGCCGCAAAACCAGCATGGCGTTGCGGCGATTGAGCTCGTCTCGAAGTGGGTGGCCCTCTGGGATTTCTTGCAGGCTGCGCAAGGCAGGGTGTTCTGCAGGGAGCCCAGGATGCAGGCCCAGCGGGTCCGCCAGCAGTCGCTGCCTGTGGAGGTTCTCTAACTCCTTCTGTCTCAACAGTTCAGCAGACATTTCCAACCTGGAGGAACAATCCACAATCAGAGAGACACATCATCAATTTAATCTTTTTCTAAAGCAGTTGCTTTAAAACATCCGTTTAAAAAGAGTCACATTTTTGCAGCCCTATAACATTACCTAGCAAGGTTCTGTTTACGAAGAATCTCCTGTTGACGGGCGAACATCTCTGCCTGAGCCGGCTGCAGGAAACCATAACCTACAGGACAATGGTAAAATGAGAATATATCTGTCTGTATTCAATATACAGCTAGTGTTCACAGATTGTTCACATTATTCAACATAGTGATCAGATTTTCTTTTTTTTTTTTAAGTATATATATATATATATATAAATTATTTTTGGGACTACTGTAAATGTAAGATAGATGTAAATAGATTTATCAGAGTCGTTTCTAAAATGTGTTTATGGGTGGAAAACAACCCATAACCCATTAAAGGAACTCCCAGGTTAAATGAGATGGAGTTAATGTTAGGGTGTTACATCTGGCAGAGCTGGCTCACCTGGGGCTTGGCAGAGGGCAGAAGGCATGCCCAGGAACGGGGGACGCAGGTGAGGCCCCAGAGCAATGTGAGGAGCATTCTGCGGGGACAGCAATGGAGGAGGGT
The DNA here is from genome assembly GCA_032353835.1 of Enteromius viviparus. Classification (NCBI taxonomy): domain Eukaryota; kingdom Metazoa; phylum Chordata; class Actinopteri; order Cypriniformes; family Cyprinidae; genus Enteromius; species Enteromius viviparus. The sequence goes on along the minus strand of JAUCNO010001834.1, from coordinate 1,118,275 downwards.
GCGATATGTCGCTGTGTACACAAACAAAAAACACACCATCATTAACCAACTGCTACTGTTTTTCTGCATGTTTTTCTATGGCACATAACTTATACATAACACCATTGGTACAATGTTTGCATCTTCTGTTGCTGTTCTTTGCACCCTTGGGATGTGTACCTTTATCAACCTGCTTAAAGTAATCATGAAACCTTGCTTACAACTTTAGATTTTAATTGCAAAGATCTTTTTTTTTTTTTTTTTTTTTTTTGAGTTAACATATATATATATTTTTTAATTGATTTATTTTTGTATAAGTAATCAGGGTCTATTTTGATGTCACAATGACTATAGTAAATTGTTATTTACATTTCTTATCATGTGGTTTTAAGGTAATGATACAGGATTTTTCAAACAATTTTTCTACCATACTGCGGCAGTATGGTAATGATACCGGTACTTTACTGTAACAATTTACATGTGTTCCAGACTGATTTCCAACAGTCTAATATGGCTATGTGGTGTTATGGTAATGATTAAGTTAGGTACAGCTGTACATAGCACATATGTGGAAATGATATAGGATTTCAAAAGTCTGTTTTAGTTGTACTGTGGTATGCTTACAATACAGATTTCCAACAGTTTAATATGTTCGTGTGGCATTATGGTAATGATACAGTTTTTTAAGGTGGTATACAGTTACACAACATTATGGTAATGAACAGGTTGCCAACAATCTGTTACTGCAATGTGGTGGTGCAATGTGCTAACAGTACAAGTTTCCTATGTCTATGGCTGTATGGTGTTATGGTAATGCTGCGTTCTCCTCCATCATTTATTTTTATCCCCCCCCACCCGGTGCACGCAAGCCACCGTAGCCCCTCATCAGTCCTGTCACGCTGCGGACAGCGGCACTGTTTGTATCTTTGCCCCCCTCCCACCACAACCTCCATCATCTCCTCGCTCTTACTCCCTCCCTCCCTCTTGCTCTACTGCGCTCTGTGGCCCTGCCACTCTGGTAATGAGGCCTGAATGCACAATAAGAGCATGTCATACTCCGACAGCTGGGGCGGCCCCCCAGCCTCACCCGGGCTACAGGCTGAAGCACCCACTAATTAACACAGTTCTTCCTCTTCCACCCTAACACACACGCATACATCCCCCTCCTCTTCCTGTCTCTCTCTGCTGTATTCAGCCAATAAAAAGGTGGCGTGTCGCGTAGCCTCAATTATATTTTTTCCTTTTGTACAGGCAGAGAACACAGGCTGTTCGTATACAATACAGCGGCCGCCTTTATTGAGCCCCGGCAGGGGAGAAGAAAATGAGAGGAGGGGTAAGGAGAGAAAAGGAAGGAGGGGGAAATATGAAGACGTGTACTATGACTGCTAGTGGCAAGGTGTTGAAATCCAAGCAGATCCTGCAGTGTCTTTTTAAAGCTTTTTACTGCTCCTCTGCCAATGCAAGCACCTCCATTTACAGAAACTCTTCACTGAGTCCCCCAAAACACACGCTCACACATGCATAAATATAAATGAAACCCAATGCGCCTAAAGCTAGCGAAAGAACAGTGCGGTTACTTTGTACTTGTGACTGAGCAACGCTTGCTCCAGGGGGAGAGAGACTGAACAACACAAACACACAAACATCCAAACAGAAGAGACCGGAAAAAAACCCATCAGAATTGAGAAGCCACATTTTGCTGTGCTCTACTTAGGTTTTACGTCATTTCGTAGCTAAATAGCCCTTGTGTGTCTTCAAAAACAAAGAAATCTAAAAAACAGAGGGAGACATGGAATGAGTGTGTGTGTGTGTGTGTGTGGATGGAGGGGTGGAGGAAGGTGTGGAGAGACACAAAGAGGGGGAAATCATCGATCGATCGGGCGGCTGTTGAAATGTTAATGCTAATCGCATAACCGCTTTCCGCCGGTGCCTCGCACTTCTGTGGCAGCTCCAATTAATCTGGAAGAAGGCAGCGCGTGACCTTGAGGCCGGGAGTCGGGCCGGCAGCCCAGCCATGCTTATGTAATTACACTGTGAAGTGTGTAATCACCTGGCCTAATCCCTCAGGCCTCACAATTAGCCCGGGCGGCGCTGGCCAGGCCTGCCAAACTCTGCGCCGCCCTGCGCGGCCCACAGATGAATAACGGTCAATTAAAGCTGCATGACTGGGGCCGCGAGGCGTCCGCTCGATAGTAATTAGCTGTAATCATGGGGAGACGTGCCCGGCAGACGTGCTTCTCCTTTTATAGGAAGCAATTTTGGAATGAGGCAAGCATTAACCGTTTCACTCTGGGTCTTTGGCCCACAGAAAAAGAAAAATGGGGTAGAGAAGAAGGGAAAAAAAAGAAGGAGTGATATGGTGGCTAGCAGGGACTATGATTTTGCTTTAATGTTTATTCTTAAATATAACAATCAAAATGTAAATGAAAAGCTGCAGCGTTTGACTAGTGGCACTAGTTGAAGTTGCAATAATTAAGCTATAATAATTAACTTCTCTGTGCAATAAGAGATAAATAAGAGAAATAAGAGATTTGCCCAAAAAAATTGTATTCTCTCACAAGTAGAATTGAAATGATATTGATATATATATATATATATAATTTTTTAATTCTTTAAAATATCTTGTGTTTCTCAGAACAAAACACTAAATGATGATAGCATTTGTAAGTTTGGGTGAACCATCCTTTAAAGCAGAGATAAGGGAAGTATTTTAGCATTAAAAGAAATTGCATAAGGCAGCTTTAAAAATGTGTTAAATTTATTTTTAGTACACTGGTTGCTTCTCAGTTTACTGGCTTAATTACCTCTACATCTTTTGAGAACTGCCTCCGTTCCTCCACCCTGCCCCGTCTCTCCTTTTCTCTATCTGTCGATCTCTCTCTAGCTCTCTCGCAACCTAGCTGGCGGTAGGGCAAGTAGACGCCACTTGTGTTCGCTCATGTGTGACGACCTGTCAGAGTGGCAGCGGCGTCGCTCCCTGCCTGAAAGCAACGGCAGTGTGGAGTGTTGTGCATATGTGTGTGTGTGTGTGTGTGTGTTTTTGTGTGTGTCTAAAGGCGGAGGCAGAACACCAAACTGGCCAGACGAGAAAGAGAGAGAGAAAAGTGGAGCGGAGCTGACAGGATGGCCCTTAATGAGAGGAGCGCGGGGGATTAGCCGCTCGCCACACCGTGCCCGCCTCGCCTTGACTCGAGGCGGGAACACATTTGCACAGGAAGCACATTAAAATGCATAAGGCTCTTGCTCACCCATCGCCCCCCACCCCAGACCACTGTCTGTTGCTTGTGCTGCCCCACATGCCAAACACATTAGGATTTGCCTTGCAGATTCCCTAAATGCAATCTGCCATTTAAACCCAGACAAATGGCCGGCCGTGGCTGCAGGACTATTGATCTTGGTAATGATTTGTTTTTAACAATAGCCACTAATGGGCGTCAGATAATCAATTATGGAGAGTCGATAGAAAGGTGAGCTTGAGGAATGGCTTCCGGCTCACAGTTTTAGCCTGGTCGACTCTCTGGCGATGCTTTAGAGGCTTTGCAATGTCACACGGTCTGTGCTAAAAGCTTATAGCCCACCCAAACAACCCAATAGCCTATTTCAAACATTATCTATAAATATATGGATATAGATTTATATATGGATAGATAGAGAGGGACCAAAGTTTTCAGGTTTTATAAAGGACATAAAAGCACCATTTCTTTGTGTTTGTGTCAACTGATTTGCAAACCAAATTAAATGATTCATGCAAAAGATCCAATTCGAAAAGAGTGATTAGTTCACAAATTGCTGTTTTTCTCATTAAAGCCCAGCACCCAAAACATATAGACTTTTATGTCTTTTATGAAGCCCTTTTTTTGCACTTCGTAAGCTTGAAATCTTTGGTCCCTGCTCACTGTAATGAATAGAAAAGAAAACAGTTTTTATTTTTGTTAACAAGTAAACAATGACATAATCTGGTTATTAATCCCATAAATGTGCATTGTAGCAATGTAACAATGTTCTGAGCTCAAACAAAACAGTCAAACAAAGGGTTAAAGAGCCGATGAACAAAAAAAAATGAGCGTGTAGAAGCAAGAGGAAAAAAAAAACGCACTTTCCTCCCTCCTTCTTTTCACCCACAACCTAGGAAGTGTGTAGGCCTCGTTAACATCAGCGGTCCTGTGTGGCTAATTACCATGAGCTGGCGGAGCTGCGGCGGCTGGCTGGTCAAAGCTGCACGCTGAGATCCTGACATGATGCTGCGCTGGGCCAGGAACCGAACAGAGTTCCCCCACCCACGCTGGGCGACCCCTCCCAATTCACTTCCTCCCTACCGCCTCGCCTCGCCGGCCCATTATCGATCCTCCAGCTTCCCGCGCCACATAAATAATCGACAAGCAATTACCTGCCTACTCCCGCTGCCCGGGCTTTGTTTGGAGGCGGAGGGGAGCGCCGCAAGCACAGTGGCCTTGCTGAGATGAGGAGAGAGGGAGGAGGAGAGATATTCGGGGAGGAGAAACCTTGCAGGGAGGGGGATCGGCGTGTGTTGTCCTAGCGACCCGTTCGGTCCTGAGCCTTATAAATGCCTCCTGACAAGATCAAATCGAACAGGGTTGCGAAGGGGTCATACGCAGAGATCATACCCACTGGCACATCCCATTAAGTGGATTTTCTATTCTTTCCGTGGCCTTAACGCCAACTTCCATTTTTCCCTCCCTTTTCCCTCTTCCGTTACTTTGGTGCATAATTCAATTTTTCCCTCTTTTCTCTTCGGCAGGCAGTCATCCACTCCAACGTGCATGCAGTATTCATTAGAATCGGATGTTGGCTTCATTATTAATGTAAAATATTCATGTTATTTTAAAGCTTAGCATTTTTTCCTGTATCCGTGGTCTTAAAGTGTGCCTCAGAGGTTTCCATTCAGCAGAAGGGCATTTATCAAGCAAACACACACGCACGCTTACATCTCCTTCACTTTTACATTACAATCTAGAGTCAAGATAGTGTATGTGTGTTCAGCGACTGTCCAAGAGATCTCTTCTGTGTAAAACTAAGTTTTCCCTGAACGAACTGACAGCGTAAAAAGGAATTGGATTTTTGTTAGTCGTTTGATCTCTATTACTGCATCGCACTAGGTAGAGCTATCCACTGTGAAATCTCATTGGCCTAAAATCTTTTTCCACATAATTTGGCAGGAAATATCTCCTTTTTTAATTGAGATAGTAATAGATGCTTGTCACTTAAACTTGCCTGGTTGGGTTGTAATATGTTCTTCCCATCAAAAAGCAAAAGGAGAAAAGACTGAATATGACAGACTGAACGTACTTTTAGTTTACAACGTGACATTTAAGATCAAAAGCATGCAAGAGATTCTAGAGAATATGATATAGTGCATGTGTATTACCGTTCAGGAAAGTGTGCGTCTCTGTGTTGGGGAAGGCCTTGCTTGCGCCGCTGGCTGGAGGAGCTGCCTGCAGTGGGGACGTGGGCTTCCATTCCTCCTGGGTTTCTAACGGCAGCCATGGCTTCCTGACGTGCACGCAGCAGCTCTGTGAATGGAAGGAACAGAACGGTTAAATTGAGAAACTCGTCCGGTCTGTTGTCAGCGCCAAATCTGTCAGTCTAGCTCAGAACCAACACTGTAAGATTCAGTCCAAGAGTCCCAGAGCAGGATATGTTCACCACCACACAGACAGGACTTCACACTCCACAGCAAAACTGAATCTTTTAAGATCTTTTTAAGAAAAACCAGGGCCATCCATCTATGTCACTTCTCCAATGTCTAACATGAGCTTCCAAGAGCATTATGGGATATAAACGAGTGTAAATCCAGGTGTTTATTAACATAGGGCTGGATTATTCGATAGTTAATTTTTTTGATTTGTAATTTTCCGCGATAAAAGAATAATAGTTGGCGGTGCAGTGTGAACTCAGTAGAGTAGAAATGTTCACTTGCTGGCAATTCTCATTCACACAAGCACTAAACAGCAATGTGAGATCCAGTGTGAAGCGCTTCAATCCAGTGTGGAACACAAATGAGTCTAGCTATAAGCCAGATAAAACAGTGCTGACAAACACTGTCTAATACAGTCAGAAGGCTTTTCAATCTACAAACTGCAATCATTTACTGTAGTAACAGTAACTGAACCTTGGTATTTTGGCAAAAATGCCAGATATTCATATTGAATTTTATTATATCATTATTGTAGACATGTATTAAATGATTAAGTTATGGCATTTGTGCATTTATTAATGTATATAATAAATGTATTTAGACTACTGTTTTTCATACAAATACCTAAAAACCTAATAGTTGTATTTTTTCATGATTTAATTGAATATTATTATGGATGGACAATGGTTAACTTAATAATTGAGATTGCTACAATTTTTTACAGATGTTACTGATTTTAATAATAAACATAAGCTTACATTTGCATCATAACTTAAGTTACTACTACTGTCAAAACAGTCAGGTTTCTTCTCTTAAAACATTTATTGTGATAAATATCTATATTGACTGATTATGGTGATACTTTTTTGCCCACATCTTGCAGTCCTATTGACAAATATTTAAGATGTGGTAAAATTTGTGATAGCATTCATTTTTGTAGCATAAAACAGTATAGCAATATAATAGTTAGGAGTTAGTTTACTAATCCTTAGCAAACAACACTAATAAAAGACACCAAAAAGCTAAAAAACAACTATATATGAATAATTATGTTTTATCTGTTTGAGATAACATGACTGAAATGTAAGTGGGCCGCTGGTCTCCCTCTTGAATCTGTGATGTTAGACCAGCCCAGACCATCTCCCAACATTACCAAACTAACAGGGTCACAACAGGAAGCGCACTCACTAATGAAAGGGTGTTAAATAGAAAATCCATCCTGCATGCCTCCCTCTCTTCCTCTCCCTCACTCTCATCTCTCGCTCCCTCTATCCTCTGGCCCTTTTTTAATTAGACGGTTCCCTCGGGAGCTGGTGGCCATTTCCGAGGCTGGCGTGTGGGCCTGAGTGATCGGGTCGGAGGCACCGCGACAGATATTAATGTGCACAGGCCCGCTGTATTGATCTGTTTATTGCACTGCCCCGCGGGGGCCCGGACTGACAGCGGACAAACCTCTAACAGCTTGGAGAGGGAATAAAAAAATAATGAAAAAAAAGGAAGAAGGAAAAGCACCGTGGAAAACCAGCAATGCTTGTCATTTGGTCACACGTTCATTGCAGATGACCAAAAATTAGTAGTCTGTCCACATGCATTATAACCTGCTGGAAAAATCTGGCAAAAGCTTGTAGATGGCTCCATCCGAAATCACAAGCTTCCTTACTATATAGCATGTCTGAATTCACAGCATTCATAAAACAGTAGGTAAACTGTGACCCACACAATAATAAGACTTTTTACTATCCCATCAAGCCACAAGAAAGGATTTGTGAATGGCAGTGACACTGGTAGGTCACTTGACAACAATTACATATTACACACATATACTAAATAGTACATACTTATTTTAATGGTCACAAAATAATTAATTATTTAAAGAAGTACCTAATCAGAGAGTAGACGATTTCTGATGTGTTTTGGAAAATAGTGGCTGGTTTCTTGCACACTGATACTCCTACACCATCTTGGACAGGCAAAAAAACCTTCTAATATCAATGTCCTGAAACACACCTATCTGTTTTCCAGCAGGGTAAAAAAGTCCCAAAATCTAGTAAAAGTCAAAGCTGCTCTGAAACCCTTTGCTTGGTTGCCCAGAGATGAATTATTCCCTTTAACCTGCAACAGAGTTAGAACAGGGTCACCTGGGGCTGCATGTACAAGTACACCACTCATCCAAACAGTGACATCCTGACACCCACGCTACCATCTCCCACCCACATTCACCTTGCGTCCTCTTTCACACCCCGAATTTGCATCATACTGTGGAATCTTTAACTAGGGAGATCTGGTCTCCGCTGCACCACGTACACACAGAGCTCCCATGGTAAAGCATTGGCAGGCCTTTGAGAGCTTCTGTATGGCACAACAGGTCCACGTGTGCCAGGAGCAGCTGACAGACACAGTACTCATCGGGAATTCTTTCAGGGGGTCGACAGATCCAAAAGCAACTCAGAGCAGCCCATGCCTTTTTCTCTTTTTCAAATTCACTTCCATTCAGGGGTGTCATGCACCTAGTTTTTTGAGGAGGCACCAGTGACAGTTCTGACTCACTTACAAGAGCGTAGGATGTGTCAGTCTAGTCCAATTCATTCTGTTTAGGTTCAAATCCTAACTATTTCACTAGAATATTTTTACTAGGCTTGGTTTATAATAACAACACAGTATATATATATATATTTTTTTTAATATTATTATAATTTTTAATAAAACAGTTACAATCTTATACATTATAATTTAAGATACCTTTAAAAATGTTCTGTTTTAGTGCTGTCAAACTATTAATCATGATTAATCGCATTCAAAATAAATGTTTTCTTCACATCATATGTGTTTGTACTATGTTTATTTATTATTTATATATTAAAACACACACACAGCCGATATATATTTTGAAAGTAGTTACATGTAAATGCTTTTATACATTTATTTTATTAAATTTGATATTATATATAAATATATCTTATATATAATCAACATATTTTTATGTTAATGTTATTGTTATTGTGAATGCAATTAATTAATTAATTAATTAATTATTTATCGTTTGACAGGACGTTTCAGAGCTAAATCTCAGTCAGTGCTCAATTTAGTGCTCTTATTTTAATTAATGTTAAAAAACGCTGCTCAGTATTTTTGTGAAAATGGTGTTAAATTGTGTTTCAGGATTATATGATGAATTTAAAAGTACAAAAGAACAGAATTTTTTAAAACTGGAATCTTTTGTAACAGTCTAAATGTCTTTACTGCATTACTTAAAATTAATTTAATGTGTTCAGGCTAGAAAAAATATATACTTTTTCTTTCAAAAACAAACGTACCCCATGTTTACCCCAAACTCTTGCATGGTAGTGTATGTGTATTAAAAATTGTACATTATAAATATTAAAACAAAGAGAGATATCATTCAAAGTCTAGCCCAAAATGAAAAAGGACATGGGCCCCTCCAATCTAAATGGCTACAACATTTGAGTGCTAATAGAAAACACATCATAGCCAAATATAAAGGTGCACAACACCTTATACCCCCTTATACACCTTAAACCCCCCCCCCACCCCTCACACACTCACACAAACCTATCCGTGCCTCCTTCACGGCCTTTCATTTCAGGGCCTCCACTTCAAACACATGAAAGGATGCTCTGTGGGGATCCAGGCGAGAAAGAACGAGGGAGGAAAGAAAGAGAGAATATAAAAGCAGGGCTGTGCGTGGAGAGTTCTGGGGGAGTGTGTGCGTGTGTCTGGGGGTGGGGATGGTCAGAAGGGCCTGGCCCTGCTCTCTACCTATGTCAAGGGGTCTTTGGAGCCTCTACTGTATAGAACCCAACACTGCATCAACACTTCCCCGACACACTTCACAGACACACACGAGGGGGTGGGGTATAAAGACAGAGCCATAAGAAAGGTGCAGAGATATGAAGAAAGGAAAAGAGCCAGATAGAAAGAAGGCATCTCAAAGGAGAGAGCAGGGAGATAGAGGCACGTGGAGGTAGAGAAGAGAGGGGAAAACACACAGAAACACAGCTGGGGCTGATGCTTCCCTGCGCCAGAGAGGTTTCTCTGAAAACTCACTCCCGAAAAGTCAAAAGCAGCTCTGTGTGAGCTATAGTGCCGAAGAAACAACAACAAAAAACAAACAAAAACAAATAAGAACATAAATTAAAAGTGACTTTAGGACAAAGGAGGGAAAGAGATTAAAATATGAAGAAGTGGGAAGGGAATGTTTGGGACAGAATCAGTAAATTTGTCAGATGCACTGCAAATCTAAGTTTTAAATTATGTACGAATTAGAAATTCATTATATATTACTTTGGAATAAAAAAGGACATTTTTTTTGTAGAAATTCTATGCAATAAATGGGGAATAATTGCAGCCACAAAAAAACAAGGATGTAAATGCACCATAAAAGTATCTTAACAGTGGGGCATTATATTCAAAGATTTACCATTTGGACATTGTTGTCAGTGATCAACAACTTACATTGCTCTTTTTTAGTTCTTTAATGATACTTTAAAGGTGCGTTCTAAAACCTTGAAAATTTCAGCCCCTGTTGCATTGTAAGTGCATAAAAAACAATGTCTAATTCTGTGTCATTCTGATCTAGAAAGACACAACAATGACTAAAAGATGACATTTTTTGGTAAACCAGTACCTTAAAAAAAACTGAAGAAACCTCTTAGCTGTATAGAGTAGACCATTGGGTGAAAAGGTGAGAATAGGTATCTCACTCATCAAAGTCCTGGCAGCCAGGCATGCTGGCAGTGGTTGACTGGCACAGCCTTATCGTAGGCTTATGAGCTCAGCGTGCAGGGGCAAGCCAGCACGCTCGCATTCCTCAGGGGAGGAACAGCACCTTGGCCTGGTGAGTCTGTTTTCAATGGCAACCATTATGAAACCATACACCTGACATTTTTCCAGAAATCTAGGGGAGGAACCGACTGTGACCCCGCAAATCACGCAGCTGCTTTCACTCGCTGAATTTCCCACAGACGGGTAAACGCCCTGTCTTTTCTTCTCAACTTCAGATTCCTTTCCACAAATAACCACACCTTTTTTTAGGTGGTTGCGGTGGATGTAAGGAGTAGAGATGAGGAGTGGAAGGAAGTTGGGCTGGGAAAGTGAAAGGTGAGAGAGTGTGGATGCTGAGACAAGAGATTTGACAGAAACAGGAAGGGAATTATCTGTGATTTCATCCTCAACGTGCATCAATGCAACACTAGAAAAATAGAGAAACTATTAGGTGGAGGTGACATGAGAGCGCAGCACCACTGTCATAAAATCCCAGACACGAACGGCACATACAGTGGCACTAATTTCTTACAGATGTACGAGAGGGGCAATTAAACTCTTTATAGCGTTCCCCCCCTTTGGATTTGCAAGCAGTAATTAAGAATCATTACTGATCAAATAAAATTTAAAGTCGTACGCTCTCAGATTTAGCAAGAATGTGAGTTTGATTCAATTTATGCTACCGAAAAAAAAGCCATAAAAGCTGGATGCAATTAACGGTTTCTGAGAGAAAAACGTCAACAAGGCTCTAGAGCGCAGTTAAGATGTATCCAAACAAATAAAACAAAATGATGCTCACTAAATTTCGGTTTACAAATCCGCATCCGTTAACCCTGATATCTCGTCAGCGATCGTAAATTTGAAAAGGCACAAGGAAAAAAAAAAGCAAAGGAGCCGTTTTCATGGTGTTGGTAATTTAGAGGGTTGGCTTGCAGCCAATCAAAGGGCCAAATCGATCCAGTCGACCTCAGGGCCCAATGGCAGTGTTATTTACTACTGTGTGTGGCAGTAGTCACAGATCACCCACTCTGACATCCTACCGTTGGGTGGGCTGAGACCGCAAATAGAATTGTCAGTAATCTCCACAGTCAAGCTCTAGCTGTTTGTGTGGTATCCAGGAATAAGACTACATGGGTAATTAGAGCAGATACAGAAACAAGCTTGCACACACACATACACAGGTGACGCACACTCACCGTGGCTCGGGACGCCCATGTTGTTCGCCAGCTGGTACAGGCGCTGCTGCTGCTCTTCAAAAGAGCCATGCTCGTTCAGAGCTGACATCATGCGCCTGTAGTGCTCCTCGGGGGTCATGTGACTGCCCGGCTCCAGCGCAGGCGTGTGAGAGTTCTCTGTGGGACGAGAAGCAGCAAAATTCAATCAATCAGCAGGTCCCAAACTGTGTGATCTTATGTGAGATGTTTGAGTGAAGGATAAGCCTATGTGTGGTTTTCCTTGGTGCACTGGGCGACAGTAACTCAAGCCAGCACATGGGGAGAGATTCTTGGGGGAGAGATGGGGAGGAGGAAGAGAGGTGGAAGGGGGGGATATTTTACCCTCCTCATTGAAACCGGAGCTTGGCCCCGGGCAGGCGAACAGAAGCAGTGCGGCCCAGTGCAGGGGATGGGGGAGTGTGTTCTGCCAAGCGCCAGATAATCCACCCGAGAGGCTTCAGGTGTGTGTGTGTGAGTGTGCTCATGTGGATGATGTTTTGAGGCATTGTGAGTATGAACATTTTTGCACTATAGAGATCTGTGCATGTGTGTGTGAGAGAGAGATTTTAAAAGACTACAAAAGAGATTTCTGAATGTCTTTATTAGATAAACAGATATAATTCAATATGAATCCCTTTTTTGTCAGGATTTCTGTTAAATAGAAAGTTTATTTGAAATAGAACTCTTTTGTATTTTGTAAATTCCACTTGAATAAAACTTCCTTATACATTTGTTTTATATTTCCTAACAATTACAGAATGACAACTCTACTTCCTCCATTTCAAGTTTTCTACCTCAATTTCAGGGCATTCCCAATTTAATTTTGTTTGACACACAACCCTGCTCCAGGACACATGATGGTTCTGATCGGGGGTGTAAAGCTGCTTGTATTATGGTCTGTCAGTGAACAGTCCTTGTTAAATCCAGTCTTTGCAGCTTTTCAGGCAGCTTTGGTCATTAAGGGTAATACCTGCTGCACTGAGATCAGTACTACCCTCCAGCTGTGTGTGTGTGTGTGTGTGTGTGTTTGGGAGGTAGGACTTCAGACAACAACAGCTGCCATGCTCTCAAACTACACACACATGTGCACACAAAAGGCACACACATTGCTATGTTGTTTGGGTGTGGTGATGGATCACAGACACGCAGACACAAGACATTAGATCAGCGGCATTCCAAAGCCATGCTAATCCACAGCGGGTGACCGACGCAAGCCAACTGTAATTCACAGGACTAAAACACACATAACACCCATTTATCATTCTCACTGCAGCAGCCGTACTGATTGGCTACATGGTGACGAGTGAGCAGATAATGCCTCAAAATATAACGCTGTCCAAACGTGAGAGATCTCAGGCGACTGATTATTGGGTGTGGATGTGTTGCGACACATATATACGGATGTCACATACTAGATGTGGTTATGTGAAATTCTATTATTAGAATATTGAATTGATACAATTTTTTAAAAATATTTTATAATTTAATAAATTCAAAATTTTACTCCACACAGTGAAATGTCATCGGCTCAAATTTCTGCAATGTGGTGTTTGGTAATTTAATGTCCTTGGGAATTTTGACAATCCTTGTATTAATGTATTTTTAAGTAATGTTAATGACCTCACCATGGCAGATATGCACTATTTATGCACCCAACATTATTGTGAAACCACCTACTAAGGAACAGGGTGTTTCTGTGAGTACAAATCTTAATGTTTAAGCATAAAATGATGGCAATGGGAATTGTGTTTATTTTATATCACAGAATTTGGAAAAGACCCTTTTTCTAGTCTTATATGACAACGTCTCAATGTGTAAGGCAAGGTTCAAATAGAAATTATTGATTCAGTCAATGTGGAAGAACTACACTGGTCTGCAAAAGATAGTCCTGATCCCAACTGAACATCAGATCTTGAGCCAAAAACTCATCACTACCAATCACTTGTACATATGAGTACCATCACTAGGCACTTCTCAACTGTTGCAACAGAGATGGAAATACAATTTTTACATACATCCATTATGTTTCCATCTTTGTTGCCACCATTTTGGAAGTTACTTTTTCTGTTCTGAAGAAGGGGATGTCCTAATATTTTTGTCCATATAGAATATGTACAAGTCCTTGGTGTTTGGTGATGAGTTTTTGGCTCAATGTCTGTATTTAAAGTCACACCAGAAGGGTTTGGCTGGGGTAAATCAATCCCAAAATTAGTTCTTCCACACTGACTCTAGTCTTATACACGGAGACATTGTCATGTTAGAATTAAAAAGGGGTCCTATCCAAACAGTTGCTATAAGATTAGAAACACACTTACCTAGAATTTCAATATACAGTATGCTTAAATAATAGGATTTGTACTTATGCAAATTACTAAAGTAGTCAAACCTGTTCATTAGAAGTAAGTGTCACAATATTTTCGCAATACAAGTGTGTGTACAATGCTAAAAAACTTTTGAATCTTAACAATCAATTTTTTATAATAAATAACCTGAAACAAAAACAACAATATTGCAATGAGAGTTTTCACCTCCTCACTATGAGGACTGGTCACCTTCCTGGTGTAGATGCAATAGATCCAGATCACTGCCTGCTCAACTCTTCCTGCTAGATGCTTGATTATATTTGACTTGGTGTCACTGAGTCTGTCTGAAGCTTCTGCTGCCTGCCTGTTGCGCTGTTTCACCTCATTAGCTCAGCTGGTTGACAATACCCAGGAGCTTCACCAATTTGCATATTAGCTAAATATTAGCTTTAAATGGGAGCATAAAGATATGATTCTGAGCTTACTTTTAGACTCTTTTCTTGATTCCTGCACCATAATCATACAAAAACTGCCACTACATGTACAAATTATACCCAGACTTACAAAACAACCATGGCCTTATCGCACAGCCTCAATTGCTCATTTTCTTCCCAATAACCCAATACATATTTTGTGCATTACAATAATTCTACTGGACTTCTTCATTTGTCTCTTATTTATACCTAGTTGAGCCATGTGGGGTGTCAATATGGATTTGGGATACGCTATGGGTATGTTCACATCCCCAAAAAGAGCAACACACAGTCTGTGTCACATTCAAGAGTCTTATTAAAGAACTTAATTTTCAACAATACATCTTCAAATAACTTTCAGTCTCTAAAAGCACTGTCAGTAATCAGACCAAAGAGTACAGTACATACAGAATTCACACCAGGCAAAATGATACATTTGTCACCTCTACTAGATCTACTCATCAGTGCTTTGACCTTTTGACCACAGGATACTCTTTTAGCAGATTTAGGTAAATGTAAGATTGTTTGGTTAATGAATGTGTCCCCGAAGCACATCTACAACAACCTCTAAACACCAAAAACTGAATGTCTGCATCCGAGTGTGGAAGTGTGTTAGTGAGAAGTGCAGGAATCCATATAGATGCTGCTATTGAAGTCTCACTAATTTAAGAACCTGTATATATGAATTAGCGAATAGGGGTGCTGTACTTGTGAACTCTGTAAAGAGTGTGTGAAAAGGTTAGGAGGAGGGGGGAGGAGATGTCTGCCTTCCACTAAGCGTTGTTCTCTCCTCCCTCCTCTTACTATCTGTCCACCCCTTCCCTACACTCTCGCTCAATCTCGCTTCATCTATTCCCACCTACTCCATCTTACACACTAAGGTTAAACAGCCCTGATTGAAGCGCATTATCGTCTCAAGCACACATACGCACATGCACACACATGCACGAAAGGGGCCCCTACCTTTAGGTGACACGCTGCGGGACTTCTTGCTGTCAGATGGGCACTCGCTGCTGCTGTTGGGGGAGTAGGCTCTTCTCTTGCCTAGAATGTCATCTGTGGAAAAAAAAGAGAGAGAAAGAAATAGGTTAGGGGGGTTCAGATGTGGTCAGACGGCCCCTAAACCCCTCGACATGCAGCTCGCCGCCAGGCTCTATACCTGCATACATGATGGAGCTGTGAAAGCGACTAAAGATACGAAGAGATGAGAGGGCCCTGTGCCAGCATGAATGACAGATCTGGTTCTTACTCAGCCATGTGCAGAAACGAGAGATTCTTTTGCCCGCTCTCTCTCTCTCTTTCTCTCTCTCGAACAAACACGCTCCCTCTCTTTTTGCACTCACCCTCACTCTACCGTCGTTTCTTGTCTTGACTTTATATCTATCTCTCCTGGTCTTCACACCGGCCTAATACGGAGTAAAATCTCCAGAAATGACAAGACGAGCGACAAAAAAATGGGTAAAAAAAGTAAGCGGTCTTGCCTATGTCTTCTATCAAACTCCTGTTGTCGTGCTATTACGCCTTTTTGCTTTTTTTTACTCACTCTCACTCTCTGTTTTCAGTGAATATAGAGCTCACACCTTTTGCTAATCTCTTCCTTCCTTTCTTGCACTCTTTCTCTCCCTCCCCCTTTTCTCTTTATCTCTCTTTCTCTCTCTAGAAAAGTGGAGGCTGTCTGCACTAGCCTAATGCAGCGCTCTAGTGAGCCGCTGGTGTCTAGTGTACGATTACAGCACCCTCCTCCCCCCCAAACACATCTCAAATCAATATCCTGCTAATCACGCTGGGAGGGGTGCTGCTGAGAGCATGGTGGTGCATGCATGCAGGAAGGAAGAGACCGTTTGTCATTGCACTCTCCTCTCCCTCTCTCTCTCTCTCTGCCCTCATGCGCCACATGAAGTAAAAAAGTCAAAGCCACAGAGTTATGCTCTTCCTTTTGTCTTTTGTTGCTCTCTGATTCTTTATCTAAATGGACTGCGCAATAAACTGAGAGGAAACAGATTATACACGTTGCCTGCATTTGAACCTTTATAGTATTTATTGTGTTTTATTGTCTATGACTCTATGGATATCATAAAAGGTTATTTTTAAAACATTTATTGTGCCCTGTGGGTGCATCATTTTAAAGACCTCATAAGATCCTTCAACGAGCACAGAGATCTGTCTTATTTTGACATCTTTCCTATTGAAGGAAATATGGGTGCAAAAAGGGATTTATCAATCTATTTGTTTTTAATAGACAATACTGTGATTTGATGCTCTCCAGTTGGTTGCAGGTGCTATAGAGTGACAGCTGAGTCTAATTTACTTCTATAACAGCTTGGTTAAAGAAGTAAACATCTAATTCATAATAATTCATAAACTTTTAAAGGCAGGTCTATTTTAAGCTATGAGGTTGTTCATCAGTGGTACTTTCCAGTTAAATTACCCATGTTTCTACAAGAAATCTGAGAAGATTGTAAGCACTTCAAATGATAAAAGAGTCAATCTCTCTATACTCTTAAACTAAAATATTTTTCACTTTACATAAATTATGGTGTTTTATATAAATACAGTCTACGAAATTCTTTAAATAAATTTATTTCAATATTTTGCTGTCATTATTAATTTGATTGTCATTCACAATGCTTCAGTTAATTACCACATTGATACCTTTAAGTACACCTTGTACCTTTGCACCTTGTAGTTTTTAATATTGTGATCCACCTTGATGCTGGTTGGTTTGGTTCATGGCTCATTAAAAATTCCCAATGGAAAAAATTAATGGGAATATTGCTTCTAGAACATAAGTGGGTGAAACATTCTCATTCGATTCTTTAAATGAACAATATTGTAGTAGAGGGTGACGTCATCAAGACTTTCACTCTATCGTTTTAAGAGAAAGACAGGACATTTTCAATTTGTAATTCTTGAATGAGTGCACTAGCATATAGATGAGTCTCACAGCTAACACATATAAACCAGAAAATTGCAAAACTCTAATTTTGATTTAACAAGGTCTTTAAAGGAAGCCGTTACTACAGATGACCCTTACGTGTAGCCCCATGAATAAAGCTCTTCACATCAAAGAAGAGTGAAGGGGGAGATTCTTGCATGGCACAAAACCGAGAGAGCCTGCACCTCTGTATATGTCTGACACAAAAGTACAAACTACTCTCTCACACCCCTGCCTCTCGACACCAAGCCTACTGCTCGTCCCTCTCTCTGATAAGAGTGCTGGAAAGAGACACGGAGAGAGAAAGAAAAGCAAGCCTGCGCTTGAAAGAGCTTTTGGAGTGGCAGAGCTCAGTCTGGGATTCTTTGTGGGGAGCGAGCTTTACTAATGACGCTGTTTGATGTATTCTCATCAGGGGGGAAGGCTGTCTATCCCACTCCAAAGAGAAAAAGGGGCCTCTCTAATGGGCCCCCATCTCCTCTCCTAACCTCTGCCCAAAGACAACAACAACACTCCCTCCGTCTGTCTCTCGCTCCACTTTTTCTCCTTTCGTCGGCCTTTGAGGTGAAGAATCTCCCTTGGCGTATTCAATTATTTTCTGCTCTCTATCTTCACGTGGAACTGATACGATCACTGCATAAGTGTAAAACTATAGCAATCGGCTGCTTCTGTCTACGCATGAGCCAAAAGAGCTCAAAGGCTTGCAAGGGATGTGCAAAAACTTCAGTTTTCTAGTGTAAAAGGTGTTTAATAATAGAAGTTAAAGGGTTAGTCCACCTAAAACTCTTTCAACATTTAACCACCTCCAATCTTTTCTTTTCGTCTGTTGAACAGTATGGTCCCCATTGACTTCCACAGTATGGCTTGCATTGGAAGTCATTGGGAGCCATCAGCTGTTCACACATTATTCAAAACATCTTCTTTTAAGTGCAACAGGAGAAATGACGACAAAATGTTTGTTTTTGGGTGAGCTGTCTCTTTAAAAGGAGCAGGTACCCAAGACCAAAAGGGCCGGGAAACACTTCTACATACCACAGCACCCACTGGTTTCTGTTGCAGCTATGTTGAGCCGCTCTCTCTTCCTCTCTGTTTGACCCTAATCTCTTAGCAGCGTCTTTCCCACAGGGCTCAACCACCCTAGCGCTGCTATCTCCAAACCAGCCTGTTCTCCAAACTCCATCGTGTCTTATCAGGCAACCTCCTGCCTGCCAACACTCCCAAAGCCCTGGGCTGAGTCCAGTTCCTCTCCATCTCAACCTCCATCTCCATCTCTTTGAAATCAACGGTCCTGAACTGTCACTCAGACCTCAAGCTCAAACTCACACAGCGCTCCGTCCCCCGAATCAACCCCCCAAGTGATTAAACACAACCTTTAAAACCTTTAAATTCTCATGATGTGATTTGACAGCACAGGACAGAGTGATCTGCAGTATGAAACTCTTTCGTAAGCGAGAGGGGAAAAGTTTTGGAGCAGGGCAGTGTGCCCGTGGCGTCGGCGCAGGCGGAGAGGAAACCTGGCTCCGGACCGCACTTTCTGTCTGCTCTTAGCACTTTGGTCTCTAGCTGAAGTAATGCACTCAACAAAAGAAGAGAGAGTTCGGGACTGTGAGGAGGAAGCCGTTATTCTGCATGGAGGAGCTGGAGGCGGGAAGCGACACTGACTCACTCGCCATTTCTTTTCTCCTTATAAACCTCCATGTTAACCGTTCACTTGCTTATTTTAAGCTCTTATCCATTTATTGTTATCTGTTTGCATGGTTTTTAGTCATATTTCAAATTTTTGGTAGCATATGAAGAAGCAATCTTTTAGACCTAAGTTTAGATTTAACTCTACAGGTACTGTATATTTGCAATAGAACACATACTAGCATACTTGGTGCTTATTGCAGAGTATAAAAAATGTCACTTTGTTTATACTGGAAATAGAAGTTCAAGTTTAGAGTACAGCATCCCACAACACAGTATGTCCCGACATATTTTCTGTTATATATTGTGCATTTTGGCACAAGTATGTTACTATGCTTTCTCACACATAGCCTTTGGCTGCATTTGGAATAGCATATTAGCATACAACTTAAGAGGCAGAAATAGTAATAAGCTAGTTTGTTATATTCCTAATTAAACCTTAGTATTTTCTACAAACTTTTAAAGAGTAATTTTTGAAAGAATATGCAATACACACTTTATATACTTCTCTACCCTGAAACCTAGCGCTCATTCAAAAAATAAATGCAATAAACAGCTTCAAAGAGCTTCAAAAATCCACAGCAGCAACGAGAATACTGCACTCTCTCTGTCTCTCAGTGTGCTCAAGGGAGAGGCAGGGTTTCAGCAGCGCCTGTCTGCCTCAGGGTCAGAGATTTTAAGGCGGAAAGCCTTTAATACCAATTAAATGTTGCTTCTTAAAGCTGTGATGCTCACATTTAACACCAAACAGGGAGGCTCGGAGCTGCCTCGTGCCTCAGCCATGTTACCCAACTCACGGAATGGCTTCTTTTGCCAGCGCTGCCGCTAATTCCTTTAAACTACAGCCTGTGCGGTACATAGCCGGGCCAAAACAAGGGCAGAACTTTAATAAAGGTGGGGGGAGAAAAGAGAAGACTAGATGGATGGAGAAATAGCAAAACGACTAAATGAGCAGAGAAGGAGCCTCTTGGTTTTCTCCTCCTCCTCCCTTTGCTCCTTCCGTCTCTCCGGCTACTGACAAGTTGGACAGGCCACACTCCTTAATTCCCTTTTCTTATTCCCTTAATCTGTCATCTTTATCAGGCAGGGGAAGTGGCGGGCGTCGCGGCGGAGCCCCAACCTCCAATCAATCTCCACATTACAGCTGACAGAATGGTGCTAATAACTTATTGATCCCCCTGTTTGCGGGGCTCGGCCAGAACTGAAAGGATGGCATTGATTGGCTATGGGGGGGGGGTGAGCAGCACGGCGCTTCCGCCAGCCCAGAGGATTCAGCACTGCCCCCCCTCTACTGCCGCTCCCCCACTGAGAGCCTGAGGGGAAAGACAGACAGAAAGAGAGAGACAGAAAACGAAGGAGGGAAACGAGCAGTGAAAAAAAAAGATCAAAATCATGGGAAAAAGAGCGAGAAAACAACAGAATGAGGCAAAAAAAAAAAACGCCACAATTGAGGGACAAATAAAGATGGTTGAGGAAGATGTAAGAAAGGCAGGCATTCGTGAGAGAATCAACAGAGACAGAAAAAGGAGAAAAAACATGTATAATTTTGGTTGCGCCGTATGACAACCAATGTGTCAACGGTGGTGATTTTATATCATGTTTATATCATGGTACATATATTTGGGTGGATTTTACTATGCCAGATTGCTTTACTTTATATACATACAGTTAGAGTAATGAAATAAAAAAATTATAATTATAATAAAAAATAGTTAACACAAGGTTTTAGGCACTCGACTTTTGAGCAACATGTGATTTTCTACTGCTGATGTTGAATTCATAAAGTTTTATAAAACTAGTTCTCCTGTTTTGAATGTACTATTTTTAACTCGAGCGTTACATAATGCAAAGCTAATTTTTGGCACTGATGTCAGACTTATGAATCATTTGTTATGAATAATCTTATCTTTTTTGGCTTGCATCCATCACATCTGTAGGATATTAAAATATTATTAGAATTTACATAAACTTTCATATTTAAAAATATCGTTTACACCAATTTTTGTTTAATTAATTAATATGAATTAAATCTGAATTTAAGGAAAAAAAAAGATTTCACAAAAATATGGAGCAGCTATAAATGTTTTATCATTCAATTTTCACAATTTCAACCATTTTCAACATTTTTTTTTAACAAGGAAATGTTTCCTGAGCATCAAATGTAAAGGATCATGTGACACTGAGATTGAGCGGTTATTATATACAGTATTTATTTAATATTTAAGCTAATGGTTTTTTATTTTATTTTCTGTTTTATCCAAAGTGATTTACAATCCATTGGGCTATGATGGCCCACCCATAGATATAATGATGGTCAGGCACAAAACAAGTAGACATGTGGGGAGGGAGAAACAAACAGCACTGACAGGACACCTCAATTGCGGTATAAACACGTAAATGCTGCATCTTAGAAGAGAAGTTTTAAATTATAATTAAGGGAATGTACGCCTATTCGCTGGTCCAGATATACAGCAGCTTCGTGCAGACGCTCCTGTCTGCCTTTAGGAAATCATGAGAGCGGCAGGGAGGGAGGGGAAAAAAAGCAAAAACACCTTATACGCCTATTAAGAGTCTCTGGTCTGACCGCAAAGCCACGTTTAGGAGTCTACACAGAGAGCCAGACAAGCTGCCGGCGCCCTGCCCTCCCCCCCATCCCTTGCTGGGGCCAGCAGGCCGGCCGGCCGGCCGGAGAGGGGGGGAGGGAGCCGCTTCTCCTCCGTTGCTGACTGGCTACGGCTGACGCCTGGGTCAGCTCTCATGTCTGTCCCTCAGATTTAATTAACGGGCCTCTCCGGTGCAAAGCAACCCCAGCGCGGCAGTCGGCTTCCTCTTCCTCCGCCTGTCTCGCGACTCCACACTGCAGTCCACCCTCCCTTGATACCATACGACGCTCTGCTCATTCATTTGTTCTGCACTTTTCCAACCTTTTCTTCTCTCTCTCTCGCTCAACCGCATACCCACAGTAGAAGTCAGACTTGAAAGGAAGTAAAAGAGACTGTGTGACGGAACAAAAAAAGCTGTTGGAGTCTCGCAGCTGAACATGGAAAAATGAACACTTGCGTCTGCTTTGTTTAAGCTTATATAAGGTCAAGCTTTAACGTACTGCAGCATCCAACATGCCGTGTCTTGCAGCGTCAAGAGGCCAAATGAGAAATTCAAATGGGCCTGTTCTATCCATTCAACCCCTAACCTGGCCCAGGGACGGAGGCTCTCTAATTTCACTGGCAGACAGAATTAGACGCGCTGCGTGATCGGATTGGACTTGTTTACAGACAAGAGCCTAGCTGCTTACAGCACCCGTTAAACCTCTTTTAAACGCTCAAACTGACAGATTTTGGTCATCAGCCGCTCTGCAGGTGGCTTCCGCTCTTATTCCTTTGTGTCTTGTCCAATTAAGATTATGATTAATTGAGCACCTTCCATTCAGGTAATGGCAAATTGCACTGGTCTTATTTTTTAAGCCATCCCTTAGATTTCTTGTCTAGTTTAAACCTAGAGCCTGGTAAAGGTGATTTGATCCACATTTAGAGACATACGATCAGAGAGATACAGAGGACTGGGATAGTAGCTTAAGACTTTGTTATGCTGTGCCGATGCTGCTGTAATAGGATTTAGACAAATATATTCACATATGGCCATTTTACCAGAAACCCATAGGATCCTCCATAGTATGTCTTAACCGTGCAGTATTTACTACAACCTAAAATTAATTTATTAAACTAAATTTTTACTGCAAATTATAAAATGTCTAAATAAAAATAGTGAAATCTAAAGCTGTCTAACTTTAAGCAATTAGTATTAGTAATTTGCAGACTTTAAAAAACTATAATAAAAAAATGATGATAACATTGAAAACCATATGCATAATTAAAAAGCAACATACATCTTAAACATTAAAGTGTAACTGTAAAAACATCGGTCAAAATTACTTAACCTGTGGGTATCTATATGGTTCAGACTTGTTATGAAAAATTATATAATAAAAAATGAATACAAATAAAAGTATAAACTACTATAAATAATTAAAAATATGACAAAAAATATAAAAATTAATAAAAACAGTAATAAATAAGTACATAATTTTTTTTTCTAAATATTGAAATGCAATATAAATATTTAAACAAGATTAAAGCCTAAGTGTAAAACCAAACAGGTCAAAATTACTCTCCTGACCATGTGGTTCAGAGAACCAATGAGATTAACACACAGTATGTCCAGTAGTCCTTCTGTTTGGTCTGAGATTAATGACAAATAAAGCGATTTACTGAGAGTAGTTTTAACGGTGGTTTAAGTTGTGTGCTAAGAGAGGCGAAGACAAGAGCATTAAGTAATGGAATGAATATGGCCACAATGGAGCGAGTAATGAGCTTACAGCCCTCAATCATGCAAATTAAACCAAATTAAAATACTAGCACGCAGTCAGTGTAATTGTTCTACATCAATCAAAGGATAAACCCTGTAAAAACAGAGTATGATGACAATAAAACTGAATATTATAGACAGATCCACAGAAGCAATTACAACGATAATTCAAGGCTATAGGTCAGATACTGCACATTTCACAGATTTGACAAGTGTGTATCCTAATCATAAAAGCATTTCTGGCTACCTCACCCAGACCACTTCCTATGCATGTCTATGTTTTCTCTTTTGCTCTATAGGTATGTTTTCTCGTCACATCCATAATCACATGGATAACAGAACACTGATGTGTGAATGTGTCTCAGGTGTGCTGTCTCTAGGTGTGTCCTACCTGAGTGTGCGGAGGCGAGGCTGAGGTCGGAGCAAGGCTGGCCCTCGGGCATGCCGTGCTGTCGGGTGTGGTGCAGGTTGGAGATGATCGTTGAGAGGTCACTGTCGCGACTGTAAGAAAGGAAAGCAGAGGAGGAAGAAAGAAACGGAGAGAGAGAGAGAGAGAGAAAGCAAGAAGAAGGGAGAGAAGGAGAGAGAGGAAGGGTAAACATCTCAAGGGATTCTTAATCACAGATTCATAATGCAAAGAAACACTCGCACACACACACACACACATTTACCAGACAGACAGCATACCAGGATTTTCTTTAAAAAAAAATAATAATAAATAATAATAATAATAATAATAATGACCAATTCTGCCCAATTAAATTGAAATGATCAAACTTACCAATTGTAAACAAGTAGAACGATATATAAAGTAAACCCAAAAAGTAAAATGTAATTCCACCACAAACAACCTCAACTGAATCAAACACGGCCGACCTGGTGCACTCCAGTTTGGTCCCTTGAAGCTGTAATGCTCTCTGCCTTTGGCTCTTTTGCTTCGCTTCTGCATTCATTGTCTTTTGGATTTTAAGCGTATAATGAGCGCTGACAGATTCCTGCGTCAAGCAATTTTGAGTTTCATCCAGTCTCATCTTCAACCTTAAGATGTTCTAATCAACACATTCAACTCATAAGCAGTTTATGAGCTTAAAACCAGGTGATTATGGTTTTTATGAACGCTCTGCTGAAATCGCTCGGGTCTCTGGAGGCGCATGAGGAGCGCGGGGGATGAGTGTAATCTCTAGAGATCTGCCATTTCATAAAAGAACCCGATAAGTGGTGAATAAAAGCCGCTGGTACACCATTCAACATGAGCATGCGGATTTAGAAATTAGAATGGATAATAAAATTTGTATGTAATTCTGGCGATATTTAAGGAAGAAATTATGCTCTGTGTCAATTAAGCTCGTAACTGGAATCAGCGAACCAATCCTGTCAGCTGTTTTGGACAGGTGAAGAAACCAATGAATATTTAGCTTCAGAAACCCAAAAGGCCCTATTAATATCTGCTTAAAGTTATTGTTCAGTAACAACTAAAAGTAAAACTTTTTCAAACTTTATCTATAAAAAATATTACATGATTTGATTCAAAGGAGCCAGGTATTCACACAAAGTCACATTTGACTAAAGTGACTTTATTGCATACATTTTCCCCAAAGTAAAACTGATCCCACAAAGAATCAGTACTATCATTCTAATATTGTATACTAATAATATCTGTTAAATGGGTTTTAATTAGGTCAAGGAACAAATTAACATGGAAAATGAGTTTAAACATTATATAAAAATATAGCCTTTTTTATAATTATCTTTACACATAAACCATTCACTAGTTTTATTGTTATACTAATTTTTAATATTGTATTTCATCTTCTTATAATAATAATCACACATGATTCATATACACATGAAACATAAATAAAGAGTTAAAACTCTTAGTAGATGAAAAAACGATCCCACGCCAGGACCGACATTCACACCCCACACTTGTCTTCCTCTCCCAGGTCGTCTCTTCAAGGCCAACTGAAAGGTTTACAGATTAGAACTGGACAAGGCCGTCCCCACAACCTCCCTCCTTCCCCCTCTCATCCTCCCTCACTCATCCTTCATTAACCCTTGTAAGTCCCGCTTGGGCCATGTTGTTTCTATAGAGACGGATAGAAGAAGTGTGTCATGGAAGTATTTTAATGCAATCTGATTAGAGCTCTGATCGCATTATCGTGCATAATAATTTCAAATTCCTGATTAGCATTTAGCAAATATCAGATGCATATCTCACAGCGCCCGGCAGTCTATGGGGCGCACTAATGTCAAGAGAGTTCTGAGGGACATTTCACGGGACAGTCTCTGGGTTTCTGTGGTGGGCCCGTGGCCCTGCTGTTTGTGGCAGTCGAAATGCTAGTTTTACAGTCCGTAGATTACAGGCTGGGCTTCGGTAATGTCAGCCTGCCACGCTTTCAGTTCAGCTACAAACAACACAGCACGTACAGGAATTTATTCTCCATGACCGAACTGGGCTTCAAATTCACTTGTCATTCCGAGAATCCTGAAGTCTGACAGAAATGCCATTGGTTGAGTGTACGAAGCAAGATCAGACGCACGATACTTACACATATTACAGCATTCAATGCTGGACAAATTATGATATCTTAAATGCGACTTGAGATAATATTTTAATTGAGTTAAATGTGCATGAGAAATGTTAAATGCCAATTATTACAAATTATGAAATGAGTAATACAGAAATTTACAATATTTATTATTTATAATATATGATAAAATAGTCTATGTTTCATTTAAAAATAATACATTTAGATATAAATATTATAAATACATATGAACAAGTGACATTTTTACTTATATAGACAATGAATACACACAATGCAGCAGAATAAAAATCTATGATCAAAAAAGTCATATTTCATTTGAGGCTGGAAACCTCCCAGATAATACAAAGATGAATGAGACTGAGATAGATCAATATAAGATACATTAATTCCCTGCCAGATATGCAAAGTGATTTGACAGAATATACTACATTAATACATGCTGCATCACACACAAATAACGCAAACAGCTCAAGCTCTAGCAGAAAACTCTTTTTAAACAGTATTTAGATTTACATGTTATTCAGAATATGACGTCTGTATAGTCTAATTTGGCAACAGCGCTATAAAATATTAAAAACTTGCATGAAACTAAGGTACTCGGCACAGCACAAAGGTCCATTTAACCTTTATCTAGGAAACAACTCTGCCGTTCTCTATAGGTCATCCAAGTTTCCCCATCCATCCCCTTAACAGGGCATCAGTCCAAACAACAGCTCCATCTTCCAGCTCGCGCTCTGGCAGCTAAGGAAGGCTATTATCCTCGGACGGAGGCTCTGCAGTGAGCTCACTAAGCAAGGACATTGTTAGCAGGTTAATTAGCACACTTTTTCTGGGCTGTCCCGGTGAGGGCCGCTAATGAGGCCTCCCACGACTGGCGGCCAAGGTCATAATCTGCGTCAGGGCTGGAGCTAAAACCCGGCCACCTGAGTCAGCGATCCCACACAGGGGAGCAGAGGGCGGACCTGACAACTCCGCTTAGGACATGAGCTGCAGCTTATCACGCAGGGAAGACGATCAGCATAATCTCCATCTAAACTGGTCAATACCTCTTACACCTACCCGTCAACTGAACAGACACTTTGCCCCAGATATGACCCACTGAACGAGGACAAGCACTGGGCATGACCGAAAAAGGGCTGTTAGGGCTGGTCGATATAATGACATACAGTCTAACCAAAAAATGTGTTAGCCAAAAACATGCTTTACTATTTATTCTGCAGTATGCCTCTAACACAATTTAATACAATAATTTTATAAATAATTTAATTATTTAATTTATTTTTTTAATTCACTAAACTTTCAAAATCATCTTTTCTTTTGTGCATGTTTAATTACCGTATAAAACATAATCTAACAAAATTCTAGCAAATGTAATAATTTTAATATACCATGTAAACATTACTCAGCCACTTCGGCTGGTGCTTGAGTAAAGTGAATACATTCATGATGGAAAAACTTGGCATAACCGTAGACTTTTTTTAAATAGCATGTTTGGAAGGTGCCAAAAAATGAATCAGAGACATTCAATGCAGCTTTAGAGTCAGTGCTTTGCAACGAAATGAAAATCTGTGACACCGCAACGAACAGCAAATCATCTTTCCGATGCCAGAAAGATATGGGTTTTTGCATCAACTGTGTTGTTGCTGGTAGCAGACACATTTCCTAACCACAGAACTCACATGCAGAGCTGAAAGCACTTCCATCTGTTCTTGACGTACGTCTGATATAGGAGCACTAGGCCTAGGCTTTGTGGTTGAATGCGGAGAAAACCAGCTGCACACCTGCACAGAGCTCTGCTTGACTCTGATTCAAATGCTGCTAAAGGGATAAAGTCCTGCTATAGGTAGCTGTGTAAGGGATTTAAAGGAATAGTTCACCTCAAAAATGAAAATTATTCACCTATGATCTTCCCCTCCAGTGAGCTCTGCTTCAGTACTGCTACAACTGAATCACTGATTCAATAAGTTCAACTCAAGAACTGGATCAGTGAACGAATCATTCAAATGGGTTTCGTGAACTGAACAAACTAACTGAACAAATGCAACTCCAAAGAATGATTTGTTCGCTAATCGGGTATAGAGACTACAGATGTTAATTAAATAGCAAGTCATATTTATTTTAAATAAAGTTGTATATTGCTTTGGCACATATTTTTTCAAGTCTGAAAATTGTACTTTGTAGTCGTTCCTACTGCAATAGAAAATGAATCACGTCATACAGGTTTAAAACATGACAGTGCGTAATTAATGACAATTTTTAAGTGAATGCATCTTTTAAGAAAATGGAAAATGCTCATATGGCTGAGTATTCAAATATGACAAAGTATCCGCGAAATAGAAGGTATTTATGATTTGACTTGCGTTGAAGGCAGCTCAGAAGGCCATTGGACAGACGTGGTGTTCCTCAAGGCAGTTGGAGCGGCGGGGAGGGAAATAGTGCCAGAGCAAGTGCCCCTGCAGTGACACGGGAGACGAGAGCTGGCGCCAGATATAGAGGTCACACTGAGAGCTGGCAGACTGGGCATCCTGACGCCAGGGCTTACACCATTACTGAACACAGCGCTGATAGTCTCACCCTGACACACACACACACAAAGCGGTGCCAAGCAGAAAGTGGGAAGGCATGTGGAGAGGATGCCTCCTTTTTACAGAAAGTGACAGACGTTTTGCACTATGAACTGGCACTGGGAAAAAAAGAACAAAATTGAGAACAAAATTGGATACAAAACTGAGAATTTCACCATTACTTTTGTTAAACAATCATTCTGAACACAGACCGCATGTCCACTTAATGTCCAGTAAAACCAGTAAAAAAAATAAAATAGAAAAATTACGCTACAGCAGCAAGAAATATCAAAACTTTGAGGGCGGAAAAAAATCTATATTTCTCACTAGTTTTTTTTCCTCTCTGTTGTTATTCCGCTCACATTCAGACCGAGCAGCCAAGCCTCAGCTAGCGAGGAGAGCAATAAATAAATATCGAAATAGATACATAAATAAATGAGAGCGCAGTACGTTCTCCTGAGCTTTCCTGTTGTTCCTGCCTTATAAAAGCTGATGGGAGGTCGATAAGCATGCGGGAACCCAGAAAAGTAGAGGTGAAACTAAATATTATTTTGCCACATTGAACGTTGTGGTGTTGGATAATTAGAAAACGCGAACAGTGGAAAAAGCCAGAGAGCTGTGATATGTGGTGCAACGGCTGTTTAAAGACAGCTGCTCTCTGTAGATGTGACATTAATGACATTGATTAACTCATGTGGTTGAAGCAAAACCAATCAAAGGAGATGCTAACAGGAAAACAACACCTGATTAAAACATCTTCTCTGTTTTACCTATTAACATAGACTTGACAGGCAAGGGAAGCGCAATTGAATTGAGATGCATGTTAAAGGCGATACATTTACTTTCTTTCTAGTAAATCCCAGAGTTATTTACAGCACAATGTGAACTGCTTTTACATTAAACAAGTGGTCTATAATTACATTCAAAGCAATTATAATTGTTTTAATACCCGATCCAATCGCCTTCACAGAAACAAAAAAGCTGCAAACTGCAGACCAGTTTACAAAAAGTCTGACAAAAAATACTCAGAATATATTTATCAATTGACAGATGACTTTATGATTACATTAATGAAAAACAAGTCAATTGACAAAAACAACAACACTATGGTAAAACATTTAGAAATGTGTTAAAAGACGCATTCAATGCATTTAGTAAGAATGTTTTTTAATTTATAATGTATGCATAGTGCATAATTCCAGCACTATGAATTTAGAAAGTGCAAGCATATATTAGCAAATCTGTTGTAGTCGACATAGCGGGATGCATTTCTCCACTTCTTAAAAAACAGGGCTTTAACCAACACAAGTTTTCCTGAAAACAGTAAACTATAGAACGGTAAGCCTACAGCCGTTCCTTGGGAAGAGCCCTGGACACTCTAAAAGTTCCAGAACTGGAACCCAACCACTAATTATTGCCTGAAGAGAAGGTTCTTTCCAGGAATTCTACAGCATCACATCTCCTTCCCAGCAGTGTGTGAAGCAACACTCCAGAACTGCACAACGAAATGTTTTAACCAAACAAAAACGAACGGATGGTGCACATGGTCACATGATTTAAAGTAAACTTTTGAGTACGCATCATTTCCTCCGTTGGACCACACAAATGACTGAATATGAACAATTCTATTAAAACCAGACAAATAAAAGAAGAAGCCCATACGTTAAAAAAGGAAATTAAAAAAAAAAAAAAAAAAAAAAAATTACGCTATCCTTAAATTAAACCGTTTCATCCGTGAGGCATTTCATCATCAGCCGAACGTCTTCGAAAGATCAAACAAACCTTTAAAGGAAATTTCAGAATAACTGATTGATTTTCAGAATAAAATGTAAAAAAAAAAAAAAGGCACTCAACAATATTATAATAAGAAAAAAAAAAAGTTGAAGTGTCAGATGAAAATGCCCTTGACTCTACATACCAGCATTTTAAGAGCCTGGCCAGTCATAGTGCGCTAAAGACGCTGGTTTGGGTTGGCTTCAATCCTGAGGTTTGGACCAGCTGATTTCCACTTCTGGCTAGCCGAGTGCTTACATTCGGGTCCAGACAGCCACCAGGGAAGAGGACGGCACGCCTTGCTGGACAAATGCTTCTAATGCTAAACACAGACAGGTCAGGCCCTTCTCTGAAGAGGCCGCAGAAACCCGGGGGAAGACAGACAGTATTTCTATCCAGACAGGTGCAACAGTTGTCTGATTTATTTCCTTTCCCTGTCCCTCGTGCTCAAGGGGAGGGTCCACCATTCTGGAATCAACCTGCCTCCTCCTCCCCTGCTTCATCTAATCCACTTATGTTTCTGCACTTAGTTTTTTCCATAGGTTGTAAATAAGCAAAATCATCACAAATTGTGAGAGTATCCCAAGTAAATCAACAGTTAAATGCCAGGCAGTTCTACACAAGAGGCAAAATTGTCTTTTTCATTACATTAACATTAATATAACAGACAATATGGGATGGGCCATCTTTTTTGAAACTTTTCTTAGCAGGTTGTCCTCTGAGTAAGTATACTATCTTATATAATCCATGATGGTTACTCAGTAATGACCCAGACAAGCAGTCAGCATTTTTCAAAGCCCTGGTGTTGACACACCTGACTGCGCACAGGTAGGCTTCAGGAAATGATTGGCATGACCTTGAAGACTAATACTATGACAAACATATCATACTTGCAAATTTTATTGCTATAGCAGAATGCGAAAGTGAACGTTTTCAGATAGGAGTTCAGTCGACACCATTGCCATTGCCGATTATACTTACATTTTAAAGATTATAAAACCAAACTTGTTATTCTGATATTCAGTATGGCATTTAGACTTATTCTAGTGCATCGTGACCCGAAGACCCTCAACCTCCACATATGAAATCATTAAGAAAAAAAGGAATATAAAAGACCATGGCAAGCGCTACGCTTCAGCCTAAGCGCAGCTTGCTTTCTTTAAAAGAAAGGTCTGTATGCCTGCAGGATACAGAAGGAATGAGGACTAATCACCTATAAACCTGCTGGCCATTAACATTAATCTGGTTAAAAGATATAGGGAGTCTTCTTTAAGGTATCAAAGTGTACCGGCTTTTCTCACGGCAGTAGCTGGAAATCCACTAAAAACTAAACGCATACGATTGCGCAAATTAAAATCTTATTTAAACCTGGAAAGACAATTTTTACATAACAAAAAATGAATGGATGTAAATGTAAATGTATCAGATTCTTCCCTATTTCTTCCACTGAAGCAAAAAAGCAATTTGGTTCGCGCTGGAAAATATGATCATCCGGTTCTACACGAGCATCGATCATGCAGCTAAAGTTCTACTGTCATTAAAACAAAAGAGAAACACATATACAGAGACATTCTGCAGTTCATTTAAATGCAGCATTTTGTTCAAAATATTAAGCTGATCATATAATTAGCATTAAATTAGAAAAATGTTCAACAGAAACAGTCTCGTGCTGCTGGGACCCCTCTCTATACAGTTCATATTAGCAGATAGATTTGGACTGAAGAGACGCTATGCACACTCTACCACAACACTAATATAAACTGCAATGATGAGGCGTAAATACGATCAAACGCAAAAAAGAATTCCCCATACTTCACCATCCATTGACTAAATCCAATTTGTTAAGACCCCTCCACAACTCACTTACCCAGTCCAGCTCAATGGAAATTGAATTTCATAGATTGAACATCCCATTATCTCTTTCGGTCAGATCCTCATCTGAGTAAAGTATGGGTGAGGTGAGCGGCCCCGGAACACAGAAGAGACGTGGCTCCTCGCAGTCCGCCGCCTTTAACAGGGTAAAAGCCCTAGATATTAGTCATAAGTGTTCTTTAAATTCATTAGCATCTTCACGCGCGGGCGTCTGAAGTGTTGGGGGGAGATCATTGTAATAAGTTTAGCTTGCCGGTTCTGGTTCCTGTGCCGTCCTTGGTGTCACAGGGTAAGTGGCTGCCAGCGGCTCGGGGGTTGAGTGAAGGAAGTGACCAAGAAAGTCTTGCAGATGAGGGCTTAGGTTTGTACCTGGGCATTCAGAGCTGATCCGCTCCAAGTTAAGAACTCGGATTCCTTTTTATTCCACAACATAATCATATTCAAGTTGTGCTTGTGGACACATGTGGTATTTTCAATGCTCAGCACAGCAAAAGCACTCTCGCATCACTCAGTTTTGTCCAATGATATCTTTTATGAGTATGATAGGTAGCTAGCATCCTGTGTGGCTCAACACAATGGACTGATCCAGCTATGACCTGCCTATGCTGGATGAGGGCACGACCTCATATGTACGTATAGGCTGCCTTGAGAATGATATCCCAACAGTGCTGTGTAATGACCCAAATTTACCGCTTAACACCAGTGGGCATAAACCCAAGCCTCTTATACTCAAATGACTCAACCATTGGAATTCATTCGCCATTTACTGCAGGGGAAAAAAGTCTATAACTGCACAGCTACAACTATTATGCACATCTTCACGGGAAAAGAGGTGTTAAACAGAAAGGCAACTAAACAAGTCAAATTATCTCTATACGCAATGGCGGCTGCTCTAAGAAAGCCTGTCAGGAGCTAGGGCTAACCGAGACATTTTTAGCAAGAGTCGAGTGGCTAATGAGAAAAGAGAATATTGTCTTCTCTTACTCTTCTCGTTAAAAGCACTGAAGCTTCCTGGAGATTTAACTATCCACAACAGCGCATGCAGACACCGCCAACACAAACTTTCACTGCAAACACCGGCGAAAACTACTGCTGACTCTTTAATTCAAAAAACCTGAGTGAAAAAATCACCTAAAGACCCTCGGAAGACAGAAAGCCTGCAGTCTCAAAGCAACAGCCAGCTTTGAAAGGCATGCTCTAGTGATTAAAGAATACTTAATAATAGATCAGAACCTCAAGGCCGGGGTTTTCAACAAGTTCTTTAGTAGAAGTGGAGATGGTCTGACAAAAATGTGGTTCCCCAGACTCACCTGCCAGGGCTGACATCTGCTGGCTAGTTATCACCTGTAATGCATTTAGGCAGAGCGAAAACGCTGGCGGAAAAACCGTTCGCTTCAGCCACTGCTCTTAGCTCACTGCTGCACCGACCGCAGGCTCATAAGCTTCTTCAGGCTTGTGTGCCAGAGAGGAGGGAGGCCAAACACAGCTCATGAAGATTTAATGAACGCTGAATTCCTTCATTTCCCTCACACTGATTGGAGACGGGGATGTGGAACTTGTAGCACATCGCAGGATGGGTTTTATTTTTCGTGGAAAGCAAATATTAAGACTGTTTCAAATAATGGGAAACTTAATTACACTGCCTCATTTAGGCCAAATTTTAAAGCAGCACTGCATATATACTTCACAGAGACCGCAATCCCAAATTGCATTGTGTTGACTTTTACAAAAAAGTATCAGTAAAATGCTTTATGTAATTAAAAAGTGATTCTTTAACCAATATTTGTGTTCTGAGTGAACTGAATAACAGGCTAATAGGAAGTAGTGCACTAGGTTTTGAAAAAGCCCTTTTTTAAAATGAATATAACTTATGAATATTAACAGTTATAATAAGACAGTCATAGCATAAACAGCATGGACACTTAAATTTTAATGACAATTTAAAGCAAAAAAACAAGTACCTTTATATCCCATGATACTCAACAATCATTAATACCTCTATGGTTCCACAATAGCGCATGTGCAAAAACACTGACATTTATGGATACTTAATGGTACTTTTATTAATACCTGGTTAGTAACATAAAAAGTGATGCAAGGAGATATATACAAATAAACAGTTGTCATGGCCTGTTCACATCAAGAAAAATGACCCAAATAACTAAAGATAGGTATATTGATAACTAAATTAGTGTTATATCTTCTGCTTATTTAAATGCTCAAAGTTTTTGAACTCTTTTTTTGAATTCCAATTGGCTACCAAGCAGCATTCATCAGCTGAAAAAAACAACAATCTGAATGTGATTCCAATGCCATTGTTTCTCTGTCGTTATTAGCATAGCTGTAATAGCCTTCCATATTCTGATAACATACAGAAAACCTACTAAAACCTCAGGTATAGTTATCATCCTTGATTTGACTTGTCTTTAACAAGAGCTACACCCAAAATAGAATAAAATACTAAAGTTGTTTAATTTAAATTTAACACAGTGGAAATGCATCGGGTAGCCACTTTCTGATATCTACATCAAGAAAGTTGCAAATACCTCATCAACAATATCGTTTTTCATATGGTTCATGAGAAGACCTCATGTTTATTTCTGTGAATGTATCCTGTGGGCTCACAAGCATGGTTATTATTTTATTGGCGCATCCTGTGTGTGTCTGTAGTGTTTGCCAGAAAAGTAAATGAGCGTATATGTGTGTGTTAGAGGGTAAATGTTCGTCAAAATAAGGAGCTATGAGGGTAAAGACCTAAGGGTTGTGTAAAACTCTTTGGTGCTATACCGATGTCTGATATGGCTAACCGTTTTCCGGCAGATCATGGCTGATGTATCAATCCCGGGCACTGGGCTTGGCACACAACTTTTTGCCCACCCACACACTCACACATATGCACAACATGAACTCAACAAATTCTCACCTCTTTCTCATGATAGTGTAATGCAGCTCTTCCTGCTTGATGTCTGCATGATCTCCGCTGGCCCGCTCACTGCCCTCACTGTCGTCACTGCTGAAAACGGAGGCCAGCTCCTTTTTGGGCACCCGTGTTGGTGGCAAGGGGATGGTGCGTTTCTCTGCCAGTCGCCCACGGTTCTGCAGGAGCACAGAGGGGACAGACAGACTGAGACACTGGGAACAGCCTTCTCTGATTTTACTGGCTTGAGCCACTGTACAGAGAAATGGCTAATGTTCCCGATCCGTCACACACTGGTTGAGCTTTTAATTCTCTTTAGCCTGATAAAATGCATTTTCAATGGATTACAGTCATATTCATTATGTTTTTTGCATTTGCATTTATGTGATTTGATTCATGACAGGCTACTTTTTAGTACATACATAGACTTAAAGCAATGTACTGTATGTTCATAATTTTCCAAAGCAGATACACTATACTATATATAAATAGTACTATATATGTATATATATATATATATATATATATATGTAGTTATTCTACATCAAGGTGAATAATCACATTTAAGGATCCATGGCTTAAAAAAAGTTTGAGAAGCCCTGAGTTAGCTAATACTTTTATCAAAAGCAATCTGGGATAGATGACACTTGGTTATTGTTTTGATTAATCCTCTCTTTGTGGGTTGTGAATTTGCAACCTTTTGGTTCATAAGCCAC
This sequence comes from Enteromius viviparus, assembly GCA_032353835.1. Lineage (NCBI taxonomy): Eukaryota > Metazoa > Chordata > Actinopteri > Cypriniformes > Cyprinidae > Enteromius > Enteromius viviparus. The sequence continues at coordinate 1,082,494 of JAUCNO010001834.1, read as the reverse complement.
GAATGAAATAACTACACCACACCAGATTTAAAATTCACATTCACATGACAATCTAAAGTAAAGCCCAACTAACTCCAGCATTCTAAATTATTACAAAATCCAGCAAATTGTCATTCTAGTTTCTCCTGCTGTCATATGACCTATATAGATCGGCCTCACAGCTCACATACATTCAGTGCAGCTGCATCTGAATCATGAATCTCATAAATGATGAATCATGAATCACAGGTCACAAATCATGAGGACGTAATAACCGAATGAAGGAAATGCACAACATGCTCAACTCCAACAGCAAAACTCAGTCAGACAGAGCCGTGCAGAGGGAAAGACCATTGATCCACGAGACCAGTGATGGAGGATGGGTGAGTGAACGAGACGTGATAGTGATTCCTTCTCTTCCTCTTTCCCTCTATCCCCATCAGACATCTAAAGACAGCGAAGGATGAAGGGGATGAGAGGCCCTCAGGGTTTAGTGTGTGAAGCTGGGCGACCTTTAATGTGACCTGAAGGGGTCAGTGCAGATTTCTGTGCCTCTATCTCTATCCATGAGTGAACAGAGAAGGAGAGGGAAAGGATTTAAAGGGGAAAATAGAAGATAAAAAAATTGAAGAAAAAAAAGAGAAGAAACATATTTTAAAAACAGTTTGAGATAGAGTAGTATGTTGTCTCACCTCACAATCATAAAATAAAAAAAAATTTATAAAATATTTGCCATATGACCATGTATTTATTCAGCCATGCTGCTTGTGATGGAGAGATCCACTTTGAGGAAAGTGCTACAAACTTGTGTAGAAGCACATTATATACATATGTACATATTTGACTCAATTATTAAAAAAAAGATATATGTAAATTTTATTTTAGATATTAAAAAATTTTAAGTTACTATTATGAAACACCATTTTAAACATGACTACAAAATGATATTCTGTGCATCACAATACTTTTTTTTATGTGTAACTAGCCATTAAATTCAATTTATTTATTTATTTCAGTGGATTGCCCACTTCTTTTTGTAGAAGTTTTTTTTTATGTGGCTGTATCATATAGATACTTTCTTTCAGTTCATAGCAGAAAATTAAAAAGCAGTACTGCTTACCCCGATCTCCCCTATAGGAGTGTTCAGAGATCCAGAGGAATGGATACAGCTTTGAAAAACTTCAACTGAAAAGTCTGTTTGTGTGAATGGGTGGTGTAAGTATGTGTGTGTGTGAGCATGCTTGCATCTCGGTCTCTGTCAAACTTTGCCGAGCCCTGCAGCTATCCTTCCTCCACACCCAAAGCTCGCACGCGCACATACACATATGCAGAGCATCCCACAGGAGCCGAGGCGTGAGTGGCAGGCCAGGGCAGGAGGTGGAGAGACTAGCCAAGAGGCAAACAGGTGCAGCCCCTCTGGATTCTCTCAAGTGGCATACATTAAAAGGAGGAGAAAAAAAGCCGAAAAAGATGAAAACATCCCTGAGGATGGGCAGGCTGAACACGCTTTTTTTCCAGAGCGGCTGTCTTTTTTTTTTTTTTTTGCAAAGGAAGCAGTTTTTCTGTCTATATATCTCCTTTTTTTTGTTTTGTTTGATTAAAAAAGAGTTTAGTTTTAGCTTTGAGTATTTAGTTTGAGCACAGCATCAAGCAAAAGATTTATTTAAACGTTCAAGTTATTTATACTGAGACTAATCTTGTATAAACTCATGTAAAATGATATTAACACACAAACAAACACTTCATTTTTTGTGACAATATGTTTGTGCGGCAAGTGCATTTTGGAGCTGTTAACAGCCACTGGAAGCCACGTATGAAGAGCGCCGGCTCTAGTGATGCTTTAGATGATAAAGTTAGCGTTGAAAGACGGCTGTTACCCACATGGCCTCAGCGGAGACAGGCCTCCACACACACACACTTCCCTGCCCCCATTCCTCCTCTCCAACCCCCACCCTTCTCAACGTCCTCCCGGAAAGCCCCCGTCCAGCCCCCTCGCTTTATTCAGCGTAACTGACGCAGAACCGGGGGCGGCTGCGCACTATTTCCGGTAACACTTCCGCACAGAGGGAGTCAGGGAGGGTGCTTCAAAACAAAAACATAAAAAACCTGGGCTTCGATTCTCGCCTACATGTACATACACACACACACACACACACACATTTACACCCTCACACACACTCTGTCACTCAGGCATGGAAAAACATTGAATATGAATTTCCTCTAAGCAGCATTTCTATGAATAAGCCCACCCACACTTAATGTCTGCCCTTCAATGAGACTAGATATATATACATTTGTACAAAACACACACACACATAAATAAAAAACCACACATGTAAACTGGAAGTGAGTAATCAGCTTGGTTGGGGTTTCTGTCCCCATAAAACTCATGAGCTGAGACGCTTCGAACTTATGAGAGATGTTCTCACCGTCTTCTCACAGAAAAGACCTCACAAGAGGGAGCAAGAATCAGCAGAATTACAGCACAGTAAAGCTGCCCTTAGATAAGCCATAACAAGCCAGGAAAAAACTTTGCTCAAAGTTATATTGGGCTGTAACAAGCAAACACTGTATACAAAAGACACTCTGTGACCTCTGGTTGAAGATGAAGGATATATGTTATATATGATACAAAGTTTATATTTATTTTTGGGACGGACAAATTAAACTGATCAAAAATGACAGTTTAGATTACAAAAGATTGCTATGTTTAAAAATTACTTTTCGTTCATCAAGATTGCATCATGGTTTTCACAACAACAAAAAAACTTTAAGCAGCACAACTGTTTTCAACACTGATCTAAATAATAAATGTTTCTTGAGCAGCAAATCTGTATATTAGAAAGATTTTCACTTGTGTGGCACTGAAGACTAATGTAATGGCTGATAAATCAGGCTTAAACACTTTTTTTTTTTTTACTTTTTAATCAAATAAAGTGGGAAAAAAACAAAATCTTGCCATAAATCTTTGAACGGTAGTTTAGCTTCTTCCTAAAAACTTACTACAATGAGTACCACTGATTTTCATTTGTATGCATTTGAATATTAGAGACAGGAGAAAATTTTGTGTTCTGCTGCATTAAAAAAGTTAAAGATTGGAGAGCTCTGGTCTGCAAATTTTTTTATGACAAGAAGATGCGTAACCAAAAGAGGATCTACTGTAAAAGCCACCGACTTACCTCCTGAATTCAAGTGTTGTTGGAAAATTCATAAATGGTATATTTACAATTAGAACGTAATGTTACTTTTTTGTTTCAATTAAAAACAGAAGCAAAGAGCATGACATTACTTCCTGTTTACCTCCGATTTCATGTTTAAAGTTTAACTGTGAATGTAATAATGTTCTAGAGCCAATTGTAAAGTTACTAAATAATAACAAATATTTTCATTAAACACGGTAACTTTCCCCAACTTCATGAACACTAGAAAACAGTCTCTGTTCCAGTACAAAAAATGTAAAAGTTGGTCTCTAGTGTGATGAGCAGTGATGTTGTGAACAGGTGTTTCACGTCAGAGCTGTTACCATATCGTGCATTTTAAACTAGAACGCTGCAGTGACTAATCAGCAAGCGGGACCAGATCTATCCCGTGCATAATCTGCATATAATGTGTTTCAGTCTACTTCTGAGTTCTGAAGGCATTTTTTATTGTTGGCTCAGACAGTAAGGATGATATGGAAAAGCCGAGAGACGTTTTCTTGGCGCTGTATCTTCTGAAAGGTGCGCTGGCCTTCTGCTAAGATACACACACACAAACACACACATTTGTGCACAGCAGTAGCAGCTCATGACATTCCTGCAGCTGTGGCGCGCTCCCCCAGCACTGTCCCCGGGGGACGAATGCCTAATGAGTCACGCGTCTGTCTGCTCTAACCTCTGTGTGTGTGTGTGTGTGTGACTGTGTGCCACAAACACGTTGAGAGTAAGTGTGGAGGCGGGACGCTGGACAGACTTGGCACAAGCTGGGGGTGGGGGCCTGTAGGTTGGTGTGGCAGGGTTAAATGTGCCAACTTAAATCTATTGGAAATGATAAATTCTTGATGTGCCACAGATTTTCCACAGAGTTTAGCTACATCAACATGATGGGAACTAATTAATTCTCTCATGTATACAGCTGGCAAAAAATGGCAACAACTTCCTTTCACCAAACCTTATCATAAAAGCTATTATGAAAACAAAACTTCACAGTTCTGTTGCCAGTGCTACAATAGTTATGGAAGTAAGTTATATGGTAAGCAAGAAAGAGCTGAAGGGCAGTGTGCTTCCTATCCGTACCCAGAACAACCCCCCGACCCATAGGGTGAGCGGGCTGTGTCAGCCCAGTGAAGCGTTTCCCGGCGCGGGGAGGTCAGTGGCAGTCCAGCCATGCATGCCAAGATTTCTCTGCCTGCGTTTGGATCCCCACTCCCTTCAAAAAAGACAGCCACAGGGGACCTTTATGGATAGGTACTGACTCCAACACACTCTCAAGAGTCCAAAATATAGAAGCTGGAACTGTGAATGTATGAATCAAAAGTGAAAAAGTGAAATGTATACGTCACATTAAAGATAAAGTAAGCCAAAGCATACAAATAAAGCTTACAAATCTCTTACAAAATGGCAATATTGTGAAATATTATTACAATTTAAAATGACTATTTTCTATTTTCACATACTTTAAAATTGTTTATTCCTGTGATAGCAAAGCTGAAGACTGGCGTAATGGACACTGCTGTCACATGATCATTAAGAAATCATTCTAAAGTGCTGATTTAGGTCTCAGAAAAGTTTCTTATTATTATTATCAATATTATAAACAGTGGTAAGGCTTAACATGTTTGTGGAATCTGTGATTTTTTTGATTAATAGAACAGAATTCAAAAACAGTATTTGTTTGAAAAATAAATATTTGTAACATTGTTAACATCATAAACTGTCCGTTTTTATCAAGTTAATGTAGTTCGAAGTTAATATTAAGCAAATACATAAATGTCTTATGTAGACATAATATTGTTTTGTCTGTTTTTTGATAAACTAAATTGGAAAACATAGGCAAAGCAGGATCAGACTGAAAGTCAGTTCAGCAAACATAAAAAAACCATATAGGCAGTGCAATCAGATTTGACTACAGTGTATACAGAAATGCATACATTTTATTAATTCTAATAAGCTACTTTTACACTTTTAAATCTGATAGGCTATAATATTTAGGTAATTAAAAAATAAAAATAAAAAACAATTCTACCAATTTTTATATATAAAGTATAGCATGACAGTACTTTTTGTGTGAAAATTATTTCGGTTGGTATCAAACTGTATCTGTACAGTTGAGAGAAGAAGTGGGTCAGCCGTATGTAAAAACTGACATTTGGGAGGAGTGCGTCCATATATAGCCACAATGGCTTTGTAATGATCAGCTGTATGAGCTGATAGATAAGCCCTGTACCTTTCCCACCAACACCCACACAGACACGCCCAGCTCTGATACCAGTACACACACACACACACATAAACAGTTGTCCCTCACCTGCCTTTAAACCTTTCCTGCACTGTTTTCCTGTAACCAACTCTTCCAACTTCAGTGACAACATTTCCTGATTAATCTCCATATGAACAGCAAAATATGTGGCAGTTTAGGATGTGCACACACGAAATTAGGCAAAACTAACGTCTCACCTGTTTGTCACTGGGGAAGATTCAAAATACTCAGATTCAATCACCATTTAAAGCAAAAGCGGCTAATAAAATCAACGGGAAAAGCCTGTTGTGAGTTTGGTGCGGTTTTCTAGTGGGCTCTAATTTGCTTTAATTCATAAATGCAACACACTGCAGAGACTGCCTGGCTGCTCGCTGCCGTCCTGAGGAGGGATCCTGCCGTTGCCATAGCAGCATAGCCTCGGCTCCATGTGAGGGATACAAACACATCGCTACACAAACCCTCGTACGGCGCACAGACACGCGCACACATCGAGTCTAACCCCCCACAGCGAGGGAGCTGTTGTGAGACTGTGTGGCGTCAGCCCCCATTCCTGCCCGTACACAGCCCTCCAGCCTCACTCTGCCAAATGAGCGTTGGTCTACGCTAACAAGCCTCACCTAATACCACATGCTCCACAGCCAAAATATCACTGTCTAATTACGCTGCCATTAACGCAGTTCTAGTGAATTTGAATCGCACAGTCGACACCTCAATTACTTGCGTGAACAAGTCGTTTTAACTATGTCATCTCACAGAAGAGATGAAGATCTGAAATTAAAAATATGAAACATCAACAAAGGAACAATTTACCTAAAAATGACATTCGGTTAGCATTTACTCACTCTGATGTCATTCCTAACCTCTATGACTTCAGGTCTTCTGTGGAAAACAACAAATACAGATATTCTGAGAAATTTCTTGGGACAATGGCACCCAAGTGTTTGATTATAAACATTCTTCTTCAATGGCCCACAGAAGAAGGTCAGTCATACTGGTTTGGAATGACATGAGGGTGAGCAAATGATGACAGAACTTTCATTTTTGTGCAAACTCTCCCTTTAAAATCAGTATGAAATAAAAATTCCCTTTTACACGTTATCTTTTATGTAATCATTTAGCCTGCTTACACACCTCCCCTTTCTTACAGTCGACTGCAAAATCTTATATCATGATATGAGCCATTTTACTTCAAAGTAATACATAACATAATATCTATTTATTTTTGCTTAAAATGAAGTCTTTATGATATTTAAACTTTTTCGTCACAGCACAGCAACTTAATGTGAGTTATCATGATAGAGACGATAGTCTCAAATATCTAAGCACTTCTTTACACACCAAACAAAAACAAAAAGTTTTGCAGAAAGGAAGATTATCCATAAATAACAGTTATAGAAATTATGTTTCCCTTATTTATAACACATTTTCTTTTTTATTTGGTCACTTTTGACAATGATTGCAGTGAAAGAGCTGCAAGATCAAAACGGTCTTTGCATTCCACATGAAAAATAACAGCATGCATGTTTGGGAAGACATGAGGGTGGGTAAATAATGACAGAATTTTCATTTTTGGAAGAACTATTCCATCCACGTCCAGTTTCCTCTTGCTTCCAAAGGCTGCGTACCAGCCGTGCAATGAATACATCAACAACTGCTGAGACTGTTCTCTTTGAAGGACCAACTCCAAAATGTTTAGACTGCGACATCACCATCTTCCATGTTTTTCAACCAGCCTTGTTCCCAACCCCCCCCCCCACCCCAGTGACAACTCTTTCTTGACCCGGGACTCAGCGGGGGGAAGCCCAGATTCGTAGAGATATTTACGAGACGGAGCGGAGTGTAATTTCCTGCCAGCCTCCACTAGTTCCGCTGAAAAAACAGGAGAAAGGAAGCACATTTCTCCTGGGAGACAACAGCCAGGCCGACTGAATGACTCTTAAAGGAACAACAACACACGATCCCTCATCTGTCCACACAGTAACATGTGTTCTATGGTTCTATGTCATCATAAATGCTTCATTAGGACAAATCTACATATAATTTATTAGCAGGAAGACAATAAACCACAACTCAAAACTCCACAGTCACATACCACACCTAAGCTAGGTGTTATGATAAATTTATAACATTGAAAAGAAAGCCTTTCACCTTCAATATGGCTGCAGACGGTTGAGAAAAAAAAACAGTTTTAAAATTAGGTAACTGAGAAATTAGAGTAATGAATTGCACTAAGTGATGAACCTATTTAAGAACAAAACTGTCATCCCTCTCAGAGAAAATGCACACCACAGAGCATGATGCCATATCAATTTGCATTAAGCATGACAGGACCTGTTGATTTTAACAGTTTCTTGTTTTTACATTTAATCGCGAAAGATCTGTTGACGCTAATTCATGAATGCTAGGCACAAATAGAAGCAGAATACGAGAGTATCATACTTACTAAAAACATTAGCAACATACACAATTCTTTTCATTGAAGTCACTGACACGCAGAGCATGAGGCATACGCTTCACAAGACTTTTGTGTCAACCGAGAGCCTTCATGTCAGCATACAACTATACTGTATACAACTGTCAATATCAAATATTAAAGAAGAAGCATTAAGTATATGGTTTATTCTTCACACTCTTCCTGCAACTACTCCTGCAAACTAATTATACCAGTATGTTGAAATTAAAAAAGACATCAGTAACATAGTAAAGGAGGCGCAGGTCAACCACTTTAGGTGTATTCAAACGACCACTGAAGAAGTTCCTGACAAACTTTGTGTATAGTCAAAGGGAAAGTGTGAGAGCATAAAGTGAGTGAACAAGTAATACCAAGGTGCTAATTATACTCTCAACATTTAATATTTCTCTCACACGGAAGCATTGACGTGTGAAGATTTATAAAGTGTGAGAGTGAGGGTTTTTCAGAGAAAGTGAGTATGTACCGTCAGAGTTCATCTGGTTGTAGAGTTACATGAGCGATTATGTCCCAACTATGCATACCCCATCTGTATTTCTCTTGAAAATGTAAATACTGTGGCTCTTTAATGTTACTCAGTTTATTTGAGGTGTGTTTGGGACATGCCTACCTGTTTGGAATACCAATGGTGTTCAAGTATTTAGGAAAGCTGTTTGTAAACAGTCGTTGTTTCCTTAAAGGCATAATTATTGCTGCACCAAACTGAATTTTGAGCCACTAAATAATCATGCAATTCCATAGGGTACCACTAGTTGTGCTAAACTTTCAAATGTCATCTATAATAAGAAAGAAACCAAAGAAAGGTCAAAGACAGAACATCTTCAAAAAGCAGTAGCATGGAGGCAATGAGTGGACGTGAAACAAACTAACAAGCTTTAACAATAAATGAACAAACTGCAAACCCGGATATCACTCAAAAGTGGGCCAGCAGATTTAAAGATAAATAACGGTAGATAAATACATATATGGCTTTGGCATTTATAAAAAAGTGCCTATAAAGATCAAATGCGATGATCATCTCACCAGTCAGTTCAGAAATGCTGCAGATGACATCACAGAATTTAAAAGAAACTATAACAGTTTCAAAGTAAATGTTCAAACTTCAAAAGAACTTTACGTGTGATTTGAAATAATCAGGTGGGAGCTGGTTAAACCAATTAAAGCAAGACAATTTCAGTCAGGGTTTGATTCATCCGAACACTATCAGATGATACGGCACCACAGAACCCTTTCACTGATGATAAGACAACAATCAAAGCTAGTGACGAGTCTCCTCGAACTTCATCTTCAAAATCAGCCTCTATAAGATTCTAGCACCCTCAGTGCGGGGTAATATAAGTGCCCCAAACAACTAAGCCATTAAGTTTTTATCTCCTCTGGCTCAGGCCCTCCTCAGTAGTTTACCTGCATCACTCAAACACCTCCAGCTTATCTGAAGCGCCTTCGCTTTGCGTGCCGCTGCCTCAGTAATCACCGGTAGCTACGTTCAGTAGCTCAGTAAGCTTCTTACGCCCTTCCCCTCCAGATTAACCGTTAGAGGCGGCAACAGACGCGCTCAGTTCAGATAAAAACACAGCACCTGTGTGGACAAATACTGGAGGCAGCCAACCGCTAGCCGCCTTGCTGCACGCACACACACGCTTACACACAATGCACAAAGTTGATTGTTGGTTTGATCAGAGGTGGGAGACATCTGAGAGTGAGAATAAAGAGATATGAATGTCCATACATCAGCTATTAATATTACTGATTAACTTCAGGTTATGATCACAATCCATTGCCACTATGTCACAGCAAAAGAGCAAAAAAATCAGCAAAAATGCCCTCTAGAGAGATGAATCTTTCAACCACTCCCAATTTCTTTCTGACCTTCACGGACACTGAACTAGTTTTGTCGTCTACATGATCGATGAAGCATCCTGGAAAAGTGAAAATAAGGAGCGTGTGGCGCATTTCGCTCGAACATCTGCTACAGACAATCTGTGACCTTACACTGCAGCTCGGAGTCCAACAAACCAAAACAATCAATTCCAACTATTTCACATTTCCTTGTACTTGGTCTTTATTTACTTTCTAAGAAACAACCGTGACAGCACCAACAGCAAGTCACTGTCCTTCTTCACATCCCTAATGCAATTCACAGAAAAATCCATCAAACTGTGTAATTCATCAGCAGTGGCATGTCATCCATTGCTTAACTGTTAACTAAAAAATCTTCCTTATGCTTAACATGCGGGACAGTTTCATCATACGACAACAATGCACAAACTTTGTCACCCCGTAAAAAAAAATTAAAAACACAATTTTGTTGTCATTTAGCCTCTATTGCTAAATAGGCAGTCTCAGTCACCATTGACTTTCACTAAATGGAAAAAAGAAGCAATGAAAGTAAATGGTGACTGAGTCACTAACATCTCCTTTTAAAAAGATAGAAACTCACATATATTTATAACAACATGAGGTTGATCAAATAATGCAGCTTTTTCATTTTTTAAGAAAACTATCTATTTTAAGTGATATATAAAAGAAAACATTGACAGTATATTTAAAATACACCTTCAATTCAAAATAAGTAACACTGACCAAGCTGAATTGTACACTTACCACAGGAGATGAAATTCTGCAGCCAGGGCAGTCACAGATTGGAGGATGTACTTGTAAGATTCCTTTGGACATAAGTGTCTTTAGACTTTTCCCTAAAAAATCAAATCACAGTCATTAACCTTTCTGTAAATGTATATGCACACATGGAGTACAAAGCAGTCTAGCACTCACATACAGAATTTATGTTAGCATCATGCAACAAAATCAGCTTTCAAGAGTCATTCAGAAATGGACCTGCATCTGATGACTCCAACGAAACCAAACCAAATGCATGTCTTCAGTGACTACTTTAACAACTCCTGCAGTCATCCACCCATCTGTCAAACTCATCCATGGGACAGTATCGCCGTGCAACAAAAGTGTCTTAAAAGGACATTCATTTTATTTATAGTGCCTGACCAAGAGTAATACCCAGAGAGCACATGTACAAAATTAGTCTTAACCAAAATGAACTGTTGCCCGAAAGAAGACTTGAAACCTCTGTAAATAAACTCAAGTAAACTGCATTAAATTCTTTAGATAAGCAAAGTTATTACTCATACAGTAACTTCTCAAAATACGGCACTTTCTCACTTAAATCTTTGTAAACACAAGCCGCTTCATAAGAAAATGTGCCACTGTATCTTAATCCTGATGCACTGCACTTTAAAAACAACTCAATATAGACATATACATGACTAACTGAGCATTATATTAACTATAAATCGATTCGTAATGATGTAATTATTTATTTATAATAGCAACCTACTAAAGACGAAAGCTTAAATTCAAATGCAGTCGTAATATTTGTAAAGTAATAATCAGTGACACACTCTGGAGATCGTTAACTGAAAGAAAGTCGAGTTAAAACTCTGAAATGTCTCAAACTGAATTGACAAAAATGACAAATAGTCGGAACGAACTAGCCTACATAAAAATGTTATTACAACACAATCATAAAAACACCAAATTTAGCACGCATATATATGTCAGTACAGAGTTACTACACATAATATAACACCACGTTTGGTGTTATAGACCTCATAAAAGTGTACCGGTTGAAAACTTAGTAAACACAAGTTGCTTAATCCATAACAACTTGATAATGTGCCACCGTGTCATAATCCTGCTCTAACAGTTACTCTACTTCATTGCAAAACCAACTTCAGGTAAAAGTGAAATTTAGTCAGAAAAGTTTTCAATTCAAGCATAACACTTTTTATTTAACGTTACTTTAGTATCTGCACCGTCCACGTGCGTAAAACCACTTTTCACCTTTTTTCCCCTACAGTGCGAATCCAAAGCCGTTCTACTATCTTCTATCTTCTCAATGCACTACAGTCGTTGCTCTTCAGCAAGTCGTATTTTTTATCTATAAAAAGAGCTGCTCTATTAACTCACGAACACGACGGAGGCTAAATAAACCTTATTTCAAATGCAATATCCACTCGACTTGCACGCGGCACTGACTTACCTTTGTGCCTAATGCTCCGTTTCCAGTCTTTGGCTGTCTCTCTTCCACTCACGAACTGGAACTCGTTTGGGGTGAGCCACTCAGCCCGGTATTTGATGGAGGGCCCTTTGCTGCCCTGGCACAGTTTGTTAATGTACAGTAGTGCTTTGTTTTCCCCGCATTCCACTTCGATACAAGGCTCCCCGTTGTCGAAAAACGGCTGAAAGTCCGGGATAGACGAGAAGCTCTCTAGCATGAAGTCGTCCGAGTGGTGGTGTAGGTGCTGCTGATGCAGCGCGGCGTCGCGAAAGCCCAAGTACGCGCGCTGGTGATGGGCGAAAATGTGATCGTACGGCGGCGGATGAGGGGTCACCACGGGGATAGCGGTGGCATTTAAAGGGGCCAGGTATTCGGGTTGGTTGAAGGCGGCTAATGCCATGTCGTCTCCATCCAGTCTCTCCTTTTTGATGGCAGGCATGTTACCCGAAGCGCAGCGCCGGTAACGAGTGATTAGCAGTTCATGCGTCCCAACTTGTGTCCCTCTTCGCGGAGTTCCAGGCGCACCGGTGTGTTTACGCACGACTCCCGCGTCGCTGGCTGACAGCAGAGCGCTTAAGTTCAGCCATTCACCACTTCACTCTTCTCCTCAGTGCGCTGCTCGCCTGACGGGTCTCCCCGCGCTCCTGCCCACCACATCTAATCGGACTAATGCCTGACATCTCCGCCAGATATTAACGCTGAGCGTGCTTTAATCATTGTTTATCCCGCGTTTCCTTTAAAATAATCACTATGGCAACTTCGCTGTGTTTATTTCCTCCGTCAACTCCAATGCTAAGTTTATTTCTGTCCTGAAAGTAACGAGGACAGCATGCCACTAGGATATTTTAACACATAATAAAGCGTGTGTATATGTAGTGTAGATCATGTAAAGTTCAGTAGTACGTGCACAGTGGGTAGTGAGCCAAACTGGCTCGGAGCATTTTCATATCTGACGAGGATAGAAATAATTATGCTATCTATGTGCGCATTTACGATAGCAAATGATGCCTGGCGCTAATGGGACTTTGTTTTCTCTCTCTCTCTCTCTCTTCGCTCGTTCGTTCTTTTAACCCCTAATACGTCGCTGAAGTCACGCTTTAGTTCACAGACCCAGACCAAACAAGATTTGCACTCTCCGCCGCTTCTCAAACTTGGCCCATTTAAACAGCGGAGGCAGCGCGAGCGCGAGCGAACTCGAGGGGGTCCGCGACGGACGGGGTTGCGTCACTGTTTCCAGTCACTGCTTAGACTTCACAGAAATCGTTTGATTTAGGCTTAATTTTCCATTCTTATACAGCTATGCGGTAACTTTTAGTCAGTTAAGGTCTTTTTTTATCAAAAGATTTATTGCCTATAAATATACAAGCAGATAAAGAATGACACAAATATGACCATAAATTACCCTTAATGCAATTTACGGTAAATAAATGAATAAATAACTTAATACACACAATTACACATACTTGAACAAATAGCGCATTTTCATATTTCTGTTACAAGTTGTATTTAGTTTATGTTGCACTAGGGTGTTATTTTCCGTTTACTGTATTTCAGTCTTTGTTAGCTCATATTGTAATGTATTTGTCCGAATGACACTTTGTTTTTATTGCAAAAGCTGCAAGAAATGTCCATTTTGATTCTTTAGTTTGATATCATTTCGCACTTAATGTCATCATGTGGCCTTGTTGTCAAGTAATGGAGGCTGTGGTTGCCAGAACTTTAAAGTAAACTACATTGTAAAGTTACAAAAGTAACAGGGTGGCTGTAAATATCATTTTTAATTTTAAAATATACAGTGCCATTAAAAGCTACTGAATGTTTTTGCACCAATAACCTATTAATAATCATTTTATAATTATAATGCAAATCCAAGTCTCTAAAACAAAATGAAAAAAAATATTGATGTTATGCAATATAGAAAAAAAAGGGTAAATCCCTACTGTTATTGCTAAAAAACATTGCAAAAGCAATAATAGATCTAATTCATTTATTGCAGATGAAACTGACTGCTGTTTACATACAACACCACCATTCTTTCAAACTTTTAAAACAAGGCGTACTTTCCCTTTTTTGTCTGTATTTTAACCATGATATAAGATGTAGTCTATAATGAAAGATGATCAGATGATTATTGCTATTGAATACTTTACCAGAGGTAATGGATTCATCCTTTTAATTTAATTTCTGACTAAACATTTTTAAGGCAAAAAGATCATCATCTTTGTTCCTTTTGTTGAATCTGCTCAGTCTTATAGACACTGTCGACTTTGCAAGCCTGCAAGTCTTAAAACTTTCTATGCATCATTTCAATCTAGAAATCAAAAACCGCCCCCACAAAGACATATCACAAGAAAACTGGAAACAACCTAAAGGTCAAAGGTTCTCAGAGACCTTAGGAGATCCCTGAAACCCCAAGTGTGAGGATCCCCCGCGGGGATACCCTGCCCCCGCATCCCTTCTCACTTCTACATTATAATCACTTGTGAGTCATGAGGGACTCTATTTATGAAGGAGGGGTTCCCCTAAATTTGCAGATGACAACGTAGCGTTCAACCCACAGATTGGTTCAGGACGGCTTCCCCTGAACTTTCAGCCCCCACATTATCAGCAGTTCAGCAGAAGTCCTGTGGCATCCTCCTCTTGCTCATCAAAATGAAAGTGCCACCCACTCACACTGTGCATGAAATGGTTTCACATTTCACAACACGCACGTTAAAGAAAATTCTCTGCTTTTTGTTATCTAAAGTTTGGGTCACTCTTTCACATGCTCACAACTGCATAGCCAAACTCAAAAAAAAATTTAAAATACACACATTCAAAAATATATTATTCTATGCATACACAATGTTTAATTAAGATCACTGTCTGACCTTTAGGTATTAATATCTATAACACAGCAGAAGGGAGTTGTGTTCATCCTCTTGATATGAAAAAGTTGGCAACAAAGTAATTTTTTTATTCGATTGTATTCTTTCTATTTGTTCAGCAGCTAAAGCTTTTCAAAAACTACAATCATTAAGTAAAATCTGAGGTCTTATTGTTTGTATCAGAATATTATTTTGATACTTTGCCAAATTGTCTCACCTTACTAACATATATACAGTAAACCAATATTTGAGTAATTATATGCATTATAGGTTTGGTACATTACCAAAAACCAAAATGAAGTATGCACTTGTGTATATCTAAACATGTTTACAGCTATGTGTTTATTAAAAGCAGTATCACTTTCAGTGATTAAAAAAAATAAACTTTCGTTTTCTGTAGACCTTCCTATTATTACACATATTCTTCAGTACAATACATGTCAATAAGTTTGCCTTCTCCCTATTCTCTTAGCGTAGGTCGCTGCCCACGTTCTTGTCGGATGTGGAGAACCCCCTTGCAGTCGTCCCCGCCTCCGCGCCGTTGTTGGCAGCGGCCCCGGTGCCACAGCGCTGCCGGCGGGGGAGAGAGGTAATAAATAACCCGGGGAGAGGAGCGGAGACCGCCGGGCGGTGCACAGTCTGACCTGACAAATACTCACTGGAAAACCATCAGAGAGCGAGAGCCCACCCCTAATGCTTGGAGCCAGCCTTTCAGACATGAGCAGAGAAATATATAGGCCTGCCTATATTGAAAAAAAAAAACAGCGTCTTTCTCCCCCATCAACATTAAAATAGTAAAAAATGCAGCGACAGTGATTAGAAGTCTAATTGTCTAATTAAAAAAAATAAAAAAAATCATCACTTTGGGGGGAAAAAAAACATCGAAATTATGTAAATGTACATGAGATGAAGACTCATGCATGCAATATTAGTCTTTTAGAAAAAGCATTTTGACAGTATTCCATATTGAGAGTAGCCCACTCGTGTATGCCGCGTCATGCAATTGGCATATAAATATTCATACTTTCATGCATTTATGAGATATGAACCTATGAAAAACAAAAAGAGGGAGAATGCTGGTAAACTGCAGCTGGTACTAAATTCATTTAATACATCCAGGTCTACAGGGGTCAGTATAAGGTGCAAAACGACTGGTACTATTAAGAAAAATAAAACAACAAAACGTGTTAAATGCTATAATTTCTTTTATTTAAATTATTATTTTTTTATGTTTTATTAGT
>JAUCNO010001834.1:1027493-1048052 GCA_032353835.1 Enteromius viviparus | reverse complement strand
CATATTATTATATAATTAAATATTCAATCAATCTTGTTCATTGTCTTGGGAATAAACAAGAACTGGCAAAGAAACAAAGAAAGAAACAGAAAGAATCTTGTGAAAGAACAATTTGGCAACTAATTAAAATAAGTAAATAATTAAAATAATAATATAAGTAAATATGAATAATTTGTTATGACACAGAATTGTACGCATTTCAATATTAAATGCATTTTATTAGAAGTGAATGTGAAGCCACTTTTCTTTATCCCTCTTCATATCTGAGCATAATCGTAACTGCGTTTGCTCTGCGGATGTTGCAACTACAGTTGTCATCATTGAGCAATCGCACTTCTGAGAGGTACCCGAGCGATAAGCAATGGAAAAGTGTGACCCTCGAGAACGTGGGGCGTGGAATGCAAAATGTGCGCTGCACCTACACACACTCTGGAGGGAAACCCTACAGTCTGTGGGTGCATTTACAGACACACAAACACTCATAGACACACGTACATACAAACATGCCCCATGACTGGGGCTTGTGGGTAACGAAAGTGAGAATGAGGAGGAGCGATGAGCGTAAAAGTGAAAATGTCAGGAGTATAGATATAGAACACGAGCCGACCACAGAAGGGCTTGCCTGCGTCGGTGGCTATGCTAAACGCCCCCTCGTATGTGCTGCGCTCGCCTTTGATCGCTCAGGAGCCAGTTTGTCTGCCCCACAGCTCGCTGAGGCCTGCTGCTAAAGCGAGGACTCGTTTTATCATACAACCAGAGATCTTCATCGGTGCATGGAAAATCAGGTTGCAACCCACACCTACATCGTAAAAGGACAAAACAAAGAATACAAACACTCAGAAATGACTCAATGGCTACACAGACCACTTTCACACTGTATGAGCCTCCCACAGATCCACACGATTTCCACAATCAGTATTTTTTTTTGTTTTATTTGCCATGGACTGCTATTCATCAAGCGCTCAGTGGGTTGCATATGACCCTTAAACCTTATTCTGTGGCCCGTGTGATGTTGTCATCAACATGGCAACCAGAAACTGCAACACCACACACATGGTCTTACTATGCTAATAAGAGGCATGGTGTGATTAAATCTAGTAGAGATTTTTACTATTGGATTTGAAATAATTAAATGAATGCAGTATGTTGTTAAGCGTAATATTATAAAGATATTTTAGAATGAAATTTATTATCCTGTGTGTATTATACACTGTTGTTATACAGTGCTGCAATAATGGCCAACAATACTGTAATCATACAATGTAGTCTGTAAAAGTTAACTGTCTTTATCTGGGCTAGTGTACAGTACACACATATGTCTAGTCACACACCAGCAGACTGATATCATAAGTGATTGACTTACTGTATAATCCAAATTGAGCAGTGCTAAGTGATAAACTGTTTTGTACAGACAGATTCAGATTAAGATGATGTTGTGTGAATACATTGGCAAAGTTGTTATTTTTAGCATGGCAGAGTTAGCACCTGCTAGTGGACACTACTGTTCAAAAGTTAGCTTTTAAATGTTTTTGAAAGATGTCTTTGACAAAGATTGGATTTGATTTAAGTCACTTATTTAAAATAAGTGTTTACTATTTGTCATATTTTAAAATGTTATTTATTCCTGTGGTGGCAAGAACACATTTTCAGCAGTCATTACTTTAAGTGTCACATGATGCTTCAGAAAGCATTCTAATATGCTAATTTGGAAAACAATTAACAGTGTAGAAAACCACAATATTTTTTTGAGTAGCATTTAATTGAAATCCGTTTTTACAGTCGCCTCTAACTGCTGTATATAACATAATAAAATAATATGCTGCCTATTACCACAAATATACATTTTATATGGCAGTATTATGAGAGACATATATGTTTGCATTGTACAAGCATCAAAATATAATTTTAGGGTCCTATTTTATTTTTCCCAAATTCAGTTGTATCTTTTCAAATTCATACCTTTTTTCTGAATTCCATTTTGTTTTTTCCATTCTAGATTCTATTTTAATGGTATAAAAAAAAAAAGCACATCTAATTAATGAAATAATTATTAAACATACACAATTTAAATTACTTTTAACCATATATATATACATATATATATATATATATATATATATATACACACACAGTGTGTACGGAAAGTATTCAGATCCCCTTACATTTTTCACTCTTTGTTATATTGCAGCCATTTGCTAAAATCATTAGCATTTCATTTCATAGCATTGTTTATTTTTTTCCTCATTAATGTACACACAGCACCCCATACTGACAGAAAAACACAGAATTGTTGACATTTTAAAAAAGAAAAACTGAAATATCACATGGTCCTAAGTATTCAGACCCTTAGTCTGTATTTAGTAGAAGCACTCTTTTGATCGAATACAGCCATGAGTCTTTTTGGAAAGATGAAACAAGTTTTTCACAGCTGGATTTGGGGATCCTCTGCCATTCCTCCTTGCAGATCCTTTCCAGTTCTGTCAGGTTGGATGATAAACGTTGGTAAACATCCATTTTTAGGTCTCTCTAGAGATGCTCAATTGGGTTTATGTCAGCACTCTGGCTGGGCCATTCAAGAACAGTCAGAGTTGTTGTGAAGCCACTCTTTTGTTATTTTAGCTGTGTGCTTAGGGTCATTGTCTTATTGGAAGGTAAGAATTCGGGTAAGACTTCGGTCCAGTCTTAGGTCCTGAGATCCTGGTCACTCTGGTCCAAGATATACATGTACTTGACCGCATTCATCTTCCCTTGATTGCAACCAGTCGTCCTGTCCCTGCAGCTGAAAAACACCCCACAGCATGATGCTGCCACAACCATGCTTCACTGTTGGTACTGTATTGGACAGCTGATGAGCAGTGGCTGGTTTTCTCCACACACACTGCTTAGAATTAAGGCCAAAAGTTCTATCTTGGTCTAATATCCTGACTGCATCTCTGGAGCTCAGCCACAGTGATCTTTGGGTTCTTCTTTTCCTCTCTCACCAAGGCTCTTCCCCCCGGACGGCCAGCTCTAGAAAGGGTTCTGGTTGCCCCAAACATATTCCATTTGAGGATGATGGAGGCCACTGTGCTCTTAAGAACCTAAAGAAGTGCACCAGAAATTTTTTTGTAACCTTGGGCAGATCAGGCCCATGTGATATTTCAGTTTTTTTTTTTTTCAAATAAATCTACAAAAAAAAAAAAAAACACAATTCTGTATTTTTCGGTCAATATGGGGTGCTGTGTATACTGTACATTAATAAGGGGAAAAATTAACTTGATATTTTTACTTGATACTTGTAACTTGAACTTAAAATGATTTTAGCCAATGGATGCAATATAACAAAGAGTGAAAAACGTAAAGTGGTCATATCATTTTGAAAATGCCTATTTAGATTGGAAGCAAAAACACTGATTTTGTCTTTTTAAACGCATATGAGCTGCTACTTCCTGCCCCCTTTTCCAAAGAAGATCTGTGCCATTACAGCTTGTCCCTGCTAAAAACATCTGTTTTTATTCTATTTATCATGCTAAAAATCATACATTTTAAACCATATTACTTTAAACTTCTGATATGTTACGATTTTCTGCGTGCACACATCTGAAGAACACAAACAGAAAGTGGCTGTCAATTCATCTGAATACCAAATCAAGTCCTCACTCACAAATAAGTTTAAATAAAAAAACACAAGTTACAAAAACAGATGGTTAATTATGTCTGTGAAGGTAAACAGCTGGGAAATCCCTTTGCAACGTCACAAGGTTAGCGAGATTAGAGATCTCGTTTTTTCAGAGGCTTGCAGAAAAAGGCTTACTAAAAAGGTTAATCTTTTTTTTAGGTTTCCTTGGTTGGTAGATGCACCAGGGACCTGATTTTAGCACTTAATACCTGGAAAAGTCCGGTTTCCGTGAAGACCGTTTATACGATATGACAATAGTTTTTTCATGCTCATGAATTGACTTTTAGAGCAGTTCTAGAGATTATGTTCATGTACTCGTCTCATATTTTGAGGCAGCAGAGACATTCCTTCACACAGAGACACCCAGAACATGGAGGATTCATATTCAAATAGTATTTCTGTGGCTTAATATTCATTAGCCCAACATTAGTCCAGATCACATTCTGATTTAAGCTTACTGACTGACCTTTAATTTATTCATCCATAATATTTAACATTTTATTACATTATGGCTACAGTAAATTCTGCAATGTGTTAAATGTGGCCTATCATTTTTAATAATTCTGTCTTCTTGTTAATGATTTGCCCATTATTAGTAACAAAATGAAGATAAATCAAGCCTTCCCGCACTTGCTTTCTTTTTCCTCCAGAAATAAGGCAGAAAACAGCCAAACAGGGACCCATGAAAATTTAAGCTAGGGTTATTGATTGGTGGGGGGAGTCAGGGAAAGGTCAAGCCCATCTGAACATCAGCAAGCAGAACGCTGCAAGCTCCTCCGTAGCACCCATCCTCAGCCAACCTGCAGCCTTACAGCGCTCTGTCTGATCTCCAGCTGTAGTACCACCGCTCTCTGCCAATGCGTTCTGCTCCAACACATTAACATCCAATAACCCAAATCTAACGTGTCAGCCATAACGTAAACCACATAAGCCTTACTTTCCTCTGTGCTGCTTTTCTATCTCTTTTCCCTCAGACTAATACACCTGCGCACACACACACACATGCAGGAACGGCGCATGGTAGTAACCCCCCTCCAGCGATGTTCATATCCTGCAGGAGCCCTCGGGTTCTAACCTGTCAATATCGTGCGGTGTGGCAGGGCGGCTCTCCTCCCCTCAGCGGATCAGTTAACCTCCTCACTGGCTGGGACAGCACTGCAGATCCTGCTCCACACGCACACGACCTTCAGCACAGTGAGGGAGATACTGCTGAATACATATTTATTAGAATGCTTTTAATTATGTTTATTTAGGCATTCCATGATATGATAAGGCAGAGTCAGGAGTAAGGAAGAAATGGCCCATTCATAAAAAGAAAATAAGTAATGCATGAAATTCCTATGGGTATTAAGTTCCAACCTTTAAAGCGCTAGCACATACAGTAACCAGCCTCAAAAATGGTTTAATTTATAAATTATGCAAAAAATAGAATAATATATACACACGTACATACATATATATTAGGTAAACTAAAAATTATGATTGTGATTAACTGTTTAACGAATTACACCAAATGCATCACGGTGTACACAAAAAGCAACACAACTGTTAATATCAATAATAATAAAAGCATATTAGAATGACTTCTGGAGGACTGGAGTGGTAACTGGTGAAAATTCGACTTTCACCATTTTTTGTGTCATCACAAGAATAAATTCTATTTTAAGAAATGTCTTAATAATTAACCGTTATTTAAAATTGTGATTTTTTTTTTTCACAATATTACTATTTTAACTGTATTTTCAATCAAAAATGCAGCATTCGTGAGCATAAGACACTTATTTAAATAAAAAAATGTATTTTAAAACTCATATCCATCCCAAACTTTTGACTTTGTTTATGGTTATGTGCATGCTGTAGCGATGATTCCTTATCTTAAATGACACATGAACTAGCGTGTGAATTTCACACATGCATGTGTTTGAGGTAAACGTGGTAAGGGCCAACATGTACAGGCACGGCATGCACAGATCCCCTTACTGCAAGACGCTGGGAGCATATACTTATATCTCTGGTTTCTCTCGTGTGTGTGTGTGTGTGTGTGTGGCGGACTATATTAAATCCCTCTCGCAGTGGAGGTGTCATGTTGCGGCTGCTGCTTTATGGCTGGTGCCGGAGCAGACTGGCGGTGAGGAGAGGCGGCATTATCTGCATGCTGAGAAATGTCTCGTCCCCCACCATCATGCCCAGCAACCTCAGTTACAGCAGTGTTTAAAAGCCCAGCGAGAGGTGCAGAAACACCTGCCACACACACCTCTAGGACAATTACAAGTAATTGCGGGTCTAAGCGGTCTTCTATCACCTCTCATTTCTCACCCCACCATCACTTTGATTATGGTCAACATCCTGTAATGTATTATTGGGTACAGACCACATTTGTGTTGCTAAAGCCTACGTTCACCTTTAGAAGCTAGTCCAAAAAAGTCCTAAGTGAAGACTATGTTTATGCGTTCGAGTTCACGGTGCAGCCTCATCTCACAATAAACAAACAAAATAAATCTTTTTGTGAATAAAAAACAGATTTTTGGCAAAAATGTTTAGCGCTACAGTTACTATGTACAATTAATATTAAAGTCATGTTATAAGATGATTTTTGAGTAGCATATTCGCCTAGTACTGTATGTAAAGGATGTGTAAGTGTGCAGTCAGTGTAGGGGTCACTGGCAAATGAGAGCCACTCTTAAGTAGATGACAGAATAACAAAAAATGATGGCATGGACTGGCACGTAACTTACATGTATGAATGATTAACAGAGACATCTGCCACTACTGAATTATAGATTAGCCTAAGTTAAACATATGGGCACAGACACTCATGTGTTAGAGGTACAAAATGCTGCTTGTTATGCCACTTACAGGAAACTCACTGGCCGTGTTTACATGCACATCATTTTCCAAATCTATATTTCATATTGCAGTTAAGGATTTGAATCTGAAATAGTTAACAAAAACACACAATGTAAGGGTGCCATGAATGACAACGTAGGCCATGAGCGTATTAAAAATGAAGATTATGTTTTTTTTTTAGTTTAACCTAAAAATAATTGTCATTATTTATGTATTATTATGTTGGTGATTTAAGTAAACCAGTTAGACATACTAGTAATGGAGATTTGACTCGACAAGCTTAATTTATCCACCACAATACTTAATTACTTAAGCAATATGATTGGTGGGGTGGACAGATGGCACATAAATCGTTTTGTTTGTGTTATTTTGGAAACTGATGTAAGTGGAGTCTTAATCTAATGTGAGTGTATATGGTTCTGAACATGTTTTAGTAATAATAATTACAATAAGTGTACTTCTTGTTAACGAGGACAATAAATGCTCAGCCGCTTTCCACTTATATTACCCCAGCTTGGTAAAGGCTGCCTCTGTGCCATTTCTCTAAATCCTGCTCTTTTGGAGGAGAGATTGTACTTCCAGCTGAGCGAACGGAGAACAGCCTCACCGGGGACCGGTTCGATCTCAGCCTTACTTTAGAGGATTAGCCTCTTATCAAGCTCCTAAAAGCTGCTGTAAGAACTGTCTCTAATTACTCCATCTTTAATTAACCAACACGTCAGCCCAGCCACCCAGGAGCTGCCGGCTCCTCACAGATACAGCGCCTGACTTCAGGAGGAGGCCTTCTATTAACCAGATATAATAGAAGTGCGTTATTTCTGTATTTATTCACGCATCTAATTCTGCTAAGGCAAGTTACAGAGACCACAACTAACTGGACTTCTGAAATGAAGAGGAAAAGCTCTGCATTTGGGTTTCTTTAGCCTATTAATCCTTAAAAACCCAAATAAAAAGTTCAAGGTTGTACATTAGTTCAAATATAATAACTACTATACATCAGATTTCATTATATTTATTGGTTTTAGATATTACCAGTTATCTTCCATTAAGACTATTAGTCTCAGTGTCATATAAATTACAGATGTGAAGGTTATATTGTAACCTGTACGTTGTAGGCAAACAGTTTTGCAATCATTTTAGCAATCTAAAATATTCATCCATTTAAAAATAAAAAAGTTTTAGCCGGAATAGTGTTTCTCTGTTTCTCTGCTAGCTATAAAAGGTAAATATTGCAGCAGTATTTTGGACGCATTTTACAGTGATCAAAAAGCTGGAGTAGCAATACGTAAAACGTTATAGTATGGCAATACGCAAAATATTAGGTAATATCACCTGTGAATACACCGACCTAAGTAAAAAACAACCCAAAAACAAACCCAAATTTAAGTGAGTATGTGACAGAATTTTCATTTTTTTATATTTTCAAATCACAAACAGGGTAACTTAACAAACGTCCTTTAATGTGACTTTTCACCTGTATTCACCGTACACTCACACCAGAATGAGAAAACAATGGGTTCATTGTGGGCCAAAGACTCTCTTTGATGCTTTATCCGTGGGTTTTGCTATTGTACCATTATGTCATAAAAATACTTCATCTTGAATATTTTGTGTACTATTTGTGTTGTTTTCTTTTTGCACTGTCTGTAACTTCCTAATCTTACTGTATTGTTTAAGTAAGCACTGCCTCCTCTTAGAAAATGCCCCTGGGCCCATACCCACCACAGCAAATCTCAGAGGGAACCCTCCCACGGCCCATACACAGTCCACACCTACTGCTTTTCCATGCTTTTGCTAACTGCTGATAAGCATCTGCGATGGAAAGTGTGTGGGGGCTTGCAGGAAACCCTTCAACTACTGCGCCAGGTAGTCTAAACCTGAAACACCCGCACTAAATGCTGCACAAAGCAATTAGTCAACACTTCAACAAAAAGACTCCTGCGAACGCATAAAGAAACATGACAGTTTAGTGCATGAGATGCTGCGTTTATCTCATTAATAGAAATCAAAGAGGCAGGTGACGGCGGGGAACGCCGGTGTCTCGGTATGTTCCTGCCAACGAAACGGTGGGGAGAGCATCACGGAGCCCTGCGGTCACGCCACCCTAGTTCTCCCCGAGCCAGCCGGAGGTCGGCCCGAGTGCGCATACATTAATGGCCTTCCACACTAATTGCTTCTCACTTAGACAAATCTCTGCAAATCACGGGGCGAGCCGGCAGCACTGCTGATGCCCCCCGGGAGAGGAGACGGCAGGCAGGCGGGCGGGAGAGAGAGAGAGAGAGAGAGAGAGAGAGCGAGGGGCGAGGAGGAGGAGGGAAGCGCCTCCAGGAGCATGTGAGTGTGGGCGCCTCTGAAAGGCGAGGGGGGAAGCTATCCCTGGAGGGAGGAGGAGTAAGAGAGAGAGAGAAAGAGAATAGATACATACATAGGCCTGTACGCACACACACTTGCTCAGAGAGATTGGTCCAGGTTAGGCAGACCTTGCCAGCCTCAACCCCCTGCAAACATCCTCAGATCTCCCCCCGCCTCCTCCGGCTCCCTATCTCGGCGCTCAAACACCAGCCCAGGGAGGGGAAAGATGAAAAAAAGAAAAATCAATAGCACAGATGGATAGCCGGATAACAGGGTCCGGCATGCTCCGGCAGTGAGGCAATCCAGAGGGTGCCCTCACAACTTCCACACAAGCGAAAAGAAGAACAACACGAGGCCGTATGAGGGAGCGAGAGAAAGATAGACAGAGAGAGATAGAGAGAGAGAGAGAGAGAGAGAGATGATCTGCCCTGGAAGCCTAATCACACCCCCACACCTGTGTTCCAGCCCTCATTTATCCAGCCTTCCCACACACACCCACCAACCAAAACACTTGTTTATTTTCCAGCCGCCGTCATGTGTATTTACTCATCTTCATCAGGCCAAGTTCAGGAAATCAGATCATCAGAGCCCTCCCGGTTCATCAACATCAACTAAAAAGTTTGATTCTGTTCAAATATTCACAGATCAAGAACAAATGTATTGACTATTTACAGTACTAATGACGTGATGTTTGGGTAACTGATTTGAGGGCTTCTCAAATATTTTTGAACTAAGGGCTATTTCATAATCTCCACATTGAACAAGGTATTATTGGTAATAATAATAATAATAGTACTCATTTTGTTGATGTTATTTATTTGTTTTATATTACACACATGGCCAGGAACTGTTCCTTTTGGGCACATGAAGTAATGAATGAGGTCCTCACCTTAATATCAGCATTACTAGAACCATTTCCTACATGAACATAACAATTAAAGGCAACAACCATTACGACTGTACTGATGCCTAGCAAACTGTCCGCTGTAATGAGCTAAATGAGCACTAACTACTGCAATCACCGAAAAGAGATCCAGCATAATTTAGACACTGATGTGTGTCATTCATAACGATGTCACTGTGATGAAGCGCATTCAAGACCAGGAGACGCTGCATGTGTCTCTAGCACCACCGTGTGAGGGTAGGAACTAGTGAAGACAGGCCAACTCTAGACTAGAACAAATCTTTATACAGTCATAAAAACCCATATGCTGCACATTTCCCAAATCAAATGTATATAACCACATTAAATCTTTTTTTTTTCTGACAATAAATAAACTACAGTTAATAATGAGCAAAAAGTAACAGTCCTGTGCTCCATTGTACTCCACATGCACTGGATATTTTGCGAGAAGCGAGAGGAAGTGGAGTGTGAGTGCAGGTCAGAGTGCAAATGAGGAGTTTGTGGTGAACAGAATTTGTGCCTCTGTGTGGGTGCATGAGGTGAGCTGAACAACTTGACATTTTCTCTGTTACTTTTAGGATATGATGCCTTCTGGTGGCCATCTTGGGGTATAACAGAAAAACAGAATAGGCAGACAATTGGCCGACTACTTGCACAACATATAAACACTCAGAGAAAGAAAAGAAGTTGCTTTTAAAAGTGGAAATATTTCACACTGCCTTCAATAGCATTCATAAGTGTTTAAACACAAATCTGAAAAGAACACAAGGGAGCTTATGGGGGGAAAAATTCACTTCCAAAGTTCAAGTTTGGGGAACTCTAGCCTACAAATACACATAGCGGAAAGAAATCTGGCCGACAGGATCTAGCTGATCAAAGAAAAAGTTTAATAAAAGCTAAGAAGTAAATTTGACTTGAATTAACATACTATCACTGAGTCATTCATGCAAGGTAAGATTGGGTACCAAAATAGGTTGAATGTAACTTCATATATTTACAATATAATTTTTGATTGAGAGAATAATTGAGAGCCCATTTCACAATTAGAAAACAGGTTTACAAATGTAGAAACATTAGGGGGGAAAAAAATAAAAATTTGGTTTTAGGTTTAGTACAGTGACAATATAAAGGTTAATAAATATCACAATACATTCTTATACACAAATATACTCTGACACCTATTTCTATCTTTTGCAGTTGCGTGTCAGTTGGAAATATCAGTTTACATTTCCAAACATTATTTTTGTTATTAACTGTAATAATACAGCGAGATAATCGTCTTGACAACAGCCAGTGCTCCACACAGAGATCTGATCTGAGTCTGTCTGGAATCACATGAAGAAACAATCCAGACTCAATCCAGAACTGTGGAAACATCTCCAAGATGAAGAAAAAAAACCTACCTGGAAAGCTACAGTACTGTTCAAAGATTTAGACACTTTCCAGGTAGGTTTTTGAGGCATCTTGTAGACGTTGCCACAGATTTAGTTTGTCTGCCACCACCATGCTTCACTGTTGGGACTGTATTGGTCAGGTGATGAGCAGTGGCTGGTTTTTTCCACACATACCGCTTAGAATTAAGGCCAAAAAGTTCTATCTTGGTCTCACCAGACCAGAGAATCTGATTTTTCACCATCTTGGAGTCCTTCAGGTGTTTTTTTAGCAAACTCCATGCAGGCTTTCATGTGTCTTTCACTGAGAAGAGGCATCCGTCGAGCCACTCTGCCATAAAGCCCCGATTGGTGGAGGGCTGCAGTGATAGTTGACTTTCTACAGCTTTCTCCCTACTGCATCTCTGGAGCTCAGCCACAGTGATCTTTGGGTTCTTCTTTACCTCTCTTACCAAGGCTCTTCCCCCCCGATAGCTCAGTTTGGCTCACAATCTCTGTTCCAGTTCATCCCAAAAGTGTTTGATAGCATTGAAGTCTGCCACAGCAGACTCATCCAACCATGTCTTTAACGGACTTTGCTTAGTGCACTGGGGCACAGCCACACTGCAACAGAACAAGGCCTTCCCCAAACTGTCCCCAAAAGGTACCCAGCATGGCATTGTCCAAAATGACTAAAACACTGATTTACATTCACTGGATCTAAGTGACCCCTGAAAAAAAACAAAAACGTGATTCACCTCTCCACAGAATGAGTTTCCACTGCTCCAGAGTCCAGCGGTGGTGTGCTTTACACCATCTCCATCAGCACCTGCCATTGTACATTTGTGCTTTATTTAATACACTTGTGCTAATAAATACACTTGTGGCAGTTTTTCCAAACCCTTCCTTTGCATGACGCTAAACTGCGGTGATTGAGCCAATGCCTGAAGAAGCAATGTTTGTGAGAGCAGTGCTGCTTTGTGTACAGCGTTTCCGAGGAAACTGCTATTTTACATCTCCAAACATTTACAACAGAATGGATTTGCATTTATATTCAGACCGATGTGAAAAGACCAACAAGTGGGCAGGCAATATTCTAATGTTTCATGTTGACATCAACACAAAACGGCTCGTTTCAGTGATTCAGAGTCGACTGTTTCTTTTGAGAGACGACAACTTATACATGGTCCACTTTTAGTCTGAAAACTTTGCAGGATATTTTCATACACTTAA
Source organism: Enteromius viviparus (assembly GCA_032353835.1). Classification (NCBI taxonomy): domain Eukaryota; kingdom Metazoa; phylum Chordata; class Actinopteri; order Cypriniformes; family Cyprinidae; genus Enteromius; species Enteromius viviparus. Next base: position 1,035,688 of record JAUCNO010001834.1, on the reverse strand, counting down.
AGCTGTTACACACAAGGTAATATTCAAAAGTCCATAATAGGGGCACTTAAATAGTTGAGTCTCATATAGTGTAGTCTACATTTTTGCCTTCATATTGTCTTACAGGGGATCATCTGCACTATCAAAAGTTTGTAAATAACATGCCTTTAGCCAATGGCCCAAAAATGACACCGCCTATTTGTTTATACAGAGAAAACAGAACAGGAACGTCACTCCACATATATTTCTGTAGTCAAATCGAAGTAAAAACATCCCTGAATGCCAACCAAAAAAAGGTTCTGGAAGGGCTTGGAGAGACAGTGAGACAGGGAGGATTGTGGCACAGCAGGACACTGTTCCTCTCCAGGTTTTGCAGGGAGTCGTGTCGTCTAGGGAACGCAGAGAGCCCAGGCCTCATTAAATGTGCTGAGGAGACCCATCAGGAGCAGTTTTACAGAGCCGACCCGTACCACTTTCTCATTACAAACCCTATCCTCCCCCAAGCACTCTGCTCACACAGCACAAACCCTCCAATATCAAATCAGCCAGCCAGGGAAATAACCCAGTAAAAACACACTAACGTCACACATATTCACACACTCCCACTGACAGAAACACACACACGGCTGCGTAAAGCATGTGAAGCACGTCCTATCTTCGGTTTACTGGCTGAGATACAAAATAAACACAGAGTGGTGCAGAGATATGCATATAAGCAAAACCAAATCACATATACAGTTTAACACATATATCATAGAAAGCAAGTAAATGTGCACTACATCTTTTCTGTTTTCCGGTACAAATCTCATTCAAAATGGAGGACCGTCTCGTCTCTCTTAACCTCCCACATAGAGATGTGCTGAGCAGAGGTAAACGATGACTGACCGCAGAGTACACACACCTCCACTCTGTTTGCTCAAGGTCTAGTCAACCGAGGAGCCATTATCAGTGTTTACACAAGCAGCTTTTAACTGACTGATTCAGCAACATGAGCTTCATCGTGGCTATTTGCATGCACTACATACCACGTGTCTTCAAGGTTTAATGTGTTTGTGAATGCATATTACATTCGCTTGCAAATGACAGTGGGCGTTTGTCGCTAGAGAACTAGAGAAAAAAATGGCTGTTTGTTGATTGTAAATCTATTGTCTGCTGTTCCTGTGATACTTATGTAGGCTACAGGGAGAAAACAGCTAAAGCAAATTCCTCTGCAGCTCCCTAGTCATTTAATATTGACACACCTGCCTTCAAAGACTGGTTGGAGGCAAGTGAGTTGGATTAACAATGTTTACACAGCGCTAACATCTATACACAAAAGCACATTCTGACCCAGGTCTTTACAAAAACACACACAGATAAAGGTGCTTTAAAGTTAAACTATCCCAGCTGTGCTAAAATAAAATAAGGAACATACATGATAAAATAAAAAATAGCCAGCCTGACCGGAATCAAACCAGTAAAACCATAAAACCATCAACAACTACAGGCTTAGTTTTTAGTCCATATACTGCAAATATGGTTTTGCAGTATATGGACAGTTGTTATCCACTAGAGGGAGCCCTCAGACAAATTTCAAGGCAATCACGTGACGTCTGAAAGAATGGAATCATATCCCGCAAATCATATAAGGGTGTTTATTCTTATACTGTATCTGAAAAGAGGGTTTGAATCAAAAGGCAGAATTTATACCGCTTTTTGTAGATTAATTTAAATGCGGGACGATGAGTCAGTGTGGTGTGCTCATATTTGGGAAGACAATAGAAGTGTCAGTTGACATTCCAGTCAGTCGTTAAGAGTATTAAACAGGAGGAGATCTTGTTAACACGTGACACGGGTCCTCTAGTGGCCTCCAGAGGGCGCAATGCAACGTATGGATTCTGTGGCTTGAACGCTAAACCTGTAACTCGCCACTAGACATAGATTTTAAAGGGACAGTCATCAATTAGTCACCTCGTGTTGTTCATGTCTTCATTTCATTTGGACATAAAAAAGAAGCCAGGCGGAAGACAGTCCCCGTAAACATTCATAGCATAAAAAAGGTAAATTTTTTATTTATTTACCTTTAAAAATGTAAATAAAAATGGTTATTATCTTAATTAAAAGCAAAAGTTTTATATTACATACATTTATATTAATTTAATAAATGAAAAAAATTAAACAAATATCAATAACCCTTAATGAAACAAGTTTAAGTTAAATGAATAAAATTACTTAATAGAAACAAATATTGAACTAAAACTTAATAAAACTGAAACAGATAAATTTAGCTAAATGTAAATGTGTGTGTATATATATATATATATATATATATATATATATATATATATATGTTTATGTGTCCGTAAAAAATAGTGTACAATACTAAAATACCACTTCCAACATAAACTTACAAAACTTTAAAAAAAAAATAATAAAATAAATAGTCTTTTTATGCAACATTTGCTTAAAAACAACAACAAAAAACTTTCCTATGAAAAATATAGCAGGATTGTTCCCCCAGTGACATAGTATAGATCAGGGTTCACCAAGTTCAGTCCTGGAGGGCAGGTGTCCTGCAGAGTTTAGCTCCAATAATAAAGGTCCGGTAGACATCCCAATAGAATCTATAACAACAGCTAAGTACTTCTAGAAAACATTGCCGTACATGCAGGAGAAACACGCATCAGTTTGGTTCATGCTCGCTGGCGATTGTCCCATAGAGCAAAAAAGGGAAATCATTTTATTGTATTCCTAAAGGATCCCGACCAAATAGTTCACATACAAACATACAAAACATTTGGGATTAAACAGAATGGGTCACGTGACTGCAGCAGCTCTATACTTGACACTTTCAGGCAGGTGTGTTGAGGTAAATTGGAAAAAACTCTGTAGGACACCGACAACTCTGCATCAAGTTTAATGACCCCTGGTAAAGATTAATAACATTAATATGAATCTGCAACATTACCATCACTAACAGTAACCACTACAGTTAGTTAATAATGACAGAGAAAATACCTTAGCAAGCACAAGTACAGCTGCTATAGTAAAACCCTGGAGAATTTCTGTAAGGGTTGAAGAGCTATTTTGTAGATTATTAATGTGATTAGTGATAATCCCATTACCTGTCTCATTATGACAGGCAAGCTACTCTTGGTTGGATTTAATCTGAAACCTCTCAGTCAGAAAAAATATTCTCTACACTGAGCTCAGCATTTATATGAAAAGCAGACGTTTTCTCTCCATCTCTGTCTCTCTCTCGCTCTCTCTGCACACAGACAGAAAGCTGTGGAGATTTGACTCACAAGTTTTCAGGGGTTTTCAGTGCAGTATGGCCACAGATACGCTACACGGAGTCTGTAAGAAGCCTTCATCTCAAGGATTAAACATAACATCTGATCAATGTAACACTGCCATCTCTAATCCAAGGATGTAGTTATTAAACTTATATTAGAGAGCACTTGCCATATTAAGTGCTGATAGTTAATATTATATAATAATATTTCAGAAAAAGAGAGATTACACATAAAAGGCACCTCCTCTGAAATTAAACGAAGCATTTATCTGAGCTTAAACACATTATAAATAAATATATCCATTCAGCATATTTTTATAACACTAAACACTCATTTCAGTTTCACCTGAAGTCAGCTGGTGGCCTTTGCATCAATATATAAGATCATCACTGACGGGCTGACACACATCTGTGACCCAGGAGGTCTATAACCCCTGGAGAAAGCTATGTTTATAACATTACCAGCCATTTCAAATTCAGCTGCTCTGCTCTGCTGGCCCTTTGCTCAGTTCTGTAGCCGATTACCTGTAACCGTGTCATTAATCACTCTAAAGCCAAACAACAATGTTGCCAGATGTCAGAAGACACAACTTCTTTTCAATGTATGTCAGTTAAGAAAAATTATGTTCGCAGCCACAAGATGCATCTATGACATCACCAGAAACATTATCATCAAAGGTTCAGAGTCGGTAAGATTTTTTTCAATAAATTATTTTGTCTCATCAAACAGTAAAGGCAATTATAATGATTCTAGTATATTTTCAAATAAACTCTCTTTTTAACAAATATCCTTGAAACATCCATCTTATTTTTGCAATAGACACTAGAAAGAACTCTTCATCTAGTACAGGCTGTTCAAGGACTGTGTGCACTGTCCACAAATAGACAAGAGCTGGCTGAAAACCAGTCCCACTCATATTTAGATTTAAGTCTGCTGGTCAACAAAGTTGCGTTTAGCACAGGCTCTTCCACCCTCCAAGCACAACGCTCTTGCTGCTTCCGTAATCCATACTGCTTAAGTACGTACTGCATTTAAAATTGAATGTACTACCCGACCGTTAAAAAGTACATTCTATATAGTATGAATTTGGGTAGTATGAATGAAATTCGGACGTACTACATCCGCCATCCGTGTCATGCATCGTCACAACAGCACAAAAATTGTAACTTTCAATAAGTAACCCGTTTATTTAGATTGTGTCAAACAAGTGTAATTCAATCACAATAAACAACGTACTTACACTTGAAATGAGCCGCGTCTCAACCGTCATGTTTCGAATATGACGCCTCCTCTCCCGGGGCCTCATGGGATAGGAAAGTGTCCATGGTATGCATATTACAGTCATCCAGGTTCTTCTCGCCTACTGAATTTCGAAAACTATGAATTCGGACATACTACTCGCCTCACATACTGTTTTTCGCATACTATATAGTAGGGAAGTAAGCAATTTTGGACGCAGCATCACTCTCACCAGAATATTGATTCCTTGACACCTGCACCTGTCACCACTACCTAGATCTAATCATCACCTCATCCAACATCACATAAAACCACACACCACATTAACAGCCAGCGTCCGAGCTTGTTCATCTCTAGTGGACTTTGAGATTCAAGACTGATCTCCAATATGTAAAGTCTTACCTCTATACTTGTGATACTCCTGTGTACTCCTTGCTCTGTGTCTTCCCTCCAGGCTCCTAAGAATTCCCTGTTGTGTCTCCATCGTCTCTGGAAGTGTTGTGGTGAATCCCAGTTGTCTCTCCATAGTCTATGTGTCTCCACATTGATGTACAAAGAGAAGGTATTCCCATTACTCAAACATTCCTATTGCTTAATATTATCATCAAGCTGAATACTCACCATTGCATTCCTTCCCGAACTCTATTTGTCCTCTACTGCCTATAAATAAAAGAACTGTTTTACTTTTGTGTGTAGTCCGCTTCGTAACAGAAGCTCGGACCAAAACTGATCAGGCAGTATGAGTTCCCCAGACCCGTTCCAGGAATTTGTGGACAACCTCCGTCGAGCACTGCAAGTCACGCCATCGCAACCACCAGGCACACCGGCACCAATCACAACAACCTAGACAGTAAACATCACTCCTTCACCTCCTGCCATCATAAGTCCCATGGTCTGACCGGCGTTATACTCCGGCGTGGCAGGACAGTGCAGGGGATTCTTAAAGTACCCCATCACTTTTGCAACCTATCCAGCTGTATATCCTTCATTTAATGTCAAAATAGGCTTTGTTATATCTTGTTTGACAGGACTGGCGTTAGGCTGGGCTGAGACACTGTGGAATCAGGCTGGTCCGGCAGTACAGAATTATGTGGCTTTCACACAGCATTTCCTGGAGGTATTCAGTCAAGCGACTGATGAAACATCAGCGGGTGAGGAACTTTACCACGTTCAACAAGATAATATGTCTGTCCATGAATATTCTCTTAAATTCCGTACTCTAGCCGTGGCCAGCGGATGGAACCAACAGTCCTTGATCACCACCTTTCGTCAGGGTTTGGAACCACAGCTCCACCACATGCTGGCCATATATGATGACTATGGCATTGGAGAAATTTATTTAAGTCGCTTTTCGTAGCTCTGCCTGTGTAAAGTCCTATACATCGACATGTCTGAGCACTGTAGTTACTTCTCCTAGCCCGCCGGCACCATCAAGCCCTCCAGAACCCACACAAGAACCCATGCCAGCAGACCTGAAGAGGTTAACCCCTCGAGAATGCTAACAGAGAAAGGCACAAGATTTCTCTATTGCGACCAGACTGGGCATCACATTAGGAAATGCTCCCATCGTCCTCCATGACCTGTGGTGAGTACGATTCTCCCTATGTGTGAAAAGATGATGCCACTCTGTTGTAACACTTACTGCCGGCAACCTATTTATTTCTGTTTCTGCCCTCTTCGACTCTGGCTTGGCGGGCAACTTAGTTGCCGGCCACCTCGTCTGTCAACTTGGGCTCAAAACCAGGCCCTCAGAAATGATTTATCAAGTTCAGTCCGTCACCGGACAACCACTATCACGTCTTATCAAAGTCCGACGACAAGCTGGTCCCATTCACCTACAAGTTGGGCACTGTCACTGGGAGGAAATTAGTGGTTCTAGAGGGCTCCATCATTGATGTGGTTGGGCGCCCGTGGATTGGCATGGCATAACCCCACCCCCTCTCGGCGGTCAGGCGAAATTTTTCAGTGGGGCTCTGAATGCTGGCCGGACCGTTTCCCCGAACTACTCCTTAAGATTCAGTATCTCTGCCGGTGTGCACAACCTCCGTGGAAAGCCCAGTTGAGAAGCAATCTATTGAAATCCCAGACTATTACAAATCATTTCAAAGCATTTTCTGCCCCAAGAGAGCGGCCAAATTACCACCACATTGGCCATGGAATTGTGCCATAGATCTGCTCCCGGATGCTCCAGTGCCCCACGGTAAGTTCTACCCGCCGTTCATTCCTGAGAGTAAAGCCATGGTGAAATACATTCAAGAGGCACGTCAAAACGGCTACATTCATCCTTCTAGTTCCCCTGCTTCCTCCAGCATTTCCTTTAAGGCCAAGAAGGACGGTGGACTCCGACCCTGTATCAACTATCATACCTTGAACAAAGCCACAGTCCTATTTAAGTACCTTTTTAGTCCCTGCTGCCATAGAAAGATTGAGAGAAGCCAAAATGGAAAACGGCTTTTGTGACCCCTACCGGTCATTATTAATATCATGTAATGCCGTATGGCCTTTTAAACGCACCAGCTATATTCCAAAACTCCATGAACGAGATCTTCAGAGATTACCTACATCAATTTCTTGTCATTTACATCAAAGACATCCTGATATACTCGACCAACATGCAATAATACCAACGACATGTAGCTCTCACTCGTCTTTGACAACATAACCTCTTCCTAAAAGCAGAGAAGTGTTCCTTCCACCAGTCGTCAGTTCAATTCTTAGGATATCACATCAGTCACCCTGGTGTCTGCAAGGATGAAGGAAAAGTAGATGCAGTCATAAACTAACCAACTCCTACCACAAACTCAAATGAATCCTTAGATTTGCTCATTTCTATCACCGATTCATACACACTTATAGTATCATTACCAGCCCACTCACTTCTCTACTCCAAAAGAAACCAAAATCACTCTCCTGGAAGCGTTAAGCATGAGAGGAGAGAAGAGGAGCAGAAGTAAAGGCAGTCTTCAGAGGCTGCCTTTACTTCTGCTTTTCTTCCAGCTCATCCTGATCCAGAACTCCAGTTCATTGTTGAAGTCGATGCCTCCACCACAGGGGTCAGAGCCGTACTCTCACAACAGCAGGGAAATCTACTGAAACTCCATCCATGCGCCACCTTCTGTAATAAATTCAGTCCAGCCAAGGTAAATTATGACATAGGAAACTGAGTTGTTAGTCATTTAACTCGCCTTGGAAGAATGGCAGGTTCAGAAATCCCTGAACCTATCATCCCAGAGAATCTCTTCTTTTGTCCCAATTAGTGGAAGAACCCTCCGGCCGCCTCCGAGACTCCACCCGAACCTACTCTGCCGAACCTACTCTGCCGAACTGCGCTCAACATCTCCAGTTTGTACTTCCTATGGACCGAATGACACTTATTCATCAACTCTACACATCACTGGGTACTGGACATCCCAGGACCAACAGGACTCTCTCACACACATCACAGCCAGCGTCCAAGCTCATTCATCTCTAGTGGACTGAGTTTCAAGACCAATTTCCAATGCGCAAAGACTAACCTGTATACTTTGTGTGATACTCCTGTGTACTCCTCGCTCTGTGTCTTCCCTCCAGGCTCCTAGGAATTCCCTGTTGTGCGTTGTGGTAAATCCCCGTTGTCTCTCCATAGTCTATCCCCCAGTTTCACAGACAAGGCTTAAGCTAGTCCCAGACTAAATTGCATGTTTGAGCTGTCTCAGATGAAAA
>JAUCNO010001834.1:999946-1021285 GCA_032353835.1 Enteromius viviparus | reverse complement strand
TATATACATATATACACGAATATATACATATACATATATATATACATATATATATATATATATATATATATATATACATATATACATACATACACAAAAATAAATACACACACATATACATTTAAGAAAAATATGTTGTTTATATATGTAATATAATGTATATAAATATAAATGTACATGTCATGTGTCTTTAGATATACACATAACATACACAGCACACACATTTTGTAAATAAAATATATACACCCACCAATTACTTGTAGAGTTCCTACTAACATTCATTTATAGCTCTGCATTTTTAAATACCTTGCCACCAATTTTAGCAGTCAATTGACAGTCAAAATAAATGCCGCTGTTATTCCGCCTGAGAAGAGTCCTGAAAAAAGTTGCATTGAGAGGAGACGTATATTACTGTAACCTTGCTCCAATGTCAACAAAGCGATGTAGAGCACTGCAAAAACAGCCTCCATTCAAACAAGATTGCCCAACCTTGTGGTTAAATCAGGCAAATGCGAGAGAGAAAAAAAAATTGAGCTACAATGGCCTTGGCTAATAGAGCGGGGTGTAAAGGGATGTTAAATAGACAGCAGATCCCTGCTGCGCTGCCGGTTTTCTGTTGGAAAAGAAAGAATAAGCCGTGTACACTCACAGGTCAACGAGGCACAAGCAGAGGAATCAGCAGTTGTGTTTCCCTGCTGTAAGCGCTTTTAGCCAATGGAGGCAAAAGTATGCCACAGCAAGACTTTTGGATGGGGGTCGATCTCTTTAATCCAAAAGATCAAGTTGTACAGCCACAGCTTTGTTCAGAAAGCCAGAGAGCAAACAATACACAGGGCTACCCATGCCCATACTTCATACACACTATACAGAAAAAATGACAAATTATTTGGACAGCCTATCAAGAGAGTCTAAACCATACAAAAAGGCCAAGAACATGGAGATAAACTCTTTCCATAAACAACATTTACCAAAATAAGCAGACTATTTTATCAAGCCTGGACAGCTGCTGGCGATCGAGCAGGCCGCCAGTTTTAGCCATTTTAATTAGTGCCCAAACCCGAATACCTCTAATCACACAAGCGCCTCTCTAGGGCACTTGCTGTGGGGCTAACGTCTTTGCAATGAATTCAATTTGACATTTATACAGATCGCACCAGGGCAAACATCTGCTACAAGGTTGTGCCGAGAACAGTTCTATCATCTTGGCCATCTTAGTTTGAAAATTACAGGACCCGAGGGCCAGGGCTGCCTTCTTACCCAATTGGATCCTCTGCAGCTTTACCTCCCTGCATTATGCCACGGCAGCTTTACGATACGGCTGCTTTTCCAACGTGACGGAAAATGTCCCCCATACATCTCATCACATACTCTGTCTCTATTTTACAACCTAATATTCTTTCTTCCTGCAGGTGCAACTTAAGCTATGTTACCAGTTAGTTTGCACCCTGCTGAAACAAAAGTCTACCTGGCATTAAAAGGCAGAGGCAGATTTCCAAGAGTTTAAAAAAAATATAGACTGCACTGTAACCATACCAAAAAAGCTTTCAGGCAAAAATAAATAAAATAAAATAAATATCAAATTAAAATAAATAATAAAAACACACACAAATAAGCTATTATATTTATATGCATTAAAATAAATTACAATTTTTATTTTTTAATTTAAACAGACAATAACTATTACAGACTATGTGCAGTTTGCATATGGGTCTAAATCCCTAAAGAAAATAAGAGTACAAAAAAATCTTTCAGGGACAGCACATGGACAGAACTGCAAAGCTGTTATCTGCGATCTGTAGACATATCATGTCGAGTTTGTTTGGGAACATTTCTTGCACCAGTACACAAATTATTCCATGACGTTGTCTTTCAAGTGGAGGAAATGGTGGCAGCGAAGAGAGCAAAGACAGTAAGACGACACACCCACTTCCCCAGCTTCCTCTTTTATTTGACTTCATATAAAGCATTCCAGAGAGCTAGTCAGGCCTGGTGTGTTTGCACAGCAGTGGGTGCTTAGCCTTGGCACCGGCTCTTTATGAGAAACCCAGCTAATAAGTGCTGAGGGGAAAAATAGGGAGAGGCAGAAAGGCTGTGCCTCTACGGCCCTGGGCATTTAAAAACGCTGTAGTCATATCAAATCCTGGACCGCATTACCTGGAGGAAATGCAAAAGATAGAGCCTTCACCAGAAAGTACTTTGTGTTGGATGAACGAAGGAAAGAGTTTCAGAATATGTTCAAAGTCACACAAGCAAGAGAGATATGGCAAAGGAAATAGGAGAGTGGTAAAAGGACTGTAGAGAAAATAAATCAAGCTTTCCGCAGGGTATTGACTTGCACAGAGAGCTGGCTTTCAGCACAAAAGCAACTTCAATCTTAAGCAAAGTGGGGCTTTTTAGAGAACGCTCGCTTTTCTTAGTGTATATTGAACTAACCCCTTAACCCTGCCCTTGAGCAAGCCTGCTGTGCCTCCATCTCTCTTTTCTCCATTCCCTCTTCTTGTTCTGGATTTTAGAGTATGGCTTGTTTATGTATGCATGTGCAAACTGACATAAACAGAACAAATGCCTCCACATGAATGGGGATTGCTATTAAATCAATATACAATATTTTCAAACATTCTCTCAGGGGTAACAAATTTGCATTAAAAATGCATTTTTACCAATAAATACAGCAACCAATAAATAAATAAAGTGAGAGAAAGAAAAAAAATCATCATTACAAGAAATAAGCAAAACTCGCTTATATTTGTCATTACTAAAAGATGACGACAAAATCTTTCTTGTCCCAGGTAAACAAAAAACAACAAGTAACAAATTCCAGCACAAAAGTGCATTGCTGCACTCGCCAAACAGGTATCTGGGTGTGTCCACACACTTAGTTAATAATTATTTGCTCTGTATTTCACTTTGTTGTTTCCTCTACAGGGTCACACAGTTCACTGATAATTAAAAGGATCACTTGAAATATGAATTTATGGCCAATGGAATACGTGCTGTTCAGCATGAAGAGTCAAACAAAACTATCAATGACTGTAGTGCTTTAAGGGTGACCGGTCTTTACACAAATGACCTCTGCTAGCAAGGATTTTCTTCATTGACTAATCACTGAGCTAAGTCAATACCCCATAAAACATGCACTTGACAACCAACCTATTAGCCATAGCTTGTGTTTCAGTCTCTGATATGACACTGAGGCTTGTAAAGCTAACAGATGACCCAATAAAACATTGATAAAAACCCGTCTGGTATTCAAATCATGCTGTACTTAAAAATGCTCAGAATCATAAATGTGTGCATATGCATATATATATATACATACATATATATATAGTTTATGTGTTATTAAATATAATGTATAAATGTATTTTGTATTTAATGGATTTCTGTAATGATATAAAAGTTCAATAATAGTTCTGTAATTTCTCAAACTATTAGCCAAAAGAACATTCTGTGAAATGCAAAGTAATATGCATTTAATATTTTAACACACCTAACAAATTTAATGAAAGTAAAATTACTACTTCGTTGCAACAATTACTAATAATTTTTCTAGAGATGCTTAAACACAAATACACAAAAGAGACAGAAAAAAAAGAGTGACTAGTGCTTTAAGCTTGAAACAAGTTTCGTTCTTTAAGCCATCAGTAATCAGCGGTGTCGCTGTACTGAGCTGTAACCAAATATTATATAAACAGTCATGATTCTGTTTTCACTAAACACACATCTCAGGGCCCCTGTTCAAGCACCTAACATGCTTACTGTTAAATCTAATATTCATGCACTCAAGTCTATGCGTAAGCTATGGCTTTCAATCATTTCCTTTAACCTAACTGTTTTTGAAACCACTAAGATGTAGCCTCAGTTACAAAACAAATGAGAAACCTCCGTGTAAAGGAGTTTCAGTGTCCAAGAACGATGACAAATGTATTCAATAGGAAACCAATGACTTACCGTCTCCTTGTTAGGGAGCAATTCTTTCCGAATCCTGAAAAAGTTTTTCCCGTACTGCCTTAAACCCTTTATGAAGCGTTTCTGTTGGGGAAAAGAAAAGAGAAAAACAGTTCAAATTAGATTTTTAATCACCCATAACAATAGACACGAAGCACTGCAAAAACATTACATTGTAAAACGCAAAGGGAAGAAAACAATGCTGTGATCTTAATCTGAAAATCTGTGCTTGTGCTAGCAACAGCTCAGCTACACTGAGAAAAAAAACAGGGGAAATGACAACAAAAGCAGGAATAGAAGCCGAGATTAAACCACAGTGGAGTAGACACGCGATGGCAGCTCGTCTGAAATCTTAGTGAAAGTTCAATAAGGCGATATGCATATGAAGGTCGCACAACACTGAAGTTCAAAGCCGTAACTGAACTTCAATAAGTTACGACGAATCACAACACACTTCTCCCTGATCTCACAATTTGCACGCTCGCACTTCAAACAGCTGCTTGATTCCTGTGCAAAGTCCTAGAATAGCAAACCCATTTGATTACAGTTACTGCAAACAAACAGAACCTGAGCTAACAGTGTTTAAATAACCAGCTTTACGAACGACTCTAAACAGCAAGCAAGCACAGTTAATAAAGAAAACGCACTTAATAAAACCATAAGAAAAGAACTTTTACAACACGACCCGAACTCTCAAAATAAAACCTGTTTACACAGACTGCTGTGACACAAAAGGAGTCCGAGTAGCTTGAATGCTTTTTCTATTCCTTTAAGAGCCACTGACTGTGAGCCATAAAAAGCGGAGGCAGAAACATTCATAACCAGCGAAGCAGACAACCAGCAGATTTACTTTCTTGTTCCAGCGACGAGCCCCGCTCCACAGTAATCTCAGTCAACGGTCCTCAACAAACAGTTTCGGAAAGCCCGTGAAAAGTCCACCCGGCGCACAACCCCAGATCTCTACGTCCACTCACAGGCACTAACAAAATTGAGGTGCAAATCCACAAAGTCTCCGAAGGTACGTCGTTTTTTTTTTTTTTACGAGCAAGAGATAGCTTGTCACTCTCTGCTCCTCCACTACAAAGGGGAAGGCTTTACATGTGATCTTTCTGCTAGAGAGCCTCTGGTCTGCGGCTGGCCGGAAAACCTGGAGCGGATTCGTGCTATGCATGGCAGATCGTCGGAGCTGCGTCACACATGCATGTCCTGAGAGCTCCGTTTTAACGTGTGTGTGTGTACACACATCAACTCTACATCTGCTCTTCTCATTACTCTAACTCCATCCCCCTCATGGTGGTTTTTATAAGGAAACCGTACAGTTACACAGAGCACAAACCAGTAAGAAAAAGCCAGGGCGATCTTTGTAGAGGTTTTAAACATGGTTAAAAGTTGAGTGCAAACCATGTAATGGAGCTCCTCCGCCGCTTTTGGCAAACTTCTCTAATGCATACTGGTTATGTAACGGGGAACTGTTTACACATGGTGTTTAAAAAGAACAATCTTCAACAAGGAAGGTATTACTTGTTTCTCTTTACGAGATTTGAAAAAGATATGAGAGGATAATTGTGCAAATTGAAACTACTAGCTATCTACCCTCACCGGGACCTTAAGATACTTAATCATAAGAGCTAGAAAACTCCTAGAGATTGCACATTATATCTGTTGTGGTAAAGAGGCGGATGATTAACCAGTAGGTGGTGCAACGTGCAAAACAAGTGTGTGATGATCTTTAAATGTACCTATGACTAAAGTACTATGTGTTACGACATGTCGGAGTCCTCATGCACCTAAATTATTTTACTTGGGTGCAATGTTGAAACAAGCAAAATAACAAAAAGGATCGATGTGGAAAAACTATTAAGTGTTAAAAAAAATAAATTGTGTTTGCATTTGGCACTGCGATCACGGGAGCCACAACAGCCACTTAACCAGAACATTTTTAATCTCGCACTGATGAGTATCTAACAGCTTCCTGTGTTAATGAATCCCCAGCCTGGTGACCACGGGTCTTAGGTGTGTGCATGAGCATTTTGTTTAACACATTAGGCGTTAAAGGGATCCTTGCGCGCCTTCATTATCCGAGTTCCCGGATCCTGACCGGCAGGACAAAAATCAATTACACCTGCCAGAGCGGCGCGTGTTAGTGGCCTGATTATGTCACCTTAATTATGTTTCCACTACTGTAATATTTACAGTGCACTGCAGGCAGGCAGCTACGTGCACGGCCGTCTCGTTCGCTGCGTGTCGGCTCCACTTTAAGGCTCCATTTCAGCTGCCTGGGCTCGCTGCACTCTGAGCGCAACTAATAAATCATCCACCAATCTGCTCCCTGAATTGCTCTGCCTCTGCTACGATTGCTCCAGCCCACCGTTGCTAGGCAACAGGGCAGATGACGGGAGGGGCCGGAGAGCAAGGGGCGAGTGGAGGAGGGGTGAGAGGGGGAGGCGAGTGCTACAGAGTCACCAGCCGCCCGCTCTGTCGAAACAACAGGCTTCTTTCTGTCAAAAATTGTTCCAGTGTGCTGGCTCTGGTTTCTGCCTCTCTCTCTCTCTCGCTCCGTGCTTGACAGTGCTCTATTGTAAAAGAGAGCAGGGAGAAGGGAATACAACTGAAAAGGCTATTGTGATGCGTGCGTACTTCCTGTCTAAATCATAATTGTTAAAAGCTGTAAAACTGGTTAAGATCATTTAAGCATATACAAACAGATGGTGTCAGACCACTTCGTACAAAACACACTACGTGTGTCCAACACAAGCACACACACAAACACAGTCTTCAAATACCAGGAATGCCTAACATTTAGCTCAGTGGTACAAACACAGAGGGGTCTTATGAAATCAGTGTGTTTGGCCTTTCGCTGAGGCTGCTCTATGAGAGAGTATACTATTACAGTTGCATATTATATCACACAAATATGATTCAACGTGACGGCAATGATGATGGCACTTTCACACACAAAGCGACCACAAAGAGAGATGAGCCAGCCCACATCCTGTCCATTTCAACCTTACATAACATCAAAACCACAACAGAAAAAAAAAGCAACGTGAGGGAGAACTATCAAAGGCCCAGACGTAGTACTAGTCCTATTAATATGAGCAGACGCCTGGAAATGCTTCTGAATCAGGCCGTCGCTGCCGCCGCCGCTTAAGTGTTTGAGTCTATAAATATGCATAGATTCAGCTAAACCACAGCTTTTCTTGTGTACTGTGTAAAACCAAAGGTGACAGGAAATACTCCAACACACCCTTCCTGCCTGTGCAACAAAACAGTCTTTAAATGTGAGCGCAAGTGATTCCACAACTAAAATAGAAGAGTGAGAGAGAAAATATTTCCAACCTAATCTGTGGTTTGCAGGTCTGTTTATATATCATTTGGTAGAACATAATTAAGAACCTAATGTATTTAATATATATATATATATATATATATATATATATATATATTTACACACGCACATGATTCATCAAATGATTGTAATTAACTGCATCAAAAATAAAAGTTTGTTTACATAATATTTTTTACATGTAAATATTTGTATATATATTATATATATTGTATATGTATAAATGTATATTTGAATATTCATATTAAATATATAAAAGAATAAAAAAGAAATAAACATGCATGTATGTGTCACACATTATGTAAACAAAAACTTATTTGGATGCAAATTGTTTGGCCCCTATATATATATATAAATAAAACACACAAAATGTGTTTAAATTTTCTGGATAACAATCAGTGTAATATATTCATAGTATTTTATTCAATATTAAATTAACATTAGTATATATCAAAGCAAGATTTTAACATTTTTGTACAATACTTTGTTGGGTCACCACTTAATGTCCCATGTAAATTCTGGGCCCTTAAGCAAACCAGTTGAAAACTACTGAGCTAAACAAACATGTAACCTTCCAAGTGGGTGCTCAGTTTCATGGTCCACATGAAAATTTAATAGCTTGCTGTACAGGGGAAAGTTATAAAACACCCTTCGCATCTCCAAACACCGAGCCTCTCTTTATTCATGTGCTCTGAGATTAATTACAAGGAGGGAGGTGTCTGATTGGAAAAAATGTGCAGGCTTCATCGTTCACCACTGGGGGGCTGCAGCCTTGCCAGGTTACCCGCTGCCGTGCACAGGACTTCAACTATCTGGAGCTTCACGCTGTCATTCGTCAACCCGTGACAAGTCCGAGATAATACCCAGCAGGGCAGAGGAGCAGATCGCAGCCCTCACTGTAGTCATATATCAGACACCCTGAAACACAACACTCTGTGCTCTTTTTCTGCTTGTTTCAAAACCCAGTGAGCTGAATGTTTGGGCATCACAAGCACATTTGAACACAGCCTCTTCTAAAAAGAGACAAATCATTCACTGACCTGCACGTGGTTCCAAATCTGCCTCTCTTTTGATTTTTAAAATGACATGAAGATTAAATTAGCAGACTGTAATTTTTACATCTAGCCAGTATTTGTTAAGTAATTAACTACACAACCTTCCAAAAGTTTGGTTTCCAAGATTTTTTTTTTTATTTGTTCTTTTGCTCAACAAGGGCGCCTTTTTAACCAAAAACACAATGTAATTAAAAAACTTTCTTATTTGAATACTTTGTCTTTGTGAATAAATGTTTAAAAAAATAATAGCATAACCAGTTCCCTAACAAACAAAGAGGCTCTTTTTGTGATATTTCTGCATACAGTATTTATTTTTATGTAGATCAGTGGTACATTAAAAATTGTTTTTATGAAATTAGTGTTTTCATGACATTACTTGGTGTATTTGAGTAGTTAAGTTCAACCTTGAGGGAAATATATTAAAAAACTCCTCACAGCGGACTAATATTTCTTACACTGCATTACTAAAACGGCTTACAAGATTAAAGGGTGTTACATATGACATGCTATTTTAGAGCATTACTGCGGGATCTGAAAGAATTCTCCAGATAAACTGGACGGGAAAAGAAATAAAATTGCACGCTCTTTCTTTCTGCTGCTGAAAGCGCTGCAGGCTAGTCGCAGAGAAGAGAGGCTCTGGAGGCCGTGTCGAGCGGCTGAGGGAGATGGGTGACAAGTGACCCTGAAGAGGGGATGATTCTGTCATTTCTGAGACAGTCACTGTCACTTTTATTCACATTTCAAAAAGGAGCGATGGAAAAAGAGCAGGAATAATGAGGCTGTGGACCTGCAGGCTGAAAGAGAGAGGGAAAGCGAGGGATGATAAATAAATGAGGAGCAGCGGGGCTGGAGCGAGCGTCCAAGGTCAGGGGTACATTTACACCTGTCCCTCAAGGCTGCAGGGCTGCAAAAGCACAACTTGAAATCAGATCGGGGGAGCGGTGTCCTTGACAGTGCAGCGGTGGCCTGGCTGGGTTACAGATGGAGAGGAGGGGGCGGCCCGCCTGCCCCAAACAACCTTCTGCGGGGTGTGCGCACACCACTGAGAAAAATACCAACAGTGGTGTAATTGAGGCCTGTGCTCATGAACTATTTATTCAGCATCTCTATTATTTATCTCAGACAGACTGTTATACAGTTCGCTTCACACACGTACATTAAAAAACAGGCCCACACTCGGTTAAACATGCCGATGCAAATCGATACGCGCAGGCTAATTGATCTTTTTTAATGGGCTTGCAGGCATCATTAACATGACCCTATTTTAGAAATTCTGCCATGTAGCTTTTAGTGAGTGTGTACATACGTACACTCAACATACTGAGTATTGATTTTACTGGGGCGCATATTAAACCCCCTTGGGATGGAAACAAGGTAGCAAACATTTAGGACGCTTCTTGAATAATTAACTTTTTTAAGAAATCAAGTTCACCTGACGGTGGTGTGGTTTCAGTGAATATGTAATAAGGTTTTTTTATATATGCGCAAGTGGTTTATCCTATGCTTTTCTACAATTCTATGGTTAAAGCTAAATGCATGAATGTATTTCAGGTTGCTATTTACACCGCTGATCTCTTTCTATCTTTGTTTTCATTATATTTTATTGACTGAAGCACAAAATGCTTTCAGGTACTTGGGCTAAAATTTAAGTCTCTAACACAAGCTGACCAAGACTTTCTTTCCCCCTCCTTTGCTTCTCCCTCACTGGGAAGATTTATTCCACAGGCCATAAACAGGATGCAGCTGCCCTGTTCTGCTGGAGGAGTTGGAATCCTGAGCGCTTTTCAGCGGACAACACAAAGCCAGTAATGCAGCAAAATCCGGCCTTCTCTCGCCACATAATGAAGAAAGTTAACTTGTTCACTCACCACTTCATCCTCTGACCAGCACTTCTCAATCAGCTTGGGCACTGGTTTCTTCACCAGCCGCTGCAGGGCTTTTCCTGCATCATAGCTGCTCTCGTGAAGCTGTAAGAAAGGAGACAAGAACGCAAATTCATATTAATGAAAGTTATTTTGGAAATTTCAAAAGTTAAGTTTTTGTAAAGTTACTTTTTTTTTTTTATAAACGTAGTGAGTTATATTACTATAACTGTTTAATTTTAAACTAAACGTAACTACTCAATGCAATCATCTGAATAAATCCTGTGAAAATAGGATAGGAGTATAAAACCTTACAATAATATTGTAAAATAACATTATATTAGCACATGCAAATAACACTTGAGCTAAAGCTAAAAACAAACTTTAATAATTTAACGATAATGTGATAAATTATAAAATAAAACTGGTAAATACAGTAATTTAGCTGAATTATCTGAATTATTAAAATTATTATAAACCCCTACACAATTTAACCTGAAAATACTAAATTTTTTACTTTAGTACTTTACTGTCTGAACGATTGAACTGCATTTAATGCATCTTGTTTTTATCTTAAATGTTTTAATCCACGTCAAATCTATTTAAAATCATTAAAATTAGTTCTCAACTTTTATTGCTTTGATAATTTATATGATTTTTTTCAAAGAACTTTTATGTCATTTAATTAACATTTGAATTACAGTTGTCTATGACATGTGCTTTCCTTGATCAATTTAACCAACTTTAGTAAAAAAACAAAAAACTAAAAATAAATACAATAAATAAAAACAAACTAAAATCCAACACAATTTAACCCTAACTTCATCTGAAAATACCAAAAACTAATGGAAAACATTACAATTTAATTTGAGTCAAACACACTAAATATAAAACTGGAGAACACTAATTTAGCTCTTAAATTTAAGAAAAACATCAAACGCAAATTAAATTTAACCTAGAAAATACCTTACTACTAAACACAGTGAAACTAGACAACACACTAAATAAGTGAATAAAAATAGAAAACACCCTACTTTCATGTCAAGCAGCATGTAATCAACTAAAATTCCACTATTAAAACTGAAACAATAATGCTGCATTGTAAAAGGCACAAATGCTAGATAATTAAAACTTAAAGTGTGAAACCGTATTGAAAACAGCTAATCCAAAACAGTTGAGCTAGTAGATGTGGCTACTTTTAGCAAGTTGCCCCACTTCTGATTGTTACAATGTGAGGAAACCGTCATATCGGATTGCTATCGACTCATTTTTCCCAGTGTTAGGACAGCCTGAACACTGTAACAGCGATCGGCTCCCTATAAACGTGTCAGATAGAGTGAGTTTGGACAGCTGGACTGGAAATCTGAAAGCCATTAAGTATTGAGCAGGCAGATGAGTGTGAACTCAAATAACCTAAAAAATACTGCCAAAAAAGCAGCCACGCAAGCCTCAAGGGTGACGCCGAAAAACACTGCAATATGACTCAGAGCGTCCAGACAAGCTGCTTATTATACTAGCTGTTAACAATGGAGAGTTTTGTCAAACTGATGTCAGGCACTATTTAAAGACTTAAAGTTTCCCACATCAGGTTTGTTTACAAAAATGGTTGAACGCAGAACAATATCTGATTTCCCGCACCTCCACTGGAGATGTTGGTCGGTTCAAAACACACAATTCAGCATCAGCGATCATTACTAATATGGCTACAACAAAGCAGCTTGTCAAAGGCAAGCAGGTAGCAGACTGAGGCACAAGGCGGTTCATGCTGAAAGCACATTGGAATTGCAGATGAGTGGAAAAAGGTCAGGAAACGTGAACCTCGGCTCACATTAATTCTCAGCTTATCCACTTCTCAGTCAAAATGGAAATGTCATGTTTATTGCATTTCAGGTTCATTTGTCGAATGTTTTTTACAAAAGGGTAGCGAAGACTAGGTTTGATAATGGCTCACAGGCTGTCCAACATGGGCGGCATTAGCATACCATGCTGTACCCTCTGTACTTGACTGGGTAACTTGACCAGTGGGGGCTGATAAATTCAGCTTTTGCGAAAAGCTCAGCTGTCAGGGGCCACTGCGCATTAATAAAGCCGTGAATTTCACCCCTCTTGTTCAGACATCTTACAATCGCAGCCATCACTGAGGAGCTCTTCAACGCCAATTTACTAGCTTGTTTTGATGGCCCCTGGTGCCTGTGTCTTTCCTGAGGCGAGGCTGTGTTCAGAGAGCGGCAGCCTGTGGTGCACCGCTGAGAAGGTGAACAAATGTGAGTTTTCATCTTTTGACAATTAGGCATGAAGCCTGCTAGGTACATCTTACTTCACCGTGTCTCTTTGGTGCTGGGTGCTTAATGGGCCAAGACAAATTGGGTTTTAGCTGCTGTACTGAGCAAGTACAGAGAATTTCCATGACACATATACAGACAGATTTGTATGTACATTACTTTGAAGGTCAAGCTAACATGTCACAACCATAGACCACACAATTAATAAAACCCAGAAGTAAATAGAGCCACAAAACCTATGTAATAATCTCTTTTCTACCCAGGGTTCTGCTAAAACTATTTCCTTTTGAGCAAGAATGATTAGTTATATAGAAAATGGCTCTTCCTGAAACCTGTGGTCTCTCTGTTAAATCACTCCACTGCCTGGACCTCTTTATGGTTTTGACATTATGACATTTTATGGTTTTCTCAACCGTGAGTAATGTGACTGGCCTAATTCCTCTTTGTGTTTGTACTAAATAACTCTACAGTAAAAAGACAATAAATAGCGGTAATAGCATAACAAAAATGCACTCGGACTGAATCATGAATTATAAAGCGGCAGATCAGATCAGTGCCTGAAAAAACACTGCGTAGAGCAGAAACCTTTAATTGAGAGGAGGATAAGAAGTAATTTGATACAAATACATCTGACAAATCTATATTCCGATTAATCTACATAGCTGATTATTTCCATCTGATGTTTGGTTCTTAGAAAGTGACCAAATAATAATAAAAACAACTAAATAGGTCAACATTGTTTTACCTTGTTATGTTATTGTGATTAGTATTAAAGGTAGCAAAGCCATAGCACTAACAATCAATTAAAAGAATACAAAACATTACAATAAAAACAGTAAATGCTCTTTTTTATATGTATAAGTTTATATGCTAATAACAAAATCATTATACCAAAAATGTCCATTCTCAGTTTTATGTTGGTCAATTCTAATTTTAGTATGAGTAAAAACAGCACCTGTAACTTTAAATCTGGAGTAAAGGTCAGTAATGCTGTCAACTTACAGTGTTTAATGCGTTTAGTGTAGTGTCGTCTCGTGAGGCGGCGAGGCAGCCGTCCTCTGTTGACCCCCCATCACACATCCCTGCAAACGCTGCCATGCTCCTGTCAACCACAGAGAGGGAACACTGATGAAGTCCAAGCTGACATTGACATATTGTACAACATGACTGAAAGCAGGGTGACATGGGGCTTACCTGGCTGCCCGCAGGTACATGAGCAGGTCACAATCATTGACCCCAGGCATCCAGACCAGCTCCTCATTCTCTGTCACGGTCTGACCTCCAGGAGAGGGAAAGGGCTGGAGCTCTGGCAGCTTGGCCTAATTTGGCAAAGAGCAAAGGGGACAGACAGCTGCGGTCACAACACAAATAGAACTAGCGATGAGTGCTAAATATCAATTTTCAAATTCATTTAATCTCCATGTGCATTGAGCCGACGGAGGGGTGCGAATAATCACCGATGATTAAAAGAATAAGGCAACTAAACATTTTTCAGCTTCCCCTTGTGTGTAGAAATATTTAATACTTAAAATTGTTTAGATAATGCTGAACAATGTAACAATGCTAACAGGGCACTGCCAAGGTTATTTTTTATTTGTTTTATACCAGGAGCTCATGGGATTCCTACTGCCCAAATACTTTTTAATAAGTCTCTATGCTCAGCATATCTGGGTTTATTTGATGAAAAATAATGTAAAAATACCTGAAAGATATTACAATTTAAGACAACCCCCTGGTTTCACAGACAAAGCTTAAGCCTAGCCCTAGAATGAAATGTAAATCTGAGCTGTTTCAACTGAAATAAACTTGCACTGACTGATCTTAAATCACATCAGTGCCTTTGTTTTATCTTAAGATGCATGATAATGTTTTTCTAAGCCATGTTACATAAAAATGAATTATAATGTCATAATTGAATTATGGCCTAATCCTGGCTTAGGCTAAGCCTGGTCTAAGAAACCGGGCCATTATATTTCTGAATATAACTTATTACAGTGTTGGCACAACTAAATATATTTCACAGCCAGTATTGCAGTCTTTAGTGTAACATAGTATAACATGTCCTTCAGACATCATTGTAATATGCTGAAAAAAATGTTAAATGTTGTGATGTTAAAAACAGCCGTAAGGATTAATATTTTTCTGAACCCAATGCTTTTTTGTTTTGGAATTTTTTAATGAAATCAAAATAATTTGCGACATCAAAAGTGTCTTTACCCTCACTGTAATTTTTTAATAATGTGTCCTTGCTGAACAAAAGTATTAATTACATATTTATCTAACTGACCCCAAACTTATAATGCATAAACACACACATATATATATTTGTGTGTGTGTGTAAGTGTTCCTAACAGACACACTGAACAGCTTAGAATAGGATTAGTATGCTTTCACCCTTTTTTCTCAAATATTTTATTCCGAAACCCTAGACTAAACTTCAGTAAAATGTTTCCAGAGTAAAATACAAAAAATTGTGCCTAAATAAATCCTAAGAGCAAACTACAAGTCATTTCCTAACATATAACTAAAGTCTCTAAAGTCTTACAGATCCGTTCCGCGCTGGGTCAATATGCACGGTGCGCTAGCCTGTAATGGTCAGCCCTGCAGAGCTTTATTTCCGCAAACTTCATCAAAAGTCATTTGAAGTAACCGTGGGCAGAGGTCCTGCCGCTGGTTTCACTCCACATGATAACTTGAACGGATTTCTGGGAGGATATACACTATAAAACATCTGACATTAATTGCTAGTGGTGCTGGGTCTTTTTCATCGTGTGCCATCTTCTTTAGCGATCTTCCTTTTGGCTTTTCAATTTCAGACCGCTGTGACTGTTCCTAATTCCCATAAAACACTGCTGAATGTGTCTAATAAATCCCACACTCTCAGAGCAGCCAATATCCAAACACACTATTCCATATGAAAGCTGCACTGCATGAAAAATCCATCAACCATCTTCTTGAATGCGCGATGAGGACTAAAAATTAAACATGCGGGTGACAGAGAAGCAGTGGTAATATCTAAGCAGTCCCTGCGCTTGTCAATCAAGCCACTGCTTAACATGAGCTTTAGATATCGCCGTTCAATCCACACCACAAGCTTTTAATAAGCAATATCATGGAAGACAAGGTTTTAGATAAGATGCTAAGCATTTGTAAAGAGACATACCTGGTGACTGGGTCCGACTCGAATCTCCCCTTGTGTACTGTTTAATCGCCTGAGGGAAAAAAAAGAGAGAAAGAACAAAAAAACAAGTTATGAAGTGTCATACATGGTATTTAGCTATTTTCTTAGTATACATGTTTGAAAGTATACCAAATAAAACCTCTTGAAGTTAAAGTAGGGCTGTCATTATTTTAGTAACGCAGTAATCTATGATTATTCTGATGAATAACTGAATAATTAAAATTCATTATTTTAGTAATCTGTTGATTATTGTGAGAACTAAACAATCAAATAATTAAATAAATTTTAGTAATCAGTCAATTATTCTGCCGATTAATTAATTGGTTAACAGCTGCATAATCAGAAATGATAATTTTTTGTCGTAATAAAAACAGTCCTAAGCAAACAATAGACTTTAAAATGATTTAAAATACAATCATACTTAAACATCAACGGCCTGATATATATATATATATATATATATATTTTTTTTTTTACACATTACCAGCCACTTTTTTTAACAGTTTACTATTGATTAAATAACATTAAATCAAATGAAAGAGTTTAAGATGCTCCACACACGTAAATGATAACAGTTTGTACAGTGCAGCATTTACTGTGAATGGAGCCGCTCTGAGATGCATTTATGTACCAACACTCCTGTAAATAATAAAAGCTTATACTCAAAAAAATGATTCACTGGATGAACTCAATTATATTGAATCCATCCAATAAATATGTGTAGCCTCAACTCATAAAAAAAGGAATTAATGCAATGAAATTTAGGTTGGGTCAACTCAAATATAGTTTTAATGAAATTGATACATTTTATGCTTGTTGATTACTTTACATGAATTTAAAGATTTACTTAACTTTAGGCTTTAGCCAACTTGTTATGCATAACAAAATATGGTTTTGATACATCCATGACATGCCCAAAGTATTATTATTATTATTATTATTAAAAAAACAACAACTTTGATTCATGTTAGCAGGTCCCTAATCACATGCTCTTCACTTTACCCCAAAGGTTTACCCCTCAAAAACACTAACATAGCAGAAGGTCTTTTAAATACAAACATAAAAGAGCATTAAACATTAACAAGTCTCCCACCTAAACACCATAGCATTTAATTTCAAGATTTACTATCCTTATCCTGCCCTGTGCAAAGCATGATGGGAAGGGGAAATCCATTTTCTAGTTACACAAGTAAAATCCTTTGTTCTTTCAAATAAAAAATATTGAGTTGAAACAAAACAAAACAGTTTCAAGTCAGTTTAACACAATGCAGTAGTTTAAAAGTGGAACCAAACATAATTGTGTTCAAATAAAAATGTTTTTAATAAACTGAAGAGTGTTGGGGAATCATTTTTTTTGAGTGTATAATAAACCTATATATTAATTTATATATTCATTATATATATATTAATAAACATTTAACTGAATCACAGGCTTTGTGAATTTACAATAGCATTGTGCTTTATTATTATTTTTAAAAGGGGGATTTAATAAGGCATTACATTTTCATAAATTCTTGTCTGTTGTCTGTCAGGCAAAACACTAAAGGATTTTTTTAAATCAAGTACTTGAATTGAATGAAGGAATTGTGACAGCCCTAAAGAACAGTTCTTTATATAATGGAGATTGACATCTTTAGTTACTTGGGACTCATACAGCATTAGCATTAAAAGCCCAGATTGTTAGCCTTCAGGCTATAACAACCTTTCAGCAGCTTTGTTTACAGATTTTTAGCTCTCTAAAACATTTTAAACGCCCTGACGGTGCTTTTAAGGTATTATATGGCTTTAGCAACATACAATACAATAATCACATTAATGCATGATTCATGATTAATGCACAATAGAGTCTAAGAGGAAATGGCATGGATTTAAACCCATAGACTGAACAAAGGCACAAAAGGTGGCAAACAGCACAGTCGACACGTCTCGTTGTTTTTGTGGAGGTGCACTACAAAAGCCCCCAAAAGGCCAGATGATAAGCAGGGGGAGAGGAGCCCTGAAATGGCTGCTGTAACAAACCCGTGGCAGTAACCATGGCAACTGCAATTTAATAATAGTGTTCCGATCTCCAGCTGCAGTGGATTAAAGAAAATGACAAGATGTTCCTTTTGAAAAGCCTTCCCGCTCCGTTGCCACGGAAACAGCACTGATTTTCATATAGCTAGGCATAGAGCGAGGCCCAGAAACTGTCACTATGATTTGCGTCCAGAGTAGCTCTCACTCCACCGCCGGGCTGGCTGCCCGAACCTGGCTTGCAAAGTGAGGAGAGGTTAGGGCCTCAAATCATATCCCCCTTCATCTGTGTACATTTCATAAACAACCCCTCTCTCTCTCTCCCTAAAGCACAACCCACTAAAAACACGAGCTCTGTCAATGGAGGAAATTCCACACTGAAACAAATATGGCAGACAGATGAAGCAGAGGCCTGCACTAAAAGCTTTTCAGCATTGAGCTGTTTAAAGTTTTAAGAGTCTGATTCTGAGGCTCGTGACTTCTAGAATGAAAGACAAATCCACATGAAATAAATCGCTAGGCAAGCATTATGGCGCTCTTGTCTGAAACTGAATCCGCTGTGAGACGACGGCGATAGCGGCGGGGAGAAATCACTCGGCCGGGTTCCTAAACATTCTGCAGCCTCTGCATTTTTGGAGACTGAATTAGGGAGCAAAGCACACAGGAGCCGTAGAGAAGGATCTGAAGGCTGCCACAGTAAGATCGCATACAGAACATTCAGGACAAAATCGGAACAATTTAGCTAGTGGAGCAAAACTAAACCCTATTGCTTTCTATAGAATGATTAAAGTTTGCTACAAGGATAGAAGTTACAAAAGACACATATTGAGAGGTCAAACCTACTGTAAACCTAACATGCATCAACATGTAAATAATGCATTAACATTAATACTCAGAAATAAGTAACAAATTAAATATGTAACAAGTTTCTGAATTACAATACATTAAAAAAGATAGGTTTTACTTTAAACTTATGCTTGTTTATGCTTTCAACCAATGCTCTATTGTTTGAGACACAGGAACACTTGCTGCATACATTAGTAAAATTAAATAGTTTATCTTTAATTTTATACACAAAAATAATTCCAGAAATTTCTTATTAGGTTGCTATTAGTAGCACAGGCAAATATTAACTTTCATTATTCATTAATAAGCCTATCGATACATAATCATCATTTTAATGAATCATTCGACTATGAACTTAACTATGTAACAAACAATTCTGGAGTGGAAAAATAAATAACTTTTTACTCTGTGGTAATTTAACAGATGACACAGTGCTAAGCTCATCTGAAGCGACAAACTAAAACTCAAACATTTATCTTCATATGAGTGACTCAACATGTGTGAACACTTATGCAGGGACGTTTCCTGGCTTGACATCCTCTGAAACGAAAGGTCAGAAAATTGCACTGGACGGGCAAATGAAAAATACCAGCATGATATTCCTGAGGCATATGCTTTCAAAAGTCTAAGATTACATTTAATGATATTTAGGTATGTCTCCATGCTTACAAAACTCACACCAACAGTAACATTTGCAATGTGTACTTTGTTTACTTTTCATTACAAAAAGGGATGCAATTTAAAATAATACCCATTTCAAACTGCAGACTCCCCATTGATAAAACAAACAGCTTAAACATGTTAAAATGATTAAATAAAAAACCTGTAGTAACATACACTACAAGTCATTTAATTGTGACGGCTCATGAAGCGCTGTCAACACAAGCACAACATCCTGCATATTTTGACTCGTCCACGCGCACGGCAATCAAGCTTTGCCACGCCCCCTCCATCAATATCCCCCAATCACCGCGCGACTCTCAAACGCATTTAACACACTGAATAAACACAGCGAGCGTCCCAACTTTATTTACACACCTTACTAAAACCCTACAAAACACCGGGTGCTTTCGTTACACATCTTCAAGTGAGCATAAAGCTCCCCAACCATATCCTACGCCATGTCATCCCGACTGTAAACACAATATAACGCGCTGCGAAGTCATAACACGACCGTCTGTCTATTATATTAATTCTGTCAAAAACAAAGTTAAGTCGCTTACGCTAGACAATTCGCGCCGGCAAACCGCCTAAACAAACACTAATATAACCCCCCCTGCTTTGACGTTAGCACAGGCGGCTAATGCTACTGACAGCAACATATAAACAACCGGACAGCTCCGTCAACGCGATTCAAACAGCTGTTTTTTTCAAGACAAACACGTATGTAACATTACAAGAGGCGCGCGAGGCGGAACGACCAGTGTGACGCGCGCCGAACGCTTAACAGGTGAAGACGAGCATGCTAACGTACCTGCGCGGACTGAACAGGTCGTCCATGTCGGAGCCAGAGCTGCTGTTTTATTTGACAGAGTGAGGAATAAAGTCTCCCCTCGCACCTATTTGTGTAGGTACTCAAAATGGAGGCTCACGCATTCAGGCAGCTTTTACACTGAGCTTGTGCCGTGACCGACAGACAGCACTGAGCATGTGCCGCGACCTCACACACACACACGCAGAAGAATCACAGCCCATCTCTCCTGCTCACACACACCATGCTGCTGCTGCATACCAAACAAGCAGGAGGAGGGAGTCGAGAGGGCGATAGACTGTGATTGAGTGGGGGACCCATGAAGGGGGCTCCCAACCAGCAACTCAACAGCATTCCTCCTCTGTTTATCAGCCTCAGCATCTTATTACCCCTCAAACTTCCCCTCTCCTCTCCCCGGGCCTCTAATGCACCCCATTATTGTAGCATCACATGACTATGGTAATGGGTCCTACTGTAATCCTGCTTTTTTCCCTGACACAAGCATCCAGGCTATGATTGTAATACACAAAGGACTGGGGGGTTTAACTCCATTCATTCCCGATATGCTTGGACATTTAATAGAGATATCACATTATAAGCATGGAACTGGTTTTTATTATTATTTTGGCTGGTTATTATACATTTAAATATATTTAAAAATGCATCAATTGAAAATAAAAGAACTGTAATCCCTATAAGAAGACAGAGACACATACACATTATGGTATGCATACTATAAATAATTAATATAAGCCTAAATGAAGAGGAGTAAATTACTTAATTAGTCAATTTAACAGTTTTAATTAGGATTGTTTATTCCTAAGTAAATCTCAAATGTTTAAAAACAAATTGGTATGTTTAATACTAGCAATTTAAAAAAAACTAATTTAAGCTTGTCTATTTAAAAAGTAGATCAACTATAAAAAGACTAGTTATTACAGGCATTTAAAAAAAAATCCTTGTTCTTTGTACTGTAAAGTAGGTGCACATAAGAGACAAAGCTGTAAAATATTTAATGGATATTCAAGCAAAACCTGGATGATCTCCACAGTAGGTAATAAACTCTGAGAAGTGTCTTTTGTTAAATTATTTATACTACAACAGTGTGACTAGCATGTCAGGCTTGGTCATGCAGTTAAAACATCCTACAACATCCTTCTCCTGTCAAGTACTGTATAACATGTATCTGTCTTCAAAGCATTAAAAATGTAACATTGCATACCTTCCTATATCAAACAAAGCTTAAAATCACATTCAAAGATTCCATTTGGTCAAATTTTAATATATATATATATATATATATATACACACACATACACACACACACATATTTTA
>JAUCNO010001834.1:953033-996649 GCA_032353835.1 Enteromius viviparus | reverse complement strand
AATGACTAGTCGACTAGTCGTTAAGGTAGTCGATGACTAGTCGACTATTGAAATAGTCATTAGTTGCAGCCCTAATATATATATATGTGTGTGTGTGTGTAGAGAGAGAGGGAGTATATTGAGAGGTTTTTCTCAATTATGTGAACTCTTCAGCACTTTACTGCTTTGGGTTAATTAATAAAATCCTAAGCACAGGTAAATGTAATTGTGTATATTACCTGAGGGCAGCAGCATGATAGGTGTCCACATAGTCTGAGATGAAGAGCTCTCTGCTCTTAACCACCGGATCAGTAATAACCAGCTCGCGACCAGAGTCTGGAGAAAGAGACAGAAAGCAGACACTGAGCGTGAGAGGCATCTAGAGTGCCGCTAATAAAAAGACAGATACTCTCACAGCTGATGAAATATGACTGTTATAGATGTATACAGCAATGAAAGTAGCAGTACAGCAGCTTGTGGAAATGAACAATAGAGTGGGAAAAAATTTTTAAGGATTTCAATTAAATGAAAAAAAAACCATTGCAATTGAAAACCTGAATAAAATAATAGCTTTACTTTGAGGCTTTTCAGACAAATATTTCAATCAAAGACCCATACAGACAGTGCGGGATGAGCCTTTGTCTTCAAATGGCATCAGCACAAATAACAATGGCCGCCATATCAGACTAGTCAGTGGAGCAGCAGGTGGCGGCTGCTGCTCTCCAGCAGGCTGGCAGAAACGCAAGCCTGCTTAATGCTTTATTAGAGTGTGGTGTGAATCAAAGTGCCAAAGCCCTGGCTGGGCAGAGCCCCCCGGCCTGTTATTACTGCCTGATGTGTGTATCAAGCTCAGATTTGCTGCTGATAGTCAGGAGAATAAGAGCTCCGAGGGCACATTACACTGAAAGTTATTTGCACTTCACGGCCCCACTGTCGCTCTTGAGGGAGCGTTACCAGGGAAACAAGGACAGGAGGGTGGGTTTTTTTTTTCCCCTGAATCCACATTTATTTGAGATGCCATTCTCTATGAAACCCCACAAACCAATAACCAGGGGTGGTTACATAAATGATGGCAGGCGAGAAGGACCCTTCATATGAAGTTGTGTTTTTCAACCATCTCACACACACACACACACACACACACACACACATACCGTTCTCATTGTTGCGGTCCTGCACCAGGTGCTGATAGACGGAGTCAGGTACCTCAGACTGACGGTAGTACCATTTCACATTCATTAACAGATGGTCCCGTTTACTCTGAAAGAGAAAAATAAACATTTGTTAAGATAAATAGACATCGTTTGTTTGTTAACAGCATCACAAATTGAGCTCTTGGCAAATGCGAGCCGGTGCCACAACTGGGTTTATAGTTCTAGTCGTCCTGTGCCAAAAGCCCTGGGTGGAAAAAAAGTCAATTAAAAAGGGATTGAAGGCATTTAATTCTTTAATAAAGTAAACAGCTTCATGACCATGTGTGGGGGGGAGGTGAAGAAACACGGATGGTGCATATTCAGGCAAGTAGAAAAAAAGAGGCTGGCTTTGTCTTGCCAAACACATCAGATGCCGCTCCCCTCTTTTCCGCAAAATGCACTTTGAACTCTGCCACCCGCTGTCCGTCTACGGGACTGCACACAGCTCCCCTCGCTGCAGTAGCGCACATCGACCAGCAAGGGGCAGCACTGAGTCACGCCCAGACCTCCCAGAGGCGCTTCCAAGAGGGGCCAGAGAGAGGGAAGAAAAGGGCAAAGCACTGTTTTTATTCCCTGACATGAAATATTTATTATCCTCTCACACGAAGCCAACTGACCATTCAAATGGTTTAAAAGGACATTAAAGAAACCACAGCTCAGCAGACGCTGGCGA
Organism: Enteromius viviparus; assembly: GCA_032353835.1. Taxonomy (NCBI): domain Eukaryota; kingdom Metazoa; phylum Chordata; class Actinopteri; order Cypriniformes; family Cyprinidae; genus Enteromius; species Enteromius viviparus. The sequence goes on along the minus strand of JAUCNO010001834.1, from coordinate 994,804 downwards.
CAAGACCCCCGGAGCAGCAGCCAGAAATCACAGTCATCTTTAACATGACTACAGATTACCACATTCCCCACAAAAGACCGAGTGTGTGCCACTGCGCCAGCCTAGTTTGGAAAGAAAGAAGAAAAAAAAAACCAGGGTGGATCACAGAGCCAAGGGTCTTTTTTTATTGAAAGCCTGATTCACTTCATGCAGCTCTGGCTTCTCAAAGGGGGCGGGGGCGGATGGGGGGCTGAGCTCATTGTTGAGATATTTCAAGACTCCTGCTACCTTTTTACTGAGGTCACTGGAAACCACTAGGAAGGAGCAAATGAAGTAGAATATCTGCAAAAGAACGGCAAAATCTTTTTTCAAACTACTGACAAACGAAGGTTGAATGGAACAATCAAAAATCGAAGCGAAATAAAAAAGTGTGCTGCTGTTTCTGCTATGGTTGAGATTGTTCAACTCCAATTTAAATGAGATTAAAGGCGCTCTCTCAGTAACTGGGCCACTTGTATGTGTCATCAGAGGTGTTGTCAGTGCTTATTACACCGCAGATGGGGAGACAACCTGTGCTCCTCGGGGGTATTTCAGAGCTTGGTTCAGCTCAGGATGGAGGCTGATGGAGACCAAAAGCAGCGTAGAGCTTGCTTTGCTTTGTGCACTCCTGTCTTAATTTAAAAAAGGAACAAAAACACCATTAAGAGCAAATGCTTAAGATATCTGTGGTGTCCAAGCGGTTCCTTATGTGGCCGAATTGTGCGACCTTTCCTGTCGCTGCTCTAGAGCTGGAAATGACTGTTTCATTATCAGACCCTAATTATGTTTGCATGTTACACTGAACAGATCACTGCGCAGAATCAAATTATCAAGATAAGCACTCTGAGGCAGAGAGAGGCAGTCGAATGGAGGCAGCGGCCAGGAGCCCATTACAATTACAATGCTGAATTGATTAGTGACATTCCACACAGCACTCCCTCCTCCCCCCTCCCCGAGCCGCTCCTCATCCTCCTTATCCCAGCACAGCTTAGAGCCACCTCTCCAAACACATGACTGAATTAAGACTGCTCGAGGGGCCTGCCGGCTCACTTATAAACTGGGTCTCAGTCAGCAAAGGGAGAGATTTCCCCTCCGTCAGAGCAGCGAGACATTCCTGAGAAGAACGGAGGGGGTGGAGGTGGTCTGTCTGCTCTCTTCTCTTAAAAATGAACGTGCTGCTTCCTTTGTCTGATCGTTGACCACAGACAGGGAGTCAAAAATCAAAATGCTTTGGTACTACTAAGTACAGATTCATATTAAATCAATCAGTGTCAAATTTCAGTATCTGAGAATACATTTGGGTGCATATGTTAAAGAGAGAGAAAGAGTTTGAGACGCCATGTGACGTGAAATTTCCTTATGTGTGGGGACTTCTGTAGCTATTAGGTTTTCATGAAAACATGGACATAAAACTGGAATATACTCTATAGCATGAAATGCAAAGGAGTTCTTCCTTTTTTCGTTGAATAAAACAAAAGTAGGTCTGTCACTATATAATTAAAGTAGCATAAATGGTAAAAAAAATAATTAAATAGAATTTAAAATAAACAAAAACAAACATTGTACATCCCTATTGTTCAAAATTTTGATGTTTTTTAATGAAATAAATGTTTTTGTTTCTGCACAGAGTACCACTGGGTACCAGCACAAATTTTCAGATACTGTAACTGGTTAAGTACTGGTTAAAATGAGAGTAGTACCCAACTTCAAGTTACGAGGTAATTCAAATCAGAACTCTACACCCAATCTGAACCGGTCACATTCAAGTCTCACAGGGCTGTGCAATATCTCTAAAACAAATACACAGAATATATATATAATAATACACTCCAATCCAAACATGCATACTGTGATTCCTGATGCCACACTGATGATATAAGACTGACCTAAAGAGGGCAGAAGAGAGAAGTGGGAAGTGTCAGAAGCATGGGGGAGGTAGGGCGAGACGAACAGCGCGGGCAGCACTAATTACAGCACAGCCAGCGTAAGAGTCCAGTGAGAGCGCTATAAGAGGCTGAAGCTGGACTTTACGAGGTCTGGCCGGAGGGGGAACAGAGCAGGGTGGAGTCTACCAGGGGTGTTAAGCAGGCACGCATACAGCTGGGCTTTCCACAGGGAGCTACTGGGCTAATAATAACCTGATGTGTGGCACACATCACAGAGAAAAGATGTGTGAGGACTATTCATTAGTGATGTGAGAATTAAAGAGCTGCAAACAGAAGCGGGCTCTTGAGCCATGCTCGGATGCAGAACCGAGGTGGTAATGAGAGGAAAATTACACGAAGCGAATGCCTGCGCACAAGGCGTTTGAATTAGTCACGCTTTATTACATGCTATTGCTGAAGGTCCCAACAATGATACGGCCGCCGTGGCAGAACCTCCCACCCCTGTGACCTGACGCTGCGTGTCGCCGGCTGACATTTTGTCCGTTTAGCGTAACCATTAAACATGGCAGCAGCTGCAGCAGCGCTGGCAGGTCTTATCTGTTAACAAAGGCAGCTCGAAGTGGTCACATGGCTCCCACATTAACAGGAGACGGTAAAACAACCGCAGCCTGGGCCCTCGTGGTCTCTTCTCACATAACCAAGCCACAGTTAAGCAAAGCCAGACCCTGAAGCTCTCCACCTAGAGCACATTAACAGGAAATGTGTGTTTATTTTCAATTTCAATGTTGTGCTTTTCTGTCATCCGGCACCAGAACTCTCTCTGGTTTCGCTAACCGAACTGGGCAAACGCGGAGGAACCGAAGAAAACAGGCGCTGTCGCAGTTCCTGACGAAGGTGGCTGAAAATGGTTTCTCGAGGGCTTTGGCAGACATGCGAAAGATCCAAACGGCTTGTTCCGCCCAGTTGGTGGCATGGAGAGGGACAGATCTATGATCTACAAAACATAATATGATTAGCGAGGAGCAGGCAGACAGGAAGGGCTCAGTCTCTCACGCATGATGGATGTGCACACGGAGACAGTTTCCACCCATACGCTCGCTCTCTCTTTAACTGCCTCTCAGACATAGACCAGACGCGGCTCTCTCCATATACACACACAAGCACTTCCATCTGGACCTCAACTCACAGCTGTATGTGCCTGAGTGACAAAGAGAGGAAAAACACAGCGCTGTAAGCCCCGTGAACAAAAACGTCCCATGTGAATAAAGACATGTAGCATGCTTTTCCTTTTTTAATAAATAAAGAAGTCTCACGTAGACTCCTGGTGGTTGAAGGAGAGCAATTGTGCTGCCCTGCCACCGTCAGACTGAAACTAATAATGGTAAACAAGTGCTGATGACATGTTTCTCCCCTGCAAAAGCCTGTGTACAGATTACTCCTCTGCCTGTCTACAAGAACAAACGGAGGGAGGGAGGGAGGGAGAGAGTCACAGCTGTGGTGCCGGCACAGTCAGGACCTTTATGCTGCTAAACACCGGGCGCCTCTCTCTCTCCCTCTGCTGTTTAGATATTAAATCTCGACTAGCTTTGAACAAAGTCTGCCCATCTGTCAGCCACTCTCTATATTGGATTTGATGAGCATTAGGCAGTTCAAAGGGGGAGATTTTTAGTGTAACAAAACCAGGATAAAACTACACCCCCCAACCTTGAGACACAAATCCACTCATGTGAGCTCTGGTTCAAAATGTAGTGAAGCTGTCTGCCTAGGTAACATTTTAACACATTCCCAAACCCAAAGGAAACATTATGCAACCATTCTAAGACACAATTTCTGCCAAAATTCACAGCTCTGCCCCAGAACCTAGTGAGCTGCCTCACAGCCTACACAAACAGATGCCTTTTAAAGGAGTAGTGACTGTGTTGGAATGATCTACATGGGTAGTTATGTATATAAATATATATGTTCTCCTCAAACAAAGAGCACAAGAATAAAGACAATGTGAGAGGAATGGCATTATACGTGCAAAAGCGGAAACCTCAGAAATCATTCGAACATGATTTGTTTGAAGCTCAAACATTACAAAAGTTAAAACGATCTGTTCCACTTAACATTTTTTGTTGAACCCATGATACATTTTTTTCCTGATGAATATAGACTGTTCATAAGAACAAGATTTAAAGTGATTTTCCCCCCGATTCAGTGCATTCTTGCGACCAGAAAAATAAAATCAACTTTTAAACAGTAGCATGCTTGAAAAAAAAAACACAATGAAATTTGGAAGAGACCACTGTTTTTAAACTTTTTAAACTCTTAAAACTCCTGCATTTTAAGAACATTGTTTAATTACCTAAGAATCGCCTTGCTTTGTCTAGATTGCATGTGTTCTTTGTGGATGAGACAATCCCAGAATGCACTGCAATGTACCCAAAATGGTGACCATGTTAAGGGAAATGTGTACTCTACATTTAGTACTGAAAATTTAATATTCTGCCTATATGTCTCTTCTATGAATTTGCTTATTATAGCATCATGTTATCATCTATGCTTTCATCTAGGTTTTCACCTAAGTAAGCGGCTCCAAATGTATGCAGTACAAAGCAAAGCAGCTCAATGGGTTTTGGAACGAAACCCCCTTATCCGTCTTGTGCACGTACACATGCTGGAAGCCAGAGATCGGCAGACATTATCGTACGTTCCTGTCCATTTAGCGGTGACTCGTGGCGTGCTGGGTGTACAAATAATGCTAATTAAGATCTCCCTGCTACCGCTGCATCCATTACACCAGCCTCAAAAACACAGCGACACTTAAAACACTTGACTCTATGCACTTCACATAATCTCCCTCTCTCTATTTCCTCGCCCTGATTCTTGATCTCGAAGGCTATTTCCTGTAGCTGGCCGTTGGGCGATATCACGTCAGGTGTGTTTGATATGAAGAGGCAGTGGCTGTGATGTGTATCACAGCGTGTGTTGGGTTGCTACACACAGCAGGTGTGACCGGCTCATATCCCTTCCCCCCTTTTCCTCTTTCAAAACAGTTTTTTCCCCTCACTCAACCCCCCACCTGGTACTCAAACACTTCAGTTACTGCCTGAATGCTGGGGGCTGGACATGAAAGAAGAGGGTGTTTCCTGAGACATGATTGACGGCAGTCTCCAGGCAAACAATGGGTGGAAAGACAACGTTAATATTTAAACGGTTGTTATTTTATTGCTATGAAGGAGAAACACTTTTTTCCTTCGCGAGGCAGCACTGATGGCACAGGTCTATTGTTCTTCTAACGTTTTGTTGTGGGAGACATTAAAAGATGCAAACCGAACCATAGACATTCTTTCGAAATGGTTAAACAAAACAATGTATCTTAAAAATGAATGCTTTTATCTGTAAGAAACAATCTGTAAAGCATGGGAGGAGGCAGATAAGATACTCGCATAGTTTCTAAAATAGCTAAATACAGACTACTTTTTCTTTTCCTTCAGTTGTGGTTGTTTTTGAGCGATCCAGACAATAGCAGGAAATGAAGAGCTCTGAATACAGCTATCGATAACAGGCCAAATCAGAAAGCTTTGCTGTACACACACACACACACACACACAAACAAGCATTCAATGTCGCTGCTCAATTGACAGCGCCCAGACAAAATAAATCACATTCTACCCACGATGTGAATTTGCAGCCTGAATTGAATGTGATTGTATTATTTGGCGGTATCCAGTCACATCAAACACAATAAATAGACATCACGCCTTGCTATTGTGTAGTTGCCATTGTCAGGACAAAAAAAAACAACAGTGTAAATTGTCTGATTCACAAATGGCTCTTATGAACAGCGTATTTCTTAATGAAGTGGTCAAACAGCATCAAAAACTAAATTTAATATTGATCTGTTTATTGACAGATGTTTTAATATAATGTAAATATTATAATAATTTAAAAAAGAAATTTATTATAAATGTAATTTAACGATAAAAAAAAAGTAAAATAATCAAAAGAATAAAATTAAATTGATTGAATTGTAAAAAAAAAAAAAAAAAAAAAAAAAAAAAAAAAATATTTACCCAACTATCTTGTTCAATTATATATATTTATATATATATAATTGAACAAGATAGTTGGGTAAATTAGGTTGTAAAACAATATTAAAATAAATTAGATGGTAATAAGAATAAATATTAAATATGCAATTGGGACCAAATTTGGAGTGTAATCATTCAAAAACCAATTCAAAAGACTAATGTATCCATTGCTGAATCCATCTCTCTCGTGCACCGTTTTAGATTTGACCTCTTCCTTCGTCTTGGGTAACATCTTATCTAAAAGCTGACTGTGCCAACCCTAAATGGCTGCTGACAGTGTAGATTTATGGACTGAAGCAGTGCGACTTAGAGAGGAGAATGCCTGCGAGCTCAGGGGACGCCTGAGCCGTGTTTCTGACCTCAATGGTCACCGTCGTAGTATAGAGTTACTCCATAATTCTACAGCTCTCTGACACAACCTTGTCACACGGCCGGTGAGATAATGTACTACAAGAGCACAAGCCTGGCATACAGCCTCCCAGAAATGTGAAACATCTCAAAACATTTGAGCACAAAGGCAAAACACATGAGCCTGTGAGCTTATCCAGTCCCGAAATCTGTAGAGAGAGCGACGGCGGATCAGTCGCACAAGCAGCGGGCTCGGTTTAGCCTTGAGTCCCTGCTCATGTCTCTGCACTTCCTGAATGAAAGCAGAGAGAGAGAGACAATGCGCTGCCTTGTTAGTGTGGCCTAATGACTGGGTCGTTTCACTCGCTGGGGAGGGGAGCAGCCATGCATTCATAGATAAACACAGACAGGATCATGGTGGGGTGAAAAGGGCTGAACCACAGGCAATGGCTACAGCACGAGTTAAATGAAGAAATAGCATGTTTACGGGACTGACGTATGAATGAACCGCAAGCTGTGGGGCCTTTATGTTAGGGTACAGAAAACAGAGAGAGAAAAACATGCCGTTTGTGTGTGTGTGTGTGTGTGTGTGTGTGTTTAAATGCAAACCGTGCCTGGTTGGCTGGTTAATCCCAGCATTGAGGCTGCAGCATGGGCCGCTGAGCAGTGCCGGGTGTGATGGAGCGAGGTAATGGAAGGTAGGAAATGAGAAGTCTTGGTTAAGCCACGGCTAATCGATCAGTGTGTTCGGGCTGGAGCGAGCCAAGCTGATGCAGGGAAAGCGGCTTGAGGTAACAGACGCTGCGCAAACCCTTCCGCTGCTGTACTCTGACACAATGCTCTTTGTTCTGCTCTGGCTCTAATTGCATCACTGACTCACTTCTGATTATTTGATTGGGCTGATTACAGCGTTCAGCTTTCATTGGCCAGTGTGCATGTGGCTCAGCATTCGTGGATTGAGTATAAGAGCAGGTTTTGTATATAAGTGAAGCTGTTTGGGGTTGATGCAAGAAAGAGAGAGAGACTGATTTAACTCCGCCATCTCCCCCTGCTGACTCGGCTAACTGCAGCTGACGGAAATATTTATAAAAACTCTAGCTCAGGTTCAAAAAACTAGTGTGCTGTCTACATAAAGGGACAGTTCACCCAGAAGATGCATTTAGGAATTAAAGAACAGTTGCGCTGACATGTAGCTGACATTGTGTTTCGGGCATCCTGAGAATTATTCCCTACCCTATTATACACCTATTTCACTTCCTGTCTACTACTAACTTATCAAAATAAAGGCATAAAATTATAAAACAATCTTGCAACATGGCAACACCCCCCAACACCCTCCCCTCTCTCATTTCAAAATACCTTTGCTTATCTCGTATCTGTTTGGAATGTCATAAATGTGAGTGAGTGATAAAAATGATAACTTTTGGACAAACTGTTCTTTCAAATAATCGTAAGCACATCTCATTATAACAGTTGTTCTAAGACAGCAACAATCTCAGTGTTCAAAATCCAAAAATCTATTAAAATTTATTCTATTAACTGAATTATAGCAACACTAGACTGTGCATTTTTGATAAAAACTGAAAGGACAAATGAAAGTTTAGTAATAAGATTCTATTTTAGATGCTACCTTAAAAGGCAACAATACAGCTCACTGGATTTTGAACAAAGCTATCATTCTTAAAACTAAAACGATATAAAGAAAGCGAGAGAGGGAAGATAAGAAAAAATGCTGATCCTTACAAGTCCTGACTGCCTGACAGTGATACTCAGCAGGAACTAGTCTTTACCAAGTATACTCCAGTGGAAGAAGAAAAATCAAGGCTGGACAAGAGCACAATTCTCACCCTCACTTGTGATTCATCACACACTCTTTCACCCAGCATCCCCCTGCACTGGGTTCCCTTTCAACCATCAACCTCTGCAAATATTTAGTCCCTAATACCTCTCGCATAAAGGAGCCAAAGCATTACACAGGCTGGCAAAGGGACAGATCTGCATACTGATCCAGCTCACACTTCCTAAGAGGTGGGCGAGCATTCAACCATCTAGAAAGACCGTGGCGTGAGGTCCTTAGGATGAGTCGGGGAGCCTGTGTGTGTGTGTGGACAGACGGTAAACTAACCGGCCGGGGACATGCCAGCTGGAGCCCCGCCCTCTGGCCGGACAGACAGCACGGTTACCCGGTGGCCGAGAGAAATTACCGCTGACAAATACTCTTACAAACACGACACAGATACCGGATATACATCCGAATGACAACACACTTCCTCATGTAGACAGACAGGCACAGGCGCAGCCTCATTCCCTATACATTTAGATTTTAATGAGCATGTGTGCACGGCTGAAACAGCTCCCTACGGAGCGGAGGGGGAGAAATAAAGAGGAGCGCCACAGGAAGCTGCTTATCTGTGCTCCAGACTGTCAATCTGCCACAGGAGCCCTGCACTACAGGCATGAGGAGAGATCATCTGCCTCCTCCAATCCCTCCGTCCTCTTTAATTACACACGCGCTCCACGTACAAACACACACACACACGCGCACGCACGCCAGTTTGCACATGCGCACAACTTCCAGGAAACAATGCGGATCTCCTTGTCGAGTCTGGAACACAGGCTTCGACTCTGCGTCAAGGAAAAGAGGAGATGAATATCTCTTGCAGGGATAAGGAGGACACAGGCAGCTGGAGTTCAAGGGTCACGGCCGACACTCAGTCCACAGTTGCACTCCCAGCATGCCATCTTTCAGCTGTATTTTAACCCTAACCACACACACACACACACACACACACACACACACACCTCTACCAGCAGCCACCATGTCAGTTCTTTGTTACAGAGTGCCTATACAGTCCTGCCAGATAAGAGCTGAGGTCAATCTAATTAGATGTAATGGGCGGCAGCGGGCACACACACACACACAGAGTGAGACCGTTGTGTAACCACGCAGACAATTTCCCATGCACTAAAATGTGAGCATATGGTCGGGGGAGGGCTACAGAGACATCAGCCATTTGACATTTTCATCAAGTACCGTAGTACACTCAGAGTAAACTGATATCTCAATAGGCAGAGCGAGGTATCGGGCTCCATCGCTGAACTAATGTCAAATCGAGCTGCCGCAGAAGACGCGCCACTGGACTACATTAGAACGAAAAGAAGAAAAGAAATGTCTGCGTGCGTTAACGTCTGCTGAGATGAAGGACGACATAAAGTGAGGCTGACAGCTAAATGTGGTCTTCAGTCTATGAATGTGTGTGTGTGTAGATGTTTGGGGGGGGGGAGTGGTTATTGATGGCACCCGGCTCTGCATCATTAGTGCAGCGGTCGGTAAATGATCCCTCCTTTTGCACAAGGTCCGCCCACTCACGCACACCAGCCAACGAGCTTCCAGCTGGATGATTGACAGTTCAGAGCTGCCAGTGGCGGAGAGACAAGGAGCATCAGTGAGGTGATAAAGCGCTATCAGAGCTGTTTTGTGTATGATGACTGAAAAGCACTGTTTGTTTGCAAGCCTGCTGAGATTTACAACCATTTGCACTGCCCCTCCCTGCATTTGTGTTCTTTCCTGCTGCATTTTTTCCCATCCTCCATTTCTCTCTCTGGCTGCATAGAGTGCTGTGTTCACGGAGGACATTTTCCAGCCCACTGTGATGATATTGATTGCAGAGCCTCCCCTGATTGCAGCCTTGAAGTATTGACCAGCCGTCTCTCCTAGAAGCAACAAACACACATTCGACGCACACGAAGTGTGTGTGTGAGTGATTACACGCCGTCAAGCCCCACGTCGAAACGCTCCACAAGGAGAGTGTAAAAGCCTAGAGCTCCTGTTCTCTTGTGCTCATTGAGTCCAGTGACAGCTAGTGGGCATGGGTTTCTGCCGTTTTTCTTATTACCCCTCTTACTTCTGCAACAATTTTACCCTTTTTAAAAGGACTGCATTCTGGGGGAGCCATCAAGAAAGCAACACTGACTTAGAAATTCTCATTCTGATCACTTATCTAATCCAGCTCACAGTCTCTCTACAATGAGCCTGATCTAACAGCTCCCACTCTACCCTAATGCACCAGCACTGCCATTACCCATAATTCCACAATACAGCACTGCTGCTCTCTAATTACACACCAGCATTTCTGTGCGATTTCCACTGGGGGAAAAAAAAACTCTCCTGCACACAGGTAGTTTCTGAAGAAAAAAAACTCACTATTTTAAATTGTGAAATGTACAAATACTTCCTTTTTAGCATGCACTATATAGGTAAATGTGCAGAATTAGTTTTTCAGATTTTTTTTTACAGACGATAATGACATTTGTAATATTACAAAAGGTTTCAATTTTAAATAAACATGCTTTTTCTAAAAGTGCATCAAGTCCCTTTACTATTTCACATAAATAAAATATTATTTTTTTTTACAATCCAATCAATCAATAGACAAATTCAAATTCTATCCTTCATTTTTCCTCAGGAAATATCATGTTTCACTCTACAATCCATCACATCATGGAGCTAAAATGGTTTTTGACTTAAAATGCTAGACATTTAGATGTCTTATGATGTAAGAGATCTCGCTCAGCCAGGAAGAACAGCAACAGCTTTTAAAAATTAAGGTTGTCAAGAGCTGTCAGAGATTGCCTTTACCGAATGAAATGCATGACGTGATATTAAATATGGTGACTGGCATGATTTGTATGCTACAGTGTGTATAAATCGGTCACGTTGTAGAATAAAAAGCTGATATTCCCCAAGAATATGTGCGACTGCATGATATAATTCTCACGTCTTGCCTGTAATTCTTTAAATTTTCATGCTTAAATGTCAACCTCCCACACACAGCCTTCTAATAGCTGTCGGTGAGAGCGGTTTGACAGCGCCGGCTTAAGATCGTTACAGTGTGTCGATGCCCCAGATCATGAGACTGCAGAGCACAAACCACTTCCACTCGCTCCTCTCTCTATATTCTCCTTCTCCTCTGTAAACCTTTATATACACTAAATCCCTTCCATCCATCCAGCCGTGGTGGGAAATAGAGACTAGAAAAAAGAGAAAAGGCAAGGTTGAAGCCATAAACCCCTGATATTACTCGTTCTCTGGCTACCACTTGGCATTTAAATGCCATTTGTGGCGGCAAACAGTTCACACTTAATTACAGCGGGCAGGCAGCTGTAGCGGCCAGCCTTTCCACACCGAAGCAAGCTGGGCCGCCAGCACTAGCCCTTTCAACTTCCCATGCAGCTAAAAGAGAGCTCACCTTTTAAATACTAAATTGGCCCGCTGCTCAGAACATCTCAGCGAGGGTTTCCCGGCTTCTGAGATGTTGGCCAGCGCCTCGGTTCTTCAAACACTTCACCATCAGCCTGTCCTGCTGCCCCAGCGGTGCCTATAATCAATTGGCCTTTATACAGCACCATGAGCTCTGCCTTTGCTTTAGTGTGACACACACACACAGACAGACAGATAGAGGCCTCCCCTGCGCTCTGAGCCTGCTTGGATGATGTGTTGCACAGATGTTACAAAGGCGTCTCTGCATCACTCTGAACTGACCTTGGAAAAAGAAACTAAAAAGACTTGAAAAATATTTAAAAGCTGCGGCATCAAAATGACAGCAGTTTACCAACGTAGGCGACTCATAAAATTGCCACTGAATTAATTAATATTCGTGTCAGACGGACACACCGATTGCCTTGAATAAAAGCAATTCATCTCAGTATTTTCACTACTTTAGTTTATCATCATTATAATACGGAGAAAACCCCTTATCAACAGAAATCTGTATTTTGTTTACTACACATTGCCATATAAGTAAACTGATTCATGTGTCACAAATCTTAAGCAGCCTACAAATTAACAAGAGCACTGCCAAACATCTCATAATGCAATACATGACATGGTCTAGACAAATCTAGAGTAAGTTTAAATAATTTCATGCAGTGACATAAAAACCATTTCAACCAGTCTAAGAAATGTCCAAAATCCAAAATGTGTTTCAGTCTACTCTGCAAAATAAATTCTTAAAATACAATGTGACCCTGGACCACAAAACCAATCATAAGTGTCAGTTTTTAGAAATTGAGATTAATATATTATCTGAAAGCTGAATAAATTAGGTTTTTCATTGATGTATGTTTGAAAAAGGACAAGATTGGGAGATACAACCATTTGAATATCTAGAACCTGAGGGTTTTATTAAAAAAAAGAAATACATTTAAAATTGGCAACAAAAAAAATTCTAAGTAATGCATATTACTAATCAAAAGTTAAGATGTATTTAAAAGTAGGAAATTTACTAAACATCTTCATGGAACACGATCTTTACTTAATCTCCTAATGATTTTTGGCATTAAAAAATATAATTTTGACCCATAAAATGTATTTATGGCTATTGCTACAAATATACCCTGGCTACTTAAGACTGGTGTTGTGGTCCAGGGTCACATATTTTAAATATTTTTTTAAAAAATGACATCAAGATCACTGCCCTGGAACTTTCTCTATATCAGTAACTAATCCAGATCTTGCATTGTGTTTGACATTTCTTAACATGTGACCAACCTTAGCCTGCTGGCTTCCAATACATCAGGCCAGAGGAACAGACAGTTCAACCAAAGAGGCAGAAAAAACAATTCACCAGAGAAAGCAGAGGACGGATATTCTGTCGGAGCATCATGTGGCTGTGCAGCTAACGTATTTCTGAGTGGCAGTGGGAACGTTGGAGAGCATATGTGTCACACCAGAAAAACACACACAGACAGACTGGGGGTCTTAATCTGTCTCTTCTAGTCACACACACACACACACACACACACAACTCCATATCACCTTCCAGGCAGGTCTACACATTAAATCAGCCCATTTCATCTTTAGCAGTAGGGAAGAGTTTTGAGCATCTCCTCGACAGCATGGATCAGCCTCGGACATGCGTGTCCGGTGCACGGAGGACATTATAAATGGAGAGCATGGCCTCGTCTTGGAGCATGCCCACAGGTGCACATTTATCAGTACCACCAGGCAGCGGCAGAGCCTTTACAAAGATAGAAATGGAGAAAGAAAAAAGAAAACAAACATTCTCAACATGTAAGTGTGCAGAAAATGATCTGGTGCTCTTTCTTTCTATCTCATTACTTTTTCTTAAAGCTATAAAGAGCTATTCTGCTACAAATGGCTGAGGCATAACGGCAATCTATAAATGGGATGTTAAGTTCAATAGCCCAAGGTTAGAGGCTGAGAGAGGCAGAGCGCTTCATTGCACTCTGCATTGTTCTTTCCAGAGCGCAGATGAGTCTGGTCTCAGTGCACGGCTATAGTATCAAGCGCTATTTATGAACTTCGTGCTGGCATGAGCGAGACGGTGAAGAGAAAACCAGAAAAAGCTAATAAAACATTCTGTTCATAAGAGGAATTCATATCTGGCTCCTCTGGTATCTTGCTCCTGTTGGAATCCGCTGCAATTGATTTGTAAATTAATTCTGACAAATAACCAGATTTGGAAAATGCGGCCCTTGTGGGTTCAGCTGAGAGTCAGCAAAGGGGCATGACCTTTGGGAAATGTGCAGTTATAACAAACTATCGCCTAAAGTATTTGTATTATGTACAGTAAATTAAATCAAATTGCATAGTACACTCAATCATACTGTATGTGCAGATTTTTATAACCATTCGTACTCTATACATTCAGCTTTTTTTTGTTGAATAATCTGAAGAGGGTAAAAAGATACACGCAGCTCTAGTTTAAACAAGTGCAAAGACTAATGCAAGTATAACTAAAAAACGATGGAAGTATAATGTATGCATGAGTGACAAGTATACTTTTATGTGAAGTTTAATTATGGTCAGAATAAAGAATAATTCCTGTTTAAAAATGATTAGTTAATCATTCCAATTACGAACATGTCATGTATATTTAGACAGGAAAAGACATGTAGCTCCGTTATATCTCTGTATGTTAATGCACTTAATACAAACTACTCCACATCTAATGCTGTCATCCATATTTTTATGTCTTTAGCATCCTCACTCTTTCACATCAAGCCCGCTGCATCAAAACAAGCTCTGAAACATGCCTGGGAAGTACGACAATTAGCCTACAGATAAAACAGCAACATAAAAAGATCCTAAAATCGCCTTTGAAGCATTCACACAAACACAGCCAAAAACAGACATTTGTGAAGCTATTGTGACGGCGCGATAGGGAGAACGCACGCAGAAAGAAAATGGGAAGGAATAACATGAGGGGCGTGAAGACGGAGGGCAGTGGAATTTTCTAGCGCCTTATATTTCCCATCCTCCCCAGGCCAGAGCGCCCTCCCACTCTCCCTCTAGAGTTTTTCTTCTTTAGCGAGAGCTAATTTGCAACATGTGTTCTTTAATGGAGAGAGCCACCCGATGGAAGCATGTGAACTCGATACCACTGTAAATCTTCACTTCCACAGCTTTTTTTATTGGCATGTCACACTTTGGACAAGCTGGAAATTACACTCGGTGAACTGAGAAGCAGTGCCGAGACACTCAAGAAAGGCGGGGAAGAAAAGGAAAGGAAAAGAGACAGATGAGAAGGAAGCGGCGTAAGGTGCTGCGAGAGAGAGAGAAGACCGTCGTGTAGGGAAGGGAGGATCCAATTACACGGCAGCCAGGCCAAGCACATGTGTTTGGAGAACAGGATTGTTGCAATAAATATTGGCCGTGCAAAGACTGCGTAACGCACTTGGCTAATACACAACATGAAGCAAATTACTTAGAGGCAAATATCAATTACAGTGTTTCAGTTAACGAGAACAGGAAATCCAACTGGGGAATAAAAAAAAAAATGATAGTGTTTGGTTTGTGGGGAAATAGAATTTAAATTTCATCTATAATGGTTTTGAGAGGGAACAAACAAATGTGAAAACATCAAGCCCAATTTTCTATTGTAATTAAAATGCTGAGGATTACATCAGTACAATGGTTGTTTTATCACAGTGCGATTGGGAAAGTGTAAACATTCCCTTCGTGTTGGTATCTTCGTCATTTTTCTTCTCTTTGACATCAAAGCGGACGAGATAGAGAAGCCTGCCTTTCCTTTTTTAAGATGAAACAGTTGGGTTGAATGCCAGGGCTCAGCGTTCCCAGCTTCAGATGCTAGTGAAGACATCAGAAGAGGGAATTTGCCTGTGATGTGCCAAAAAACGGCATTGTGTCTCTGCGGCAGATTCCGGCAATCCGAGATGAGGAGAGCGAAATTAACATAGCCGTTCCTTCGAGACCCAAATGATTTCTAATGCATAAAAATACTTGACAAATACCCACCCCGCCACCAGCAAAGCAGCGGCGGTAGTCCGGGAAGGGAAAGCCGTGATAATAAAACGTGGCGAGAAAGGCTCTGTTTAATAATTTAGTCTCGCCCGTCAAGGATCTGCTATTGATTGTGCTTTCAGGTGTCTTATGAAAATGTTATCTCCAGCCTCGCGGTTCTCCCGGCTCCATCTGGCAATGTAATCACCACCCTATACCCCATTGGTTGACCCCACACACCTCCATTTTGATTTTACCCCTTGTTCCTGCTCTTCCTCCTCCCTCTATCCCTCTTTCTTTTCCCCCGGCCACACAGCTGGTTTCCATAGTAGCGTTTACTGAAAGCACAGAGCTGTTAAAGGTATAAGGGGAAGAGAAAGAGAGAGAGGGAGATGTGTGATCTAGAAGGAAAGATTCTTGATATTTGTCAGGATTGGATGGTAACACAAGTGGATTTTTCTCTAACACTTTATCCTATTTAACTACTACTAGTAAAAAAAAAGGATACACAAAAAATAGAAAACAAAATGGCATTAACCTGTGTTTTTATACTAAATGTATATATATATATAATAAATAAAATAGAAAATTCCAAGTTACCACATCTGTGTTTATTTTAATGCTAATAACTAATACAAATCTAAAAATTAACAAAATTTAAAAAATAAAATAAATTTAATTGAACAGTAGTAGTAATAGTTGAAGTTGGCATCAAGAACCGTGAAATTCTGCAGGTATTGCTATTGACTAGTGAAATTATAATTGTGATAACACTATCAATTACATATCGATTTGAATTCCATTGGTTGGCCTAAATAGATTCATTTTGAAAAATGAAATAGAAAATGTTTTTTAAAAAGACACCAAAAGCAAACAGATACAAACAGAGCTTCAATTGTTTTTGGAAAGATGCCCATTTGGAAGCAGTGCAGCATGGGCTGTGTGTATTTTGCACAGTGCTAAGTACCTAATGTCATTACCACCAGCAGCATTAATGCTTCCTTTAGTGGAGTTTCAAGTGTACAAGAGGGAGGGAGAAAAAAAATAAAAATGAGTCCCACACTTCATTCAAGAACATTAATCAAAACGGCCATTAAGTTGCAGCATTTCACAGCAGATTTACTTACACAGGCCTGATGCTTAAAGGGCTTTATAGTCAGGTTTGCTGAAATAAACCACACGGATGAATAATTCAAAAAGGGGGTTGCAACATGAGAACAATGAAAAAACAATTCACAAAAAACTATTTCCTTAAAAAATATGGTGGGAAATAAAAAGACTATTTGACTACCATTACAGACCCCTCAATTCAAAAAAGATAAAACGCTTGTTTTAGCATGTTGCTACTGCTGCTGCTGAATTAAGCATTAAGTGTGATGTCATCCTGCTTGCTTGACAAAACAAACGCTCCCCCTCCTACACGGCTCCCTCAGTGCCGACGTACACAGCTAAACCTGTAGCCGCTCTGTATGCCTGCCCTACTCTAAACACGCTACCCTGCAGACAAAGTGCAAGCAGGGATATTTCAATCACACGCTCCCGAGCAGAGGTGCAGCGCCGGCTCTCTAGCTGCCGGCAGAGCCTGCTGCCAGAGGCGCTTTTTCAGAGGCGCACACAATAACGGCACAACAAAAACCTGGGGGCTACTTGTGGGAAACGCACCTTTACATATTTATACATGCAAATGCACCGGCTCATTTTCAGCGGCTGAGCAGGCAGAAGAGTGACGGGCAGGGGGAGGGCTGAACGCGTTGAGTGTAACGCACAGCCACCCCTGTCCACACAGCGTCTCTTAATGACTGCAGGCTCCCTGATGTAAAGATGGCAGCGACTGCCGCTCTGCTCAATAAATATTAACAAGAACTGCGACTGATGGCGCTGCTCACTGATCCATAATTGCATTTCAAAATGCTGGAGCTTGTGGGGGGGTGAGGAGGGGATCCTGATGGGGGAGTATGCATGCACGGAAGCGGCTCTCGGACTGATGAGGCAACCTACGCACCTCCCACCTCCGGGCCGGATGAGGATTTAATCAGAGCTGCATTTAGAGGGCATTTAATAGACATCATCACACTTTTAAAAGAATTGAAATCTATCTCTCTGTCATCATTTACTCACCCTCATGTTATTCCAAAACTGTGTTTAGTTTTGTTTTTTTGTCCATACAATGAACCCCATTTCTGAACCCCTACTGCATGAAGAAAAAAAACAACAACACACATTTAAAATGTCTTGCACAGAAAACAATAATATAAGGGTATGTAAATAATGACCTTATTTTGGGTGAACTATCCTATTAATGTCCCTCTAATAAAGCATGTTCAGTTTCTTTCTTATATGCATATACCTATATTTCACCACTAATCTCTAACACTTTTTTTTTCAGAGTGCATAGGCATCCTTAAGGACTGGAGAAATACGCAGAAGGGCATTGCGCACATGCATCTTTTCATAAAACCCCTTTTATGATCATTCATGCGTGTATGCACATATATTTGCATCTTCGTGAAAGCCTTTTAATTAAGGCTTTGAATCATTAGCTTTTGAGGGCATGGAGAGATAAGCACAAAAACCATCAGGAGTGAATTACACTGGGAGTTTATTTGAATCCCATGAACGCAGGATCCAATGCATTAGGGAAGGCTGCCAGTGGGCTTATCAAACACTCCAACCACACGCCCCGATCAACAATATCCGCATTGTCAATAATCAATAGTCTGTGTTAATTGCCATTTCACAGCTGGAGTGCAAGAGCGTGGGTCAATGCAGGGCCAGATTGTGGCGCCCTTGCCATCTACTGAGCTATTGTTTCAAGTGAATCATTAGGGGTCTATGTATAGCTCTGCTCAACGAGCAAACAGTGTGTGGAATAATGGTGCTGTAACAGGCTGACAGTCCAGAGTTTTCGCATTTTCAGATTTGATAGGGGGAAATCAGTAAAATGGATTTTAAAAACGGTACAATGTGTTAAACAGAGCTAATAGTACTACCATAATTGAACATAAATCAAATGAGCTAAAAATGTACATGCAAAGGCGGGTGATGTATGGAACTGTGAAAGACGGGGGTTCTAATGCTGAAGAAATCTGTGACGTCAAGACCTCCTCAAATTTTCATGGTCTCATACTTGCATGCTATATAGAAAAACAACCTCAATATGTCTGAATAAAAGCTGGTTAACTATTCAAATGTTTCATTCACTTTTTTCAACTCATTTAAAAAAACAGATTAATTATGAAACATTGCAGCATAATGCAGAGACATCCGAAACGGACCTCAAAAGAGTTCGAAAAATGTTTCCTTAATGCACGTTTGCTTTAAGGCAAAACTATTTTCCTTCAGAATTGTTTTTTTCTTTTTAGAAAGAAAACCTAGCTTAACCTGAACTTATTCACAATGCAAATGCATTTAAACAGGTTTTATAAAATAATTTAAAAAAAACGTTATCCTTGATACACTCATGTCCTTCCATGCTACTTTTTCCCACCTGCTTTATACAAAAAGATCACTGTAAGAGCGTTTTGACTGTTTATACAATGAAAGTCAATGGAATAAATGGAAAACACTCACTCATACTCTATGCACAAATATGCAGCAATATATTTTAGGTGTATGCAGGTTTGGAATAAGTAAATGCAAGGCAAAAATACTGAAGCTGAAATTAAAACAGTCAGATGGAAATCCAGCAAAGAACAAGCTTTCCGCCTGCTCCGTCCCGCTGCTGTGCATCATTGGAAATCATGAGTTCTTTTTGATAATTGTATTGTACATCACACCTAATTAAATGTCCATAAGCACCAATACAGCGAGAAGAGCAGGGCATTTCTGCCTGCGGCCGAGCCCCCAGAGGCAAGCAGCAATCACTCCATTAGAGGCAGCGCTGTGCTGCAGCTGAGCTGGCCAATATCAGCAAATTAGTTTAGCCACGGGGATGGGGGAAGGGTGCCACGGCAACACACACTGACAACAACAGTGTCAGTCATTGGGCATATGCAGCCGGCCCAAATTAACAGGAGGAACAAGTGAGGGAGGCAGGCAGAGACAAAGAGGGTCGAGCTGGAGACTGTGATTGACTCGAGGATAAAGGCTTCTGCTGTTTATGATCGATTCTGTGCTGAATTGTCTTTGTGTCTGAGCAACCCCTGAGAGATCTTTCTCTTCCTATCTCACCTCTTCTTCTCAAAGCCAACAACATCTCAGGGCTCTGTTTCCAGCCAATAGTGTGTCAACAGGACTCGCTGCATAGCTGCTTTTTCTATTAGCAACAGATACTTAACTGAATGTGTCACCCTCGTCACATTAATCCAGCGTACGTCTTATGCACGGCACTAATGGGCTGAGGCCGTAAAATAAATACACAGAGGTTGCCCATGTCCTTGAAATCAGTATGCACTGCTGGCTTTTAGACACACAAAATGGTGCTGGGCAAACAACGGCCCATCATCACACCTGAGCTGTAGAATACACAAGCGCAGGTTCTATCTACTGTAGAGAAAGACATACATCTTCAAAAGTACTTAAGATTGCATTTATATACATTAAAAAACTGCAATAAAATATGACACTGGTATCATACATTTTGCCATTTTAGCTCAAAAAACAGAATAAACACTAAAAACAAAATTATTCTGAACAGTGGCCACACTCTTAATCAGCAATGTTAGATCTGGGAGTATTTTCCTCATTCATTTTCTCAATAAGGATCTCTAAAGACTCGTGAATAAAGTAAACTATAAAGCAATCCAACCAGCTCTGAAATAAATCAAAATATTACAAACTTGAATCTGGGGGAAACCCCCCCCCCAAAAAAAAACATGAAACATGAATGTTTGTTAAAAGATGTAAGCACATAAAAACAATGGTACCAACACATTTGCTCATCTTGTCACAGAACTGGCTTTACAGACAAGATGGGCATTAAATATCAGGTGCGATTTATTGTGCAGCCATATAGCATACCTATTAATTAATTATTTGCTGTTTATTAGCCCTTCTGCATGGCCATATTCTGCATCTCTAATCCTACCCAATACCTACACTTAAGTACCTTACTTATTACTAATACTATTATAAGTAGCATTTTAATAGTTTGCGGCAAAAGTCATAACTAATGGTTTATTAATAGTAAGAATCGGACTTTAAAATAAAACGTGACCATTAAACTTTGTCACTTCAAAACATATTTCTGTAATGGCAAAGCTAAATTTACTTTATTGCACTGTTGCTTAACTCCAGTCTTAAGTGTCACATGAGTCTTCAGAAATGATTCTAAGATGCACATTTGCTGAACACTGAAAAACAGCTGTATTGCCTAATACTTTTGTGGAAACATTTTTTTAACAGAGAAAAAGCACAAAAAACTGCTTTTTTTAATACAAATCTTAATTAGCTCAGTCAGCTGTGCCTTAATCACAGTGTGTGTGAGACAGAGGTGACTGTGTGTGCTCACAAACAAGGGTGGAGGCACCTGTCTTTGTACATCTTTAAGCTTGTTTAAGCAGGAGGCTCATTCAGAATATGAATATGATTGAGGGGGAAAAGGAAAAGGTTGAGTGAAAAGCGTGTCAATTAACGGTCTAATTTGGACTGAGTGAAGGGCGGAAACATCTCTGTGACAGTGTGAAGATCTGTGAGTGCGTGTGCGTCAACATACGAGCCATACACACCGGTCAGGCACACACACACAGATCTCATCGCTCAAAGTGGGCGGAGGGATTGATTGCAGCATGCAGGTTTTCTCTGTGGTGCTAACTGGATTCCCAGGTCATTAGATAAAGTACACAGGGTGACGTTGTTCAACCCTTAAGACTAGAGGAGAACCATATTAATGAGGTTATTTTGCCAGAAGCGAGGCAATTTCCTTACCTCACGGCAGAAGAGTGTCGCTGAGAGTGAAGCTCACGTGACGTTGCATGAAACAGAAGCACTCAAAAGCACGCTAGCAAAAATACGGCTGAAACCGGTCCTCCAGAGAGCCATGATCGTTACGCATGTAATGAATTCACTTTATTATGTAGAACCACTCTGTAAATCTGCTAATGCTGGAACCTTTTCCGATATCCTCATTTACCTTTATGGCTAGCTATCAAGGCTCTAGACTAACTTTTCCACTGGTTGCACTGGTGCTCCTAAAAGTTAGGTACACCCACATTTTCGTATAGGCAATATTGACATGTTTTAAATGAATAACTAACAAGATGACTACATTGAATGAGAACGTTGTCGCGCCGGTCTGCCTACAGCAGAGATGATGAGTGAACGTCGAAAATCATTTAAAACTTGTGTCAATGTGTTAAATACAGCGTAGCACTAGTTTTCTGTCAGGAATTTGTTGTGAATTCCTTCCTATAAGTAAGGAATAATAGACAACGGGCCTTTGAATTATTAGAAAAACCACCTCGGGTGTGCATTATTTTTCTAATAATTCAACGGTCCAGAGTCAATTATTCCGCTTATACTACCGTTGTCACACCTCAAGACATCAATCAGATAATATTTCAAGGGATTTGTCGGTTTTTCTACTTATATTGCTATTGTGAGTAGGATTATTTCTTCCGCATCTCATCCAACCTTTTTTTTTGCTAGTTCCAAAACGTCATTTTAAAGCTGGCAATGGAGGCTTGAGATAGCAGACTAATGCAGTTAATAATGAAATTATTAGAAAGAGAGCGGGAGAGAAAGAGAAACAGAGAGAGAAACAGAGAGAGAGAGAGAGAGAGAGAGCTTGTATGAATTAGGCTACCTCTGTGTGTCCCTCAACAGTGTTCTGAAGCACTGTCTCTAAACTGTAAGTCTGCTTTAATATGCAGCGCTGTTATTACCTCGCTAGTGAGAAATGTCATGTGTAGCCCTTAAGTAGCAACACTAGGCTAACTGATAAAATTGTCAGGGCAGCGCTGACAACATGTTTTGGTGTGAGTGTGTAACCGTAGTGTGCGTAGTTAACTATGCGAAGTGATATGGAACTGTAATGCGGTCAAGAGAGCAGCCTGGAACTACGTTCGCCGTGTGTTTCAATGAAAATAATTGCACACATCAGAACGTTCGTCAGCCAATCAGATTCAAGCATTCAACGGCCCCGTAGTATAAGATCTGATGAATTATGTTGTGTCGCACCACTCGCATCTGGTATAGACACTGTTTTCTGTTCACTGGACACAACAAAGTGACCGTTAAAAATCATTTTAACCCCCCCCCTCGAACAGGTGCAATCTCAGATTTTGTTTGCACTGTTCAGAAATTAGGTCGCACTCTAGAGCCCTGGTTGTCCCGTTCTGCCCTGCTCAATACGAGTGAATGACTCAAGCCAGCGTTAAAAGCTAAGATAAGGAGAGAATGCATGAGGAGGGACGTCAATGAGGGGGGTGAGTGGGGTAAGGGCAATTGACCTCAAGGTTTTTCTACCATTTCAGTGGACAGATGCTCGCTTGCCAATTAAGAGGAGAGGGGTGACAGCCGGCGTTCAGAGGTGAGAATCTGAGCTGTAGGATCATGTCCAATACACTTGTTTCAAATGAGCTGAACAATGCCACAGCTATGAAACACTCAAATCCCACATGCTGGGAAAAAGCAGTGCACTTATGCAAATGGCATTTTTAAAACTAGTTGATTGGACTGCCTAAACAAATAGTTGACAATTTCTATATAAAAAAAACTACACATTTATATATAAATGTGTGTGTGCTGTCAAAAGAATTAATCATGATTAATCGCATGTGTGAGTACTGTGTAAAATAATGTACATATAAACATACACAAATGCATGCATTTAAAAAAAAAAGATGTATTAAATGTATGTGTGTGATATAATTGTTATAAATATATGTGTAAATATTTATAAAATACATGTATACATGTGTGTGTCTTTATATGTACACAAACAGTGTGCACACATGTAAACAAATATAAATAAATAATCATGATTATATGACAGCAATTAAACTAAAATGTATGTTTTGATTTATAATTATATTTTAGATTTATACAAATATCTGTATACATTTTTATTCAAATTAGATTTTGAATAAACCCACAATTTATTCAACTTCGATATCTATGTCACAATCATCACACATACATTTAATAAAACATCTCAAAATACTAGCCAACCTCACTAATCAACTAGCCAACACAACAACTGACATCTAACTGGTTGTCCACAGTTAACAATGCCTAGCAATTATATGGCAAACCACTACCCAATCCACTTCACAGCCAACAACATGGATGAGCACCGACTAATCAGATGGATTAAGATGATAAAAGATAGAAAGCGAGGCCACTGAAGCCTCGTCTTCTCCTCTGACATTTACAGCCATCAGACAAAGACCCCTAGATCTGCACTTAATCAAGATAAAGATAATCGCGAAACAAACTATATGTTATTCTTGGCAAGAGCAGGATTCTGCTGCCCTCAGCACTCTTCAGAGCAATCCGATTACAGGCAGCTTGGATGCCCAGGCTCTGGCATGCACTCCTCTACCCTCCCTTCCTCTGAACATCCTTCTCACTCAACCAGCCATCTCCGAACCCCCCCACTTCAGCTCCTGTGGCTGTCATAAGCCAGCCTGCCCTGTGTCCACCCCCCTCCCATCAGCACCTTAGCTGTTCAGTAACATTAACAAAGCCTCATGGGTCTTCCTCCATACACACTATGGGGGTGGGGGGTGGGTAAAGGACCTCTCGGCTAATTGTCTCCTGCTGTGGGGAAGTAGCCATCAGAAAAGCCATAATGTGCTTATTTGCTTGTGACATAACGTTATCTCAGCATAGCAACCATCGAATGTGGCAGCCATGGATGGGGGGGGAATGCAGCTGTCTGCGGCTGCTGGAGGAAATAAATCAGGGAAATATATTGGCCTAATAAAGTAGATTGAATTTGAGGTGGTTTAGCTCTCTGATCAACGTGTCTTTTGAAGATTCAAGCTTTTTAAGCAGCTGATTAATAATGTATATAAAAAGCGTCGGCGAGGAGCGGATCAAGTGGCAAGAACTACGATCCACTACAGGAGTTTTTCTTTCCCTTTCTCTCGCTTTTTTAATTGATCAATTAACGGCATGTAAAACCAAGCTGGCGCTACAACGTAAACATGTGTGAGCTAGCCGAGGCTTTGTAGAGAATATCTGGTGCTCCGCTTCACACAAGCTAATTAAACTTGTAAATCTCAGTGTGTTGCAGGCTGATTTTCCTATAGAGTAAAAAAAACACGGGCATTAAAAGGAGAAGAAAAAAAAGCCAACTGTCAGCACATTTCATTTCCAGAAAACACCCATGAGCTTAAACAAGCGTACAGGAAAATCTGAAGGTATGAAACTTAATTTCCAACACTGTAGCAGCATTACTCTTGGACATCGATTGCAACCTGGCCGCTTCGCTGAAATGAATCAAGGCAATTACCCACATCAAACCCTTGGGTTTGATCCAGTTTTGGACGTATGGAAAAAGATAAGAAGCGAAACAAAGGCAACACTGTTACATAAGGGCTGGCTGCGAGGGAGCCTTGATCTGGTGGATGGAAGAAGGGGAAGAAAAAAGCCAAGTCAACTCACCAGCTTGAAGTCCTGAATGCTACAGATGAAGTAGGGCGTGTTCGGCCGTCGGCTCTCTATGTACACACAATCTGTAAAGAACATAACAAGCAACAGTGTTACTAACGTTATCTAAACTGTCAGATAAGATCATCTCAATTATCCTAATTTCTCAAACCTGCCCAAAATGTATCGCTCTTTGTAAAAAACAACTGGAATGTGAGTAATAGGATTAAAGGGCTTTTGGATGCAGGACAGTCCGCCCTTTCCAGAACAAACATCGAGGGGAGTCCGAGAAAGAAGGTCGGTATTGTTCCAACACAATTAGGTGATGGCAGAGGTTTACTCAGAGAATGCAATAAACGAACATAGACAATGTGAAGCTGATATGATGCGAAAGATATACGATAAAACTGCATATCTTTTCCTCTGAAGTAAAGCTGAGCAGAGGGCCTCTGTGTTTAAATTAAATGTGACTGGAGGTATGGCCAGGTCACGAACCTTCATCATCTTAACAAAAACATTCACACTGCATAGCCCCAACGAGAGAACGCAGCTTTAGCTAAGCAGACACACATACACGCACACATACTTCCTTCCTCTGCGGTCAATCTGCCAAACATTTGTAGAGTGCGGGGGATGAAAAGATCACCCTCTTGTTCCACCCGCTTCTCCGCAGAGAGACAATCTGAGGCGCTCTTGAAATGGAAAATACTTCAGCGCCGTGCTGTACCGACATCAAAATTATTGCGAGTTATGTGAGGGGGGGAGAGACAAAAAATACAAAAAAAAACGATGTCTTTTTGAAAGAAAGGGAGTGTTCGGAGCTGTTTGCTAGATAAGAATCT
The DNA here is from genome assembly GCA_032353835.1 of Enteromius viviparus. Classification (NCBI taxonomy): domain Eukaryota; kingdom Metazoa; phylum Chordata; class Actinopteri; order Cypriniformes; family Cyprinidae; genus Enteromius; species Enteromius viviparus. Next base: position 968,835 of record JAUCNO010001834.1, on the reverse strand, counting down.
TATTTACACAGAAGAATGAGCCTCTAGTTTGAAGACAAGCATTCTTTGATAATGTTCAAATGTGTTGAGAACACAAAGAGGGCTGTGCTCGGCTGCTTGGATCACCCTCTGTCAGACTCCGAGGTGCCAGCCACCGCTCCATTCAAAACACTCATTACATTACACTGCTGTTTCACACTACAAATCCATTTTACACCGGCAACCAAGACGGTATTTGTGTTACCTAGACCTGCGTCGTTCAGCTTGAGATGAGGTGATTGGGGTTCAAAGCTGGCCATCTTTACTTTAGACATCCCTAGAGCCGAATGCAGCCATTATTCTAACAGAACATCTGTTTAAAACATGAAATCTAGGATTTCCAGTCTATTAGATCATGTTAACCAAGTTATCACATTCCTTTTCTGATGCAATCAGCTAATGTGAACCAATAAGAAAGCACCAAACCCCATTTCATACTGACTTCAACCTGTAAAAGAACAATGAATTAAAATTAACATTATATAAGCAATTCCATAAAATACTAAGCTAGCTAATACCAAGCGGGAAGTTGAGTGGCTTATCAGAAAGCAGATTCCAAGAGTCACAACAGATTCTTGAACCCATGATTCACACTTCCTGGCACATAAACAAAGGCCATACAGCATGTTAAATGACGAGCTGTGCGTTAAAAAGCAAGGGCGACTCCACCATCTTGTCTCCAGCTCGTGTGTGTGTGAATGTGTGTTGATGATGGGGTCGAGCCTCGCAGTTACCCAGCAGCCATATCTGAACACACAGCTTCTGAAGCGTGGCACAAACACACTCTCACACCACGCCGAGGATAGCAGCTGTAAGCACAGATTTGGAGATGTTAGAAGTCTTTGTGTCTCTGTAGTGCTAAAACTGCATGGAGATAAATGTTTATCTGAACGCTTCAGTATTCCAGGGATGAATTCACGTAGCGTGGGCTGAGGAGGCTAAAAGCTACTACTAACAAAAGGAGAGCGATTCCGTTCCAGCCCTCTTAGTGCACATCATCTTTTATTTATTTGTTTTGCCTAGTGCCGTTATTGATCTCGTTGCGTTTATCTGTTCAATGCAGCAGGCGGAATAAAGATATTTAATAGGCTGAGCACATTGTAAACCCTTCATTGGGAGGGGGGGGGAGAGAATGCAGAGGGGGCCATTTTGAGTGGGTTGCATGTGTGACAGGAAAGGCTTGTTATCAGAGCTGGTCCGTTCTAAGGCTTTATAATGTGTTAGTGGGGTGGGCTGAGCTCTGCCCGCCTGTTTCTACCTGAGCTCATCCTCTCATTTACAAGATAATGTAAGTGAATATATCCATCAGCGCCGTGACTGACCGCCTTCACCGGAGGGGGAGGGGAGGGGAGGCTGGAGAACAAAAGAGACAAATCTCAATGAAATGAGATGACATGTTTCAGAACGTCCCAGGCGGTGTTGAGAGGGATTTACCTTGGAGAATTGCGGCTTATAGTCTCTTAACCCGGCTGGTAGATTCATTTAGAGGAAATGGATTCCCTACATACTGACAAGGCAATAGATATCTGTGCTGTGAGCCGTAAGGAAAATATTGAGGTATAAAGGTCTGGTTTGAATTGCTTCCTGAGGTAAATGAAATCATAAATGTAGCTTTTCTGGGCAATAAAGCTAAAGGAAAATCAATGTTTTGAAGTGTTTATGTATTTTTCAATATATAAAATAATTAAAATTTACTTAATTAAGATTGAATACATCAATATTAGACGATTAAAAAATTCAGCACTTTACTAAAACACTTGAATTATGGTTATTTGGTGAGGGAAATCTAGTCATGTCAAATTTCGAGGATTGCAGATTTTGCATTGGGTTCAAGTCGGTCACACATTTGTCATGATGACCAACAAAAAAGCCCCTTGGTTTCCAATGTGTGCTTCAAACATTACTACTAACCACATTTTAACACTACTTTTACCATCTTAGTTTGAATTGGACATGCCATGAACTGTACTGTGTGCTGTCTTGTAATGCAGCGAGCTATGCTAAATAAAAAAAAAGCAACTGTAATATGCAAACAAATTGCTAAAATTCAAATCTAGCTGAACAAAGTCTAAAAAAATTAGCCAGGAAATTGCGTTTTTAAAACAAATCCAAAAGGTACTTTTCCCACCCATCTGTGAATCTGGTTTCCAAACAAAAGGTCCTTGGGAAATAAATTGTGTTTAATATTTTACAATAATGACGGTCCTCGCTGGCCACGGAGAGTTGTGAGGCTGTAATTTGCGCTGTACTCTTTGAGAGCGGACCTTTAAGACTCCAATCTGTTCAGCTGCGTTCCAGCCATTTTGTGCTTTTAGAGAAGCCCCTCTCCATCAGAGAGTGAGCAGGCAGAGAAAAAAAAAGGGAAAGAGACTCAGAGAAAAAGAGAGCGAGAGGGGCGTCTGGGGGAGGGGTGTATGGGATTTGAGGGGATGTGTGCTGTTCTAGGGGCTTTGTGGACTCCCAAATGTCTCCCACAGGCCACAGGTCCCAGCTCTCTCTCTCTCAGTCTCTTTACCTGGCTCTCTTGCTCTCTCTTTAGTGGCCTGAGGAGAACAGAAGGGTGGGGGCTTTGCAAACAGCACAGATCCATTATCGACCACTCTGCTGGAGCAGCCCGGCCTCATCCTTAGATTGAGATTTATTGAGCTGAAGCTGAATAGTCCATCACACGCAGAGACGCACTCACACGCGTACGCACCCGTGCTTAAAGTAAAACGACAAAACGGATGTTAGAAGTTGATCTGTTTGCAGCTATTATTTCTTAAATGTATAGTCACTCGTCACTTAGCAACATGAATATTCATGTGGAAAGGGAAGAGGGGTAGCACTCTTCCAAGCCTCCTCCTCCTCCACGGAGGCTTATTGTTCACTCAGCCATTCTTCTAAACCGGTGAAGCGTGGCTAATTTAAAACACACCTTTACCGATGAAAGAGACCTGCCCTGCTTTCCGTGTCAATCCAGTTGCTGTTTTAATCCACTCCGCCTCCGAGGAGGAATGCTGAGATACAAGGCTACAGCAAAATGTTAATATTACACACACTCTCAGCTGTTTCCTTTAGAAGAGAGGTGGTGTTACCATGAAGAAAACCTGTCGTCTTGGCTCAGGCTATCATTGTTAAACACAGACCGCCGCTGCGGCCATCCTTCAACATGCTTATCTTGAAATTAAAGTAGCCAGAGGAATGCAATAATGAAACGGTAGGCGGTTCATACCAGGTGCTGACTTCACACTCCACATGTCGCATTCACACTCCTCTCTTCCTACATGACCGACAAGCGGCGAAGCGCCGACCTGAGTCGCTCGTGTCACATTGTACTGGGAGGTACTTCAGCGCAGGTGCTTCAGCTGGCAGCAATGCCCTGTGTCAGGAGAAACAGGCACCGGCCTTAACCCTGCTCATCCAATTTACACTGCTGCTCATTGAGTCCTGCAGCTTCAAATACACCACACTTATTCTGCTCTTCTCTCATATGTCAAGCTTGCACATTTTTGCCTCGTCTCATAGCAAGAGATTAATACCTCTGGTCTGAATTAGATCAAAACTTGTGCGGCTGTGCCCTCAGAGTAGCAGGCAGAAAAAAAGCTGACTCCCTGTGGGCCGGGAACAGAAGCCGTTTGACGAGTGTGGAACACTTAGTCTGTAGCAGCTTTCTAATTTGTAATTGGCAGGTGGTTCGATTTCACAAAAGCCTCCCTGTCATACAATGCTACACGAAGGGAAATTTCAGAATAGATCCGGCTCTTTCATTTACAGCTATCGGCTTGGTGCTAGGGATTTCTCTACACACAGTTTGAAACGCTGTAAAATAAAGAATTTCACTGACACTTACACTGACATTAGCCAGTGACATTATGCTGAACTAGTGATTCACAACAGAGATCATTCAAATTTAAAAAAAACTCGTATTGGGAAGATCAGATTCATCTAATGATTCACAAACTACATTTGGCTGTGAATAACCCCAAAACATAATTTCTAGCTATTGAGTTAAATGTTTAGCTACAATGGCCTAAACATATGGAACATAAAAAGCATTTGCGAAACATCAAAAGTTTTGTTCATGCTATGAAAGTCACTGGTAACTCAAACAGCTTTGTTAAAGCCAGTCTTCAAAATGCCTTCTATGTTGTGCAAAAGTCAGTGATTCATAAGGGTTTGAAACAACAAAAGGCTAAGCAAATGACAGGACTTTTTTGTTTTTGTTGAACTATTCCTTTAATGTTATTTATTCATTTAATACGCCGCAGCAAATTGGTGAGCTGTTTTCAATCAAATCAAAGCGTAAACATGCTGAAAATGCATCTGTGTGACAATAGCGTACACCGTTTCAGCTCAAACTCTCCAAAATGGCACTACTGCGCCGAATCCTTGAATAAAATCGTTATTTTTGTTTTCTTTCATTACCTTTATAACGTTGCGGTTGAACCACTGATGAAAGTATCTGGACATCTGCTCACAGATGCATGCATATTGGATTTTTTGCTGAACTAATTAAGTTTGATAAGAAATGTGGTAACGATCAGATAATAGGTCACAATAGATAGGTCACAAACAAAAAGATCTTTTTTGGCACAAGAACCTTTAACATAAGTGACCCTGAGGGAGAAATAAATGCTACACGAGTGTAAAATGTGTCCCTTTTAATTGACCGCATTTAATGATTTGATTTAGATAGCAAAGCTTCTGTTCTCTCCTTCGAGACATGGATCTGAGGGTCTCCTTGTCGCCTGCTCTGCCTCCGCCTACTTTTCATCCCCCATCTCTCTTTCTGTCTGTCTAAATCTTGAGACAGCTGGAAGCAGAGTGGAAGACATGCATGGAAAAGTTGTCTCTCAACATGGGGTGATACTGTTGCTGTCTCTTCAGAAGAGCAACAGGGAGATGAAGACTGCTGCTTGATGACTCACTCAGGTGGTCAAATGCTGTTAGTCTCACCTCGTTGAATAATACATGACTCTAAGCCAAGAGAGAGCCTGGTTTCTCCCCTTCGACAACAAATGGAGGAGGAGGAGAATTTTATTTCAGCGATGGCCCAAACGCGCAAGCCTGTATTTCTATAACCTCTCTCTACTGTATCCACTGACAAACATGAAACATACATCGAGCTGATAATCAGGCAATATTGCGAGCAGACAAAGAAACACACTTGAAATTACATTAGTGACCTGACAAGGAATCTGAACAGCTCTGTGAGGATGTGAGGACAACGTGTTCAAGCTCCCACTGGACATCTCAGCCGTACAGAAAAGACTGCAAGCTTTGGGTGGCTCCGTAATTAGGTGACAGCTGTCCAGATACCCACAGGCAGCCAGGAAAGAGAGAGAGAGAGAAAAATAGAGGCCATCTTCAGGGACGTACTCATCGAAGAACTTATGATTGAGGTGGAGGTCTAGATGTTGAATTTCCGAAAGGCATAACCCCAACCATAAGCTCTGCGCCAAAATCTAGTAAGCTGTCTTGTTGTCTACGCCCTGCACAGTCAGCAGGATACAGAACCTAACAATTGACTGTAAAATAAATTTTCCACTGACCACAATGCATTCTGGGATTGCCTATTTTGAGTAGGACACAAGAAATACTGATTGACTTTGGGTAGGGAAGCGCCAATACTTCACTATATATATGCTGATTTTTTATTTATTTATTTATTTTAACGTACTATTAAATAAATTCCGTTTAGATTTTTTTTTTAAGTGAACATTTAATTAAAAATTATTGTTATTAATAACAAGCTGCTGAAAAATGCCAATTTTAATATAAAAAAAATTCCTACACCCTTATTATTATTATTATTATTAAGACAATGTTTTATTCTTCTAACAATCAAAAATGTAAATTTTATTTTTTTTCTAAAAGGGAATGAATTAAACTTACATTAATAACTTAATAAATGCTAGAAAATGGCATTTAAAAAAAGAATCTATGCTTTTATTATTTTATGATATTATTATTATTATTATTATTATTACCATTTCTCGTTTATTATTACACTTTATTTAATAGTGAATTTTTGTTACTTTATTATTTTTTTATTTATATAAAAATAATGCAAGTACACCCTACTTCTAAAGAATAACATGTGAGTGTTAGATGACAAAGGCAGTCTAATTGTAAAAATAGATGAAAATCAGCATGCACAAATCAACATCATCAATGCTTTCTAGGTAGGCTGCCTGTTAGGTTTTGGAAGAGAAATATAATGAGCACCATAAAGCCCACCCCAACCCTCAGCTAAGCCCACTGTGGACATTCACCTCTCTTTATTGTCAGCATTCTCATCACACTGGTGGGAGTGGTACTCATCCAGCCAATCCCGCTTGATGAGCTCTCCATTTTAAAAGCCAAATGGCAGCCAGGGAGACAAATTGCCGTCACAGTACAAGGACATCGGTGTGAGTCCGGGTTGTAAAGACGGACTGCAGACAGCCACGGCCAGCTCACAGAGGCCTGAGTATTGATCTCATGTGTGTATAATCTCCTGGCTGGATCCATAAGCTGCCTCTGTGTAGCGAATATCCGCAAAGCTACAGGGAACCTGGACACGAGAACGCCACTCAAAGGCCTGATCGATTCAGCTGCTTTACTCTTCCTTCTATCCGAGCGGCCCTGTCTGCAATACAAATGCCTCTCCATCTCTCTCTCTCCCCCCATCCATATCACACTCCACTCACTCACTCTTTTCCATTCCTTCCTTCCTCACTCAAGTATACTCCATCTCTCCAACGACATGCCTTATTTGGTTCTTCTTTTTTTTTTTCCAGACAACCTAATAAATGCATGCTAAGATTGCTATAAAAACGTTAGCAGGCAAAAAAGTATGAGGGTGATCTCCGTGTTGGCTTTCAATATTACTTCCTCTTATCTAGTGTCATACGTGCACACGGCCGACTCTCTCGAGCCACAAAAGCAATTATTGTCTTGTTTCAGTTCTCTCCCTTGATTACACTCGCTCTTTTTCTCCGTTTTTAATACCCACTCCAAGGGTGGCCGGTTTTACATATTGTGTGTCACTAGACAAATATAAAAGGATTTAACATTTAGTAGGGTTTAATCCAGCAGAGGCTTTCTGTCTACTTAAGCCTCCCGAATCAAATCTGATTGCAATAAGGCTGCAGTGACTGACCGCAAACTGAATGCATGCATATACGACTAGACTAGCATGATTTAATAAAATTGCAATATGTCTTAAATATGCACGATTCAATGTTTTTAAAATATAGATTATGTTTTTAACATGTTGTGTGTGTGTGTAAACATATCATGATCATTATTTGGTGAATTAAAAAAAATGATATACAAACACACATTATACACCAAACAATGATCATGTAGCCCTACATTCAATTAACATGCACTTATATAAAGCGCACTGTTTCTGACGTATTAACAGATCAGTTTTACAATGCATTTATGATGTATAGGACAACAGAAATCTGAAATGTTTGCTGTACAAACAGCACATTGCAAATTCTTAATCCTTAGATCTAAAATGACAATTATCATCTATTGCGGAGGACTTAAGATTCCCTTTTTCATAATAACAAAAGGCACTTTAAAGCAGCCATCATCAAAACACGATGACATCCCTTGCTATTCTCCACTGAGGCACTGACAAAATCAACTAACACGCCTCAGACATGTGATTTAATTCAGTCTTATCTAAAGCAGAGCAGGTAAGGGGTCTGCTAGGTTATTACCGAAAGAAAGCCTTAGGAACTGTGTTTTCAAGGACCTTCAGCAGATAATGCCTCCAACCTGATTCCACAGGAGAAGGGGGGCAACTGGCAAGCCATTCCCCACCTTCCCCCTATGAGCAAATGCATCTCTAAGCAGAAGAGACGGGGTAAGGAAACAAGATGGGAAATTATGCATTGGCTATAATTTGGCATCTTCGCATTAAATAACTAAGCATACTGCTTGACCTTTCTGTTGCCGTTAAATAAATGAAAGACACTGTGAGGATGATTTAGGACTACGGCAGCTGCGCTACAGAGCCGTGCCTTGCCCTCCGCCAGAGTGTTGACATTTCCCCCCAGCCTCATGTACAACCAATTTCTAAACAGCAGGTGAAAGAGAGGCCATGTTTACAGCGCAGGAAAAGGTTATTGCTCTGGTCTAGGCTCAATCCCAGCGCCTAATAAAGACCTAATGTGGACCGTTTCACTTTTTGTGCGGCTCGCTGAAAAATAGAAGTAAAAACGGGAATCTTTTGTGTGCTTTGGAAAGCTACATGTGAAAAACATGACCATTTTAAATATCATCACGCTGATTTCTTCTACATTTTCATCAAGCAGCATAAATTTACTTAGTTGAGCACAGCTGCCAATGGAAATGCATTTGCGGTGACATGTTTATGCTACGCCAAAGCACCATTTCAGCAATGCTAACGAAACATTGCCATATACTTAGGACACATACTTGCTGTCCAATAACATGCTTACTGTACGACAACCGCCTCAAATTCCTTCAGCTGAGTCAGACAGATTGAAATATTGTACAAATAAAACTCACCGCCAGGTCTGTAAACAATATCGTCCTCCGTAATGAAGGAAGTGATCTCGCCGTTTTCTGTTCGCTCATATCGCGACTTCTTCTTGGGTAGCTTTTTCTTGCTCTTTTTAGTGGCCTCCTCGGCAGTGGCGGCCCCAGGCGTCTCATTGTCATCGTCCTCACTGTGTTCGCTCTCTGCATAGTTCTTAGCTCCGCCCTCTAATGTGCAACTGCGCCGTGGCCGCGAGCTCTCACTTTCACGTGTTTTGTCCCGCTTTTCGCGATCTCTGTCCCGATCCCGGTCGCGCTCCCTCTCCTTGTCTTTCTCTTTATCGGCAGTCATGATTCGCCACGTGCCTTCTTCTGTCCTCTCACGGCTGGGCCTCCGTGAAAGGTAGACTGTGAGCCTGGGCTTCAGTCTTCTGAATTTACCAATCAAATCCAGGGAAAATTTGGCCACACCAACAACCCCAGTGTTTCAGAAGAGCTGAGAGGAAAAAATAAAGACATTGTTAGAGATGTAAATAAAAAGACACTTTTTCCTACAAGAACCCTTTTTTCTTATGGTGACATTTTATTACACAACCTAAAATCATGTTAATATTATTTTGAAGGGTGCTGAAAATCAGTGTTAGGGTGGTACAACTATGATATTACAGTGAAGACAAGAAAACTGTTAAAAAATATATTTTTTGTGGCAACAAGCAACAACATGCCTGAAAAACTCATAAAAACAGAAAATTATATAATAGAGAAGATCAGTGCAGACCCACGGAGGTCAATACGTTTCATGAAATACCACATAATTTGACTTTTGTAAATTGTAATTGTAAAATGTCATGTGGTGCAACTACAAAAATTAATGAATATATGAATTGATAAAATAATATTAAGATCTTAGGGTCAGGGTAGTACCAAGTTAGCACCAACTGCCTCGTGTGAAGTGTGTCGACAATATAACATTGGTGTTCCCCTTTACACCTCACTTCCTGTACAATACTGTTTGAGCCTAATAAAAGGCAAATAAATAAATCAATCTTGAAAATAATAAATTGATTTATAATAACAAAAAAAGAATTAACAAATAAGATCAAATAAGATCAATAAAAGGAAAATAATTTACAATAAAATAAAATATTAATAAAAAGCATATAAGTTAAGTTAAAACTTATTATGATGCATTCACTCACAAATGTTTTTTTTTTTACTTAACGGTTAACGGTTACACCATTAACAAAAATGCAGGTTCCTAAACAGGCAAATTGCGTAACTCTCAGTGAGAGATATTTGTAAATCCAAGAGCCTGTTGATACTCTAGCAATAGGTTTAATCAATCACAGCCGGCGAGCAGAGCTGTGACGTCGTGCTCCAAAAGGAACATCAATCGGCGGTCTTCTCCACAGCAGCAGCGTACGTCCTCAGGAGAGCTCTGAGCACAGCTATATCAAAAGAGCACAAACTTCAAGTTGCCTGCTCTATTCCCAGCTCATTTTTGCCTGGCGATGAAAAGCTGCACTATGTTTCCCCACACAGTGACCCAAACAGGATTCCCCACTGCATTATCAAATAGGCTCAGCTGCACATTTTACAGGGTATTAGGCTTATATAGACCTTCGCACAACTGCCCTGTTCAGGCTATGGAGAATTCCTTACAAGCAATATGTTAGACTGGAATAAGACCCGGCGCTCCCTCCAGGCCACGGTGTTTGTTGGTTGTGCATGCTGGTCAGACCAACTACAGCCTGGCCAGAGGCGGCCCTACCTCAGCTAGCACAGCGATCACCCGTGGAAATCAGAACAGACAGGCATGGAGAAGAAAACCTGGCAGGAGACTCAGACAGAAAACAGCTTTGAATCAAATCCTGTTTTTACAACACTTGCTGCTACTTGCCTCTTTTAAGTCAACATTCATAAAAATAAAGATCAATCTTTTGTTGGCCGAAAAGCGCGAAGCGGAAAAACAAAACGAAACCTCAAATACGAGAGCATGAAATGGCTGCGTAACGATGAAGTGCACTTGAAAGGGTCTGCGCCGCTCCCCCCCCCTCTTCAGATAAACGGGGAAAGTAAAGATTACAGCCTCTGGTACAGCTAAACCTGACAACTGGCGGAAAAGCTACAGCGAGTGGATTTGGAAATGCGAGGAGCCTGCGGGAGGACAGCAGCAGGACAGAATTGGGCTGTTTGTCAGTGTGAGAGGTGTGTTTATAGAGCAGGTATAAAAATGAAGAGAAATGGCTTATGACAGGCACACTGGTGCAGTTGACAAGCAGTCCTGTCAATGGCAGCCTGTCATCTTGAGTAGACAGCAACTGGCGGGGCAGCTGCTCTCCTCATCAACCTCCAACACTACAGACTGATTACAGCACTGTGCCACCACGTCACAGCCCGATTAATCACCTTCTGATGAGTTACTGTGCTGACCGCCAGCCTCAGCACATGAAAACACATACATACACTAACCAGAAGGTTTCTATAAACACGAAATGTTTTTCTTCATTATACATGTATGTTTTCTTCAAGCCACTTTGAATTACAACAAACCTATGCATTTTCAAACTCGACAAGTTGCAATATTTAGCCAGTTCTGAGTTCCTCAAATACAGATTGGATATGTTTCATGATTCTGATATTCAGATGGTCTCATGATTTATGAGAGCAAGATAATCAAATATAAAAAATTCAAACGTAAAAATATAAGTGCCCTAATAAAATTTAAAAACGCATGCAATGAATGTCAGCACACAGAATATTAATAACATGCATGCAACTTTCTCTAAAACGCAATGCATATATATAAATATACATACACGCACACACACAGTGGGTACAGAAAGTATTTAGACCCCCTTAATTTTTTTATTTTTAGCCACTTGCCAAAAATCATTTAAAGTTCTTTTTTTTCCTCAATGTACACACAGCACCCCATATTGACAGAAAAGCACAAAATTGTTGACATTTAATAAATATTGAAATTTATTTAAAAAGAATAACTGAAATATCCTGGTCCTAAGTATTCAGACCCTTTGCTCAGTATTTAGTAGAAGCACCCTTTTGATCTAATATAGCCAGGACTCTTTTTGGGAAAGATTAAGCTTTTTTACACCTGGACTTGGGGAATCTCTGCAAATTCCTCCTTGCAGTTCTTCTTCAGTTCTGTCAGGTTGGATGGTAAACATTGGTGGACAGTTGGAGGCCACTGTAACCTTGGCCAGATCTGTGCCTTGCCACAATTCTGTCTCCGAGTTCTTCAGGCAGTTCCTTTGACCTCATGATTCTCATTTGCTCTGACATGCATTGTGAGCTGTAAGGTCTTATGTAGACAGGTGTGTGGCTTTCCTAATCAAGTCCAATCAGTATAAATCAAACACAGCTAGGACTCAAATGAAGGTGTAGAACAATCTTAAGGATGATCAGAAGAAATGGACAGCACCTGAGTTAAATATATGAGTGTCACAGTAACTGAATACCTCAGTTTTTCTTTAATAAATCTGCAAAAAATGTCAACAATTCTGTGTTTTTCTGTCAATAAGGGGTGCTGTGTGGACATTGAGGGAAAAAATTAACTTAAATGATTTTAGCAAATGGCTGCACTATAACAGTGAAAAATTTAAGGGGGTCTGAATACTTTCCAGGTGTCTGCGATGAAATGACGTAATGCAGACGGCCAAAGTATACTTTGGCCTTTAAGCTGGCTCGGTGTTTGCTTCAGACAAGTTTGTTTTGGTAGTCGGCCCGACTGTTTTCTGAAGCTTTTTTGCCTGTGGCAAAATATTTTGCAGTGTTTGCATGTAATTCATTAAAATAATTTGATTTTAAAAAGTAAATTATAAAAATGCACCTACATATTTGGAATGTTTTTGTTGAATAAAATACTATTTTTCCCAATATATTTTATCATTAAGGATTTACTTTAAAAAATAATAATAATAATAAACAAAAAAAAAGTAAAAAAAAAAGTAGCTTAAATTGCATGAAAAATATGACGCAGGAAAAGAAAGTTCAACACTATTCACAAACACGTGCTTAGTATGTTAAAGTGTATCATCAAAGGTCAATAGGAAAAACATAAGGAAACAAAAAGGGAATAAAAAGACACATTTATTAAACTTGCAATAATTAAATGTTATACATAAATGATATGAGTAAATGCATGCTCATATTTATCTATCCATCTATCTATCTAAATTTTTTAAATCATAAAAATCAACAACAACAGTGCAAGGACAACAGTGAAAAGTGGTCAAGAAAGGAAGTTTTTTGATGGTGTTATCTTGATACTATTGGGTGATGGAAATGCATTATCTGGAACCATACTGTAAGATGATTAAGGTGTCAAGACAACCCCTTAAAGCGCTGTATAACCGCACCGCATGTGATGAATAACTTACAACCGCAGAAAGGTCAGCAATCCACACCTTCTCACATGTAAAGAGTCTTATTTATACCAACAGGAGCATAAGCAACCAGTGATAAGCAGCGGCTGCAGTGAGGTTCACAGCAGCGACTAGCAACAATGCAGCAGTTCATGTGGCGTCTGAATGGTGACCAGGACCAATTAAGCAATGGCGAGTACTCCCCTCAACAGTACCCACAGATGAATAACGCGCTGTGGGGCAGGTGAGGCTTGAAGCCATTACACATCAATCACCAGAGCAGGACCTTTTGAAAGATACCAGCTGTCTTAATGGAAAAGGGAGGGAGAAAAAAATCAGCCATTTGTGAAAGCCAGTGAAAAAAAAAAAGACCTTCAGGGGTCTCAGCCAACAGCACCTATTTTACCATTTCCATTACTGCAATGAAGTCAAGGGGTGTGAGCCAGGAGGTTTTAAATAAAAATATATTTCTCCGTCAGAGCAGCGGATAAATTAGACCTTCTCACCCCTCCAACCACACAGTTGCTCTCCCACTATTAACACATCACCTCACAATGGGCACACAGCAGGGCTCTATTACAAAACACATCCTTTTTCAACATTACTCTTTCATGCTGCATGTTTTATTCATCCTAAATCACCCTCCTATTACACCAATAGGCCATGCATTCATCTCTGTGATTTGAGGTAAAAGCCAATAAAGGGTCAGACAAACACAAATGCCATTGCCCCCAAGAAACCCCAACCGCCAGGTGCTTCATTTGCTAATACACTGAAGATTGCTTTGGATAGGTAAAGTCAACAAGCAGACGGCAACGAGACTTTGAGTGATCCCTGATCGGTATTTTCAATCGGTGCATCACGAAATGCAGACGTTTGACTGGCGAGGATTACCGACGGCTTTCCAGAGAGAAGTTGTGAAATACACGTCTGATGTGATTGTTTTCGGCGAGCGAGATTAGCCTTGGAACATATCAAACAAAACATTATCTGCAATACAAGTAACTGAGATTTATCAGACAAATGTCTCATTCGAAGCTCATCCAAGAGAGCTACTCTGAAAACAGCTTTGTTGAAATCAATCTATTTTGCCAGAGTGCCAAAGTGAAAAGCTCGATAAATAAATAAATAGACATCTGAAGCAGAACTCCAACAACAACAACAACAAAAAACAACACTAAAATCTGGTTTTGAGTTATCAAAGAGATTTCTGTTATTGCTGATGAAAGCATCACACTGACTCTGTATTGTGTGAAATTATGACTCTCAGCGCTTCAATTCCAATAGTTTCACATGATCACTCAGCAGGAGCGTGTATAATCTGTACTTAAAATTAAGATTCACACCATCGGTCCGCTAATAACAGCATCTTTATCTGATGGTGCACATTTATTCCGAAACCATTTCTAACTGAAAAGATTATAGCAAATAAAATCCAACCTACTCTAAGTCTTAATGGCCACTTCTGACTATTTCTAACAATTACTCAGTGCTCCTCAATAAATGGCTACTTTATAGATACAGTTGTGTAGTACGATGAAGGACCTTCTCCACACGGGAACTGTTTTTATTGAGTTTTAAATTGTGTTGACAGGCTGATGGATCTTTAAGCATTAATAAAGTCAGTTCTATTAAGTGAAATAATGCGAGAAAAGGCCTTCCTTCAAAGCATAACTCTATAAAGACTTGCATTACACAAAGCCTAACGTCTATATGTTCGGGTCTTTACTGTAGCCTTCAAGAACAGAGAGACCTTTGTAACTTGTAAGATCTTAAATGAAAGTGGATTTACAGATGGTCATGGTCAAAAACAAACACTGCAAAGCTCCTTTTAAAATCTGAGATATATATATATATATACATACACACACACACACACACACACACACGCACACACACGTGTGTGTGTAAAAAAAAAGGACCTGCCACAGCATCAAAGGCACTTGAAATGTTGCATGAAACAAAAAGGTTTTCATTTGTGTAGATAAAAACGTTAGCAGAATGAGATATAATTTGATTAATTTGGATTTACATATTTGGCAATATGATTGCATTTTCAGAATATTAAGTGTGATATATCACACACACTCATTATTACATATATAAACATTTTATATTGCATGTAAAGTGACGCATAAAAAGCCTCAGAGACCTGATTTAATATGAGAGCAATAATACTTTCAAATATGCACTTACACATTTCAGGAAAAAAGAGGCTATTTGAATATCCTCTTTAATGTCTAATCAACAGCTACCACTCTACTTTAATATACTGTCATTTTGATCTCATGAGGACATCTTACACAAACACTGGTTGGAAATTAATTCTGCACAACTCCGTAGCCTCTGTAACTACACAAACGTTGATGATTTATATACAAAAATCAGTGGGCTAATCTGAGCCCTGAGGAGTCAGTAAACCAGAGGCTGAAGGCTAGGCTCCAAGCAATCAGAGTATGTGAGAGTAAGTGGTTGTGTGTGCAATTGTGTATTCCTTCGGCACAATTCCCAGTGGGGCCGGCTCCCCATCAGCACTCGTGTCTATTATCAGCATCGTGCCTGAGAGTAACTTCATTTCACACTGTAAGACACAAACACAGTGCAAACCACACTGAGAGCTCTCAGCTAGTTTGTCGGTGTGGCAGAAAGAGCGGGGTGGGGTGGGGGGGTTGTATGGACAGTCAGTCGCTGTGCTTTTAGCCTGGTCCTGTAGCAAACAAGCACTTCTAGAAGATGCATCAACACTGGAGGAGTGTGAATGTGATGACAACATGACTGGCAAATGCTAAGCAGGCAGAATCATAACATTTAATTCACACTCTGCATGACTTTCTTCTATAGAATAAAAAAAATGAAATAAATAAATAAAAATAATTATGATAATAATAATAATAATAATAATAATAATAAATAAA
>JAUCNO010001834.1:920813-952933 GCA_032353835.1 Enteromius viviparus | reverse complement strand
ATAAATTGCTGTATGTGTATAACATACACACACACGCACACACACACACATACAGCAATTTATTAAAAGTTTAACAAAACAATTTTATTCATTTTCCACATTAAAAACAGTGAAGGGCACTGTGTCTGATTGCTGTTTTGGACATTGAATTTTACTTCATTGACGGAAAAAAAAAAAAGACGACATTTTTTTTTAAAATATATTATGTATCCCGTTAAAAAGAGTCAATAACTACAGGGTTGGAAAAACAATTACTTTTTAAATGAACTATTCTTTAAACAAATATCCCACCAGTGGCTAAAATGCATGTTAAATATTGACAGAGTGTCAATGTCTTTTCGCATTCAATAAAAAGTGAGCAATATGGAGATAGAATTGTTGTGTAATTCCAAATAAATATATAATGATCCACAAATAAATTTAAAGCAATTGACAAAAACCCAAGCATGTTCACAAAATAAATCTTGGAGTTCCACAAACATGAATTTTATTTACAAATGAGGAAAACTAGATTTGCAAATAAAAAACACTCACAAATATTTATTATATTCTACAAACACATCTTTGCCTGGCATTTAAATGTGAATCGCATCCTGTGCATTTGTAGATCGCTGCGCAAATTTGTGGATTTCGAAACTTCAAGCGTCAAGACGCACACTAATGCACAAACGGATAGACTCCAGTACTTTAAATACTGTTCCCATATGTAGACTGCCACTTATCATAATATATGTCTGACAGTTGTTATATGTTTAATGTTTGCTATTTGTTACCTGAAGCTTGAATTGATGGTTTACATTAAATATAACGTTAGCAGTTTTCTAGGGATACCTAACACAATGATGAACAAACAAACAAGATCATGGTCAAGATCAATATCAGAAATTGTTAAGAGGGATAGGTACATTCTTTGAAATATGTAATTAATTCATTCTTCATAATTTATTTTAAATATAGTTTTACAATTTAAAATACAACCGAAAGTAATTCAAAATGTATCTGAAATGAATTCAATGTGAGCCAATGTAATTATCTTCACAGATTGTTTTAAAGGACTCCCATCCATATGGCTGCAGCACTGTACCAGACAGCAAACACTATTCAGAACTGAGAATCCTCCTGTACAGAGCTGCACTGAAGTGGAGTACAGCTGGCACAAACTCAGAGCAATGGTAAGATAATTATCAATATCTTTAATCAATGACATAGTCAATAAACTTTAATAATATTAACATGCCCCATTAGTATGCCTAGAGAGTCAAGCCAGGTCCTGTCAGTGGTGCGGTGGTCCCGTTTAGATAAGAGTGGTTTAAGTAGACGGTCTAATATTGTTACGTCACCTTTTCATATCGTGCTATATTCATGTACTCATTGCCTATATGAACATGCCACAACAGTGGTGGAAGATTTTTATTTTTTAAAATGGTCAATTTACACTATACCTTTTTGTTTTTCATTTCATGAGAATGTTTTAGTGGTGTCACCAGCAAACTGCCTGTGCTATCAGTACTGCAAGTGGCAGAAGTGTTTAAAACAAACATCACTCACAGTTATTAGTATCTTTTGCACTGTATTAGAGTTTCTCAAATGTACATGTTTATATTTATATATTTAGATTAGACTGGTGAGCAAGAAACCTAGTTCTATACATTTACATTAAATTAAATTTTAGTTTTATATATTAGTTTGTACTAGTGTTTTCAAAAGACCCGGGACTGCGGTACCAATTCGGTAAAAAAAAAAAAAAAATGTAAACGTCACGGTACCAGTATTTTTTAAGTACCGGTGGTACCCGGTCAACCCGGTTCTTGATGCATACGCCCTCATGATTTCCGCGATGCAGAAAACGCAGACTTGGAGTCCAGTTTGATATATAAACTAGTATCTGTAAAAACTAAGTCGTAAAAGTCGATTCATAAAAAAAAAACAATGTTGACAATAAAGTTAATCACGGCAACCCGTCAAAATAAAAGTGTGGTTTAGACATTGTGCCAGAAATATATTACTATTATATATTATAAATAATGTATGTAATATATTATAATAATGTATGTGATAGGCTACAATTACTACCACTAATGTTAAAAAAATATATATATACAAGTTTATTTAAGGAATAACCACACAACATTTATCTTTAATTTTAATAGTAAATCCTCTTAATTTAACCAAAAATAAAATGTGTTTAAATTTCATTAACTAAAAGACAATTAAATTTGTGTGAAACTTGTTTTCGGATTTTCATACCTTTATTATTTGTGAAAAAACTTGAAACACTAGTTAAAATAAGTAAAGAATGGCATTGATTTTTGTATATATTTTTCAAACTTAGTTTGAAAATTGTGTGTTTTTTTCAATTTTTAAATGCTTTAGTACCGAAATTGGTACAGAGAACCGTGAAATTTCACTGGTATCGGTACCGAATACATAACTTTTGGTACAGTGACAACACTAGTTTGTACAAATAAAACCAAATTAATCCATCCCAGGTTTTTTTTGAGTAAGATCTCTCTGTGGAAGACCGACTGAAAGGTGGACCATGAAGAGGAGGAACTCAAAGGGCTGCACAGATACACACAGCTATCTACAAATGCACCGGACGTGCTTCACATGTAAATGCAAGGCGAAGTTGTGTTTGTGGAATAAAATAAGTATTAACGAATATGTTTTTATTTGCAAATCTAATTGTGCTTATTTGTAAATAAAATTCATGTTTGTGGATTTATTTTGTGAACATGCTTGTTTTTTTTGTCAATCGCTTTACATTTAACCACAGAACAAGGGCATGCGGATGATACAATCAATGCACATTCAAAGAAAGATGTATTTAAAGGGAGTAAACATAGTATTAACTGTCAATCTGCCGTTCTGCAGCAGACGTGTTCTTGGCTTGGCTTCACCCGAGCATGCGCAATCAATACTCAATCAATGGCAGATAAACACATACGCCACTTTCTAAATCTACCCTAGATACGGAAGGTAATATTAACATTGCACTTCTCCACCTCCGCCGCTCTGCTTTGATTCACAATACAACGAATTCAATGTGAATGCAGCCGTTTACAAAAGCCCATTCACCGTTTCAATAGGTTCAGATTGTGTAGCAGCAATGCCTGTATGGCTTTTTTATTTTTCCTCCCTCAATCAGAATACAATCGGAATAATAGCTGACGTAGAAAGACTGTTAGCACGGTGCGGTGCAAAAAAGCAATAATTCTGTAGCTAAAAGAAGACATCTAAAAGTAGTCAGTTGATCAAACGCCTCATGGCAGCTCAGCCTGAGCCTCATTCACAGTGAAAGCAGGGAGGTCTCAGGGAAGCACTGGTCCTGACAGACACCCACCGAGAGGGGGGCTCAGCTCTGCGTCATGCTCACTCCCCCCCCACTAATCATCAGATGAAACACAAGGCCTGGAGGACAGATCTCAGCTCAGGCTTATTGTTCAGGACCTCATTTATTCTCGCTGAGTTATTCCAAACTCATCTTCGAGAACATAAGGTTAAAGATGATGAGGCCGCAGCGGCAATGCCATTAGGTCACTGCGTCAGACCATTTCCAGACTAAATTATTTAGTTATCTGGCGGTGGCTTTTTTTTCCTGAACACTGGCGACCGGCGGCAGATGGTCTCGCGAACAAGCCGGGCATTCAAAAACACGCGTAACGGCTCTGCCAAAAGCACCTCCACCCCAGATACCACAGGACGGTATTACCTCTAATTAGGAGCGGCTTTTGTTTCTGGATCAGCCACCTCTCCAAACCCACAGCCTGACTGTCTTTAAGAGGCTCTAGTCTGAATAACACCCTCTTTGTTACTCCACCTCTCCATTTAAGGCAACTCGGCTCAAATAGAAATATAAATTCTCTAGTCCTATTTCCACTGCTGGCCATACAAAGCACTGTTTTATTTAAAGCAGACAAAAAACAGTCTGCCCGAGAGCACCTACAGTGTCAAATCTTTGACATCTTTTAAGAAGACACGACACTCCAACATTTGGAGCCATATCAAATCACAGCTCTTTTCATACTGCTGGTGCAGTATGGAGTCCAAATGTGCAGCACTGTAAACATGATTTGAGATTGTTTCCGTGCCTTGGAGCGGCAGGCAGGAGGGGAAGTGACTGGAGGGTAATGAAAACACTGCTGAAACAAGCAGGATCAGAGCTTCCCTCTCCTCTCTGGACAGCTCATAAAACATGCATTGACTAGAACTATTACCATTCTGCCGTTTTAGTGTGCCGCGCAGCTCAACCTATATACACACGCACACAGACTCACTGCTTTTTATTTTAAACATATAGTGACGTAAAAGAGCAGCTGTTTAGAAGAAGAAGAAAAAAAGCATGCGTTTACCAGAGGGAGGCATCTAAACAATAGGCTGCCACTGCTCTCAGAGTTCAGGGTTGTGTTTAAAGCAGTGTACAGTGGCAGGCGGGAGATTAACTCGTAACGCATTCATGTGTGAAATGGAGACTTTATCCCTAACTGATAGTGTTGCGAGGCTTCCAGAAAAACACAAGCCTGATGATTTTTCATCATTTCGGAAAAACAACCGTAATATATTAGATTACCGCTCACAGCCTGGTACGTTCACACAATGCAGACTCTTAAAACACCCCGGTGTTTTACAACAAAGCATGGTGGGAGGTGGGCAAGGGGAGCGGGGGTCTGCCGTTCATGCAATTCTAGTCCAGTAAGCGCATTTTAAGTCAAACTGTTTCACAGAGGCACGAGGTTATACTGTGTTAGTGTAAAGAGAAACCCTTAGACCCGAAATATTTTCTTTAGGCATCCCCTGAGATTTTAAGTTAATAAAAATAGCCCAAGTTTAAAAACAAATTTGCATGTTCACAATGATTGTTCACATGGCATACGTAAACAATGTTTTTTAGTTGGCGTACTTTTTTGATTTCCTTTTTACTGTAACATTTTTAGGATTTAATTATTACCTTTTCATCAACTCCCAAACCTACTGCAGTTTAAAATAAGATTGGACCCCATTTCAACATCATCTTTGTTCCACAGAAGTCAGTCAGTCATTTTTTTTGTGTGAAGTATGCCTTTAACTATCCTGAGAAAATAAAAGCCACTAATTGCCTATTAGAGCTGGAAGTAAAAAACACTGTTACAATTTTCCAAATTAGAGAACAGGAATTCCTGCCACTTCTGTGCACAGAGCCTCCATTTCCCAAGAGAGCCAAATCAGATTCTATAAAGGCACTGAAATCTGCGCTGTATTTTACAGGTTTTAACAGTGTGCAATGATCACGGTATTATTCGGCAACACATTCACAGGCTTTGTGCTCTTTTAGTGAGCTTTACAATTCCTTCCACAGCACGGCAAGAAATGAACCTCGTGGGAAGGTTTGTGTGCGTCCAAGCTAAAATAGCTTGCAAATGCACGGGTAAGCTCATAAACAGAGCAAGCATGTTCAGCACAGAGCCACATTCATCCAAGTGTATACACATGTGTCAATCTAAATGAGTAGTCCATTGACTGCTGAGCAACTGTATTTTCGTCTAAACTGCATACTGGGCAGAGCTAATAAAAAGCTCGGCTGAAATGAAATGTGGCCTGACCTTTTCCGAGCTTTCTTTCAGCCGCTCCTTTACGCAGATTTCCAGTTCCCCTCATGTATCACGCTGTTAAATAGGCTCCCTTCTACCCCGTGTCAATTTAGCTGAGCTAACAGTAGTATGACAGACAACTTAGCGACTATGGGACAAGCACACTTCAAATCAGAGATCGATACTAAGCACAAAAAACAAAGAAAGAAGGGGAAATCCCATTCAACAGACTGTTTCCCGCAGCTAATTATTATTAGTAAAGCCCAGCGCACCCATTTTTATTTGCATTCATTCAATCATGTTATCTTCTTGAAAAAAACAAAACACAATTTGATGATCTACTTTGTTACCAAGAGGAACGTCTTAATGAGCTGCTCTGCAAAGATAACTTATGGCTGTGCAGAGCCGTCACATGTTGTACATCTCTAACCCTCTGCAGCAACAGCAGATCAAAATTTCAATAATGAATGTGAAATCGCTGTAATTAATGTCTAGGAGAATCCAAACGCTCTGGAAAAAAAATGTCAGTAACCTGATTAATTTTATATAGGAATAATCTGTGATCAGCATTACCAAGTGAGCCCAAGAACAAATTAGATTTGAAGCCAAGAGCCCCATTGATCAGCAGTCATCTAAACCGGCTATGAAAAGGGGCTGGTAATCCAATCCAGCCGTTCGGAAGTGCCTGGGAGAGTTGCATCTCCACAATGGAAACATTCTGTCCACAATGTAATCCATTGTGTTCATTCGCCGAGCGTTTTGGAACCTGTTCGATTACACTAAAACGGCCCAAATCATTGCGAGTATAAACAACGCGAGGAGGATCCTTTTACAACTTGGCTCAAGAGCCGACGGCTGCACCACTCCACTTCCAATGACATCTGACTGACCTGTAGAAATAGTGACGCACAACTGTCAAAACACTGCCGCTCTCCAGAACATTCCACTCAGCCTCCGAACAATTCCATGACTCAACTAGCTTAATTTCGTACAAGTGAATATTTAATGGTATGCACAGTTACTTTAGTAGATCCCTGGTGGCTTGTGCTTCGGTTGCTAAACAAAAAAAACTACATAAACTGAGCACAGTTAAAACAGACGCCAACAACTATAATCATTAACTATTCTAGCCACTGGGAGTGTGAACAGCACAAGATTATATATTCACTAGTCTAAAACACTCAAGACTGTGAGCTTTGTCCACTGACAATCTGTTTAAGGAATCAGACAAATATTAGGATAATCTTACAACACTTCACTTTAGGCCCTAGCCATTTTACAATCCAGCGCCAAAGAACAATGCTCTGAATATACAAGGTGCTTCTCCGAAAGACACACACGTGGATGAATCAACAGCACATACACTAATAACCTTGGGCTGCCTAACCGTTCCACTGCTTTATGGAACTGTATAGCGTATAAATAGCAGATCCATTTCTACCCAGTCTGTTAGGGCTCTATTTCAGCTTCCTCATCATTAAATATTTATCCTTGCGGAGTGGCGGATTGTACTGAGGTGATAAGCACTTAGGAATCCAAATTTTTCAACCCCCCACCCACTTCCAACGTCTGTTACCCCCCACCCCCACATACGCAACAGACTTATTCGAATGGGATTATCTACAAGTGCTCCTTTAATCGACACAAGACAAGAGTAAAACAGTGCCCACATTCCCAAAGGAAAGGCGCACTGCTGGTTTTATCGGGAGGGAAATCTTTTTTAAATACCAAAGGGATGAAATAACTTGATTTAAGGAAGACTCCCTCCTTTGTTGAGGAGGTTAAAGGAGGTGGGCCAGGGGAATTTCAGCATCCCGGAGCTCTTTGTATCACAGACACGCTGCATTATCACTCAGACTAAATCAAAAAAGCAGATTTAGCTTTTCCAAATATGGAATCGGTGTTCGTAGCAAATCGAACATAAATTTACGCAGCACCTCTGCTTGCTGCCGCTCGTGTGAGTGTTTGGCTCGGGTTGAATTTGGCATCTTAAAGCATATAATGATGAAAAGATTTCATGCCTCAGCCTTGCGGGTGGTTGATGTTGGGTGTGAATGCATCTCTAGTGGACTCCGCATGCTTCAAAAAGCTTCTAGAGCCGACCTATGGTACTTCGCAGGTAGTCCTGGATGGACAACAAAAACACCTTTTTTAAGGCCTCAATAGGGAACGGCCTGCCTGAGGAATGGCAGCTCGAATTGGAGAGGCTGAATTCCAAATGGAGCCTTCTACATATGGACTAGGAGCAACGCAAGAAAGGAGATCTAATAATTGTTTAGCCAACTGCACCTCAATCCACACAGAGGACAGAAAAATAGTTTTTAAATGCGATAATGTAACAACTACTGATCCAGTTAAAACTATTTTAAAAATGTAAAAACAATATATACACACATACACTAATGAATCATGATTTGAAACACTAGTCTATAGAAAAACATTACATAAATCATTAACTCAACTCCACCCTACCTCTCATCACATCATCATTTACATCTTTGTATACTTAACAGTTACTGTGTACTAAAACTACTATTGGGCAAGCACCACTATATTACAGTCTGTGTTGAACCAGAAGAATGGCTGTAGTTTATTGCAGAGCGGCCCGACCAGTGTAATCCAGTTTTGAAATGAATGGAGAGATCATGTTGTATTTAACTGATGTGTCACACAGATGACTAACGCTGGCCCGGCGGTGAACCGCACGTGACCCCGCGGCAGCCATGATTCGGCATGACCCTGTGGGGCTGACGTACAGAGACGCTTTTTCCACTACAGTAAATACTACAAAATCTAATAACAATGACGCAAACATGACCGATCGCGATCTGATAAGGAAAAGAGAGAGTTTCAAATATCTCCAAATGGATGCAATCACCATGCGAGAAAGTGGCGCTATCAAGTGGGAATGCAAATATTCAATAGCTCTGCTCCGCTTAATGGCGACTGGAGTGGGATTGTGGTGTATTGCCACAATAGAGTATAATTTCCCTCCCGCTCTGATGGAGCCACTTCACCCTGATGAAGAACAGGAGCATTGAGCTGATTCTATGACCACAGTTTGTGTTTCCACCCCCCTCTGCTCCTCTTTGTCCTCCCAATGACACGCAGCACAACAAGCTTGTCATTTTTAAAATGCTACCATTCAGGTCTCATCGATTTATTGTAATCAAAGATGATGTGAAAGCCTACGACGAATATGACAAGGGTAAACAAACAGCAAAGGTCTCGGGGTACGGCAAGGTTTTAACCTCGATCTGAAATCACCCGCTTATTAATGCGACGTTAACAGCCGGTTACGGCCAGTGGAACTGCGGTAGCAAAATCAATTACCTCAGCAAGTATTGATATGTCTCGCGGCCTGTTTACAATTTAATCTCTAACTTGTCAGAGCCATTATTTTCCTAATCACAACTCCCGCTCTTCTGCGCCTTTGTCTCTGGCTCATGTTTAAGGGAACAAAAAGGTCATAAGCTTGAGCGCTCCCCAGGGCACAGCCTGCCACTGCTGTAATTATTCCTGAGCAAGAGATGACAAATGAAGTGGATCAAATCAAAGGTGTCAGTAGCTCTTATGACACCGGCCCAGTCGCACAGGTTAACACAGAGGTCAAGCTAAAAGGAAAAACTAGTTAATGCTGCCCTGCAATAATTATGTGCGAAGCCTCTTAAAGTAACAAACTGCTCATAATTCCAGCCCTCCCTCTCTAGGATAACGGGTTGAAAATCCATACCTACATCCATTCTATTGATGGTGCATTCAACTGCAGAAGATAAATAAATCAAAACACACACACACACACACCCAGTGACGTGTCCATTACTCAAATTGCATCCAATCACAATAGCGGTGGAAAATATCCTCAGGAGCCGATACTAAACTAGCTAAAACGATCAACGAGGATATCATCAGCAAACTTGCCATTTGTATCTTGGCCGGTAATCATTGAGGAACGAAGGCTGATGCATTATTTACTGGCTAATGTATAATTCAAAGCCAACAGCAGATTTAATGCATAAATAAAGCTGTGATACACTTGCATTAAATGTTTACTCACCAAAATAAGATCTGAAAGTACAAGAATGTCACACGGTGCCTTTGAAAGTTTCAAACGTGTCACCCATTTCTTTTTTTTTCCATCTCGGGTGACTAAAAGTGAAAATGGTTTGCAGGTGGCGAGATCCGAGACCTGCTTTGTTCACCTCCTAGAAACATAAACGAAGATCAAAACGAGACACTCAGATGTCTAAGCACAACATCTCAATTACTTAATTTAAAACACAGGCCGGTCGGCATGAGCTAGCGTGTTTGTCTTTCGGCGAACGCAAACGCTGTAATGAGAAATGAAGGGTGCCCATGTTCAAGTTACCCGTTTCTGTTCCTGAGCAATTCCATTGATGATTCTTTCATATGATAATATTGTGGCAGAAAATAGAGGTTATTTTGAAAATAATTCCACTTGTTTATTGCTCTTTCACTGGCTGTTTTCAAAATGTAACGGAGCATGGCGGATTTCAGAGGAAAGGTTAGCAAACAACACATTAGAAATAGAAAACAAGCACAAGAAATTCTTGTAAAAAGGTTAATTAGGCTGCTTCAGAGAACTGATTTTTTTGACGTCAAACAAGTCAGCCACAATTCCCTACAGGCCACGCTATTGACCCCTGTGCTGAGGCTGGCCTACTTAAAGTTGGAGATGAAGACAGATGGCCTACTCCAACAGGAACGTGCACTTCTAAAATACCTTGTGAAATAATCAAGTCAAAAACAGGAGCCAGGACCAACATAATTGCTATAATATCTATTGTAAATATCTCTTAAATATAGATGCATGCAAATGGATGCCTGAAACACATACTGGTTATTGTAATATTAAAAATGTCTTTGCAGTCATTTTCAACTGAATAAAAGTATTAATGTCTTGGGGAAAAAATATATAAAAAATGATTTTTGACCCAAACTTTTATGCATATCCTCTACACTGAAGCTTTTGAGAGCTGTGAGCTCCATGAACAAAAGCAAGTCAAGAACATCCATCAGCCAGGAAGAGGCATTTCAGAGTGTCTGTTGTCTTGAAGCACAAATCAGAGACATCTGAAATACTGTCAAACTAGGCATGGCTGGGACGCAACCCTAGCCTTAAAAGTACTCACAGGTTCACACCTCGGCCATCCTGTCAGCTGCGTTCAATGTGACTTTCCAGCCGTGGAACATTCCAAAGGGATGTGAGATGTTGAGGGACAGTGCACAAACATTGTTTAACAAAATCCCTCTGTAACACTGAAATACCACATTTTTTCCTAAGCTGCATGATTTTCATCATATGGTGTTTCATTACATGCATATAACTTGATTCTTAACCTTTTCCCTTATGCACTCATATTTCTCTAGATGAGGTCATTATTTTTGCATCCGCAAACGTTTCGGGACAAGTACATTTAAATAGCCTGCATTCAACTACTTGATAATG
This sequence comes from Enteromius viviparus, assembly GCA_032353835.1. Taxonomy (NCBI): domain Eukaryota; kingdom Metazoa; phylum Chordata; class Actinopteri; order Cypriniformes; family Cyprinidae; genus Enteromius; species Enteromius viviparus. The sequence continues at coordinate 941,896 of JAUCNO010001834.1, read as the reverse complement.
AAACTATATATTATCAGGATGAGTCAGGGAGTAAAAGTCTAGAGTGCGGTTTTCTTCTGCCAGAAGTAAGATTGCACTAAAGGTTTATTTGATCTGAGAGAGATATAGCTTGATCCATCAAAGCTAGCATTATTCAACAACAGCAGGCTTGGTTTGTACAGAACAATATGCATATTGTGCCACACAAAGACAACTCATCACCTGAAAAAAAGAGGGGGAAAAAGCCTCTGCCCCAGAATAGCAGCTGTAGCTGAAAAGTAATCACTATCTCAAAAGAGCTGATTAGTCCATTACTAAATGAAAGGCTATTAAAAAAACAATTCTACTGAAGGAAAACTAACATGCCTGCCTTGTAAATACAGGTCATGGCTTACTATGACTCCAGCATTCCCATGTATCTCCCCGGCTAACAATAGTGGCTTTAGTTTTTAGAACAGATTTAGCTGTATTGCCCCTTACTAACAGTAAGGCAGTGATCTTGAATCCACCCACCACAATTCATCACAGCTTTGAGATAGTTTTAAAGTCGGAAATGAGATTCTGCTCCACTGTCTCATGCCCAGCAGCTATATACTGTCAATAAAACCATTCATAGAGGATAGTTGGGATTTAAAGTAGAGCGCCTTGGTTGTCCACCAAGCTATATTATAGGAATAGTTTGCGCTAAATTGAAAGCTCACTTTATACTTTACCTCACCAATACCCAACAATATATCCTTCCTTCACATAAAAAGATGCAGAATGTTATGAGGCAGCTATTCCGTTTAAATAAAACAGTAAGATCCAATTTAATTGACAGGCTAGAAAGAACACAAAAAATCTACAGATATTTTGTCTGTGACTGGTGAGCAATATTCAGTGAGAAACAAACAAAAATTTGAAGTAATTTTGAATAATATTCTTCCTCTCTGCCACTGCTCTCAAATATCACTTACAATATAAAACACCACGTGACAAACAAGAACTGGTGGCATTAAAGCTACAAAAACTGCTAAACTGCAAGCAATTACAAAGTATATTTAAGTATCACAGCACATGGAAAGACATAAATGTCTTAAAAGTAATCATAGAGCTTCAAAGAAACTTCCAATTTTGTTCACAAGCTAAATAGAATTTAGGATTTTAATGCCAAGTTTTACAGAAGTAAATGTTTAATGCAAACTGAATTTGGATGATTATATTGATTACCATAACAGCGGTTCTCAACCAGGAAGGCCATAATAAGCTTATAACTTTGACTGTAGATTCTAGTCCTTTGAATACTGTCTTGAGCGAAAGGACCTTAAAATCAGAAAGACTGAGAACTAGTGGAGATCTATGATATTTGTATTTAATCTTGGCATTTATTTTCATTGTATGGACAAACTGCCTAAGGACATTCTGCCCTCTTTTGTTTCATGAAAGAAAGAAAATACTGTGTAGGAATGAGAGGAATAATAATGACAAGTTTCATAAAGCACGTATAGCAAAAAATGATGTTTAGGAAACACTAAGAGGGCCGGCATTCACAAATTGTCCTCCATTCCAGCAGTCTAAGAAATCTGGATCCTTTCTAAGCAAGAAATGCTTCGATCAACGCATGCTTTTCAAGATGAAAGCACTTGAGCGAGGACTGCATTTTTATAATATGTTTATCAGCGCAGCGAGTGTTTCTCTACAAGGACAAGGACAGAGTGAATACTAGTAAGGGTGTGCGGGCGTAAAAAGCATAAAAGACTCCATCTGACATCCCTAACAGAACAGGAAAACAGAGGGGCCTGTGGGACCCCCAACCTCACTTTATGACCATGTGCTGAATTAACAGGTCCAGATGTCCCCTCTCACTTAACATGTGCGAGACATCTCGAGCAAAGGTCTCAGCTGCTTTAGGGCTTATTAAAAAAATATCAGTTTCAATTACACCCATTAACTTCTCGCGCTCCTCAGGTTTACATTTATTTGACATCAACAAGCCTGTCTCTCGCACAAGACGTATGTTTAATGCATAAATCGACCGATCCAAGTTGATCAGATTAGCTTCAACAGCTACAGATCAACTAGCTGCTTCTGGCATGGGCAGAATCGACAGAGGAATGAACTACAAATAAGAAAGAGTGTTGCTGAAACACCATACCGTGTACCCAGGAAGCCTGAGGAATGAGTCAAACAAAGACGAGCCTATTACCAGACAGATATCAATCTGCTCTTAGTACTTGCTGCTACAGAAGCATTCAGACGACTCAGCTGCTTGAGCTGTTTATAGTTTGACAGTGTCAGGTCTCTTTGTCACTAGGGCTATGAGCAGGCGCCTGTGGTTACTGTATCTATTATCAAGGGGAAAGTGCCAACACATTCTTGTAAATGAAGGAGAGTCTACCTACAAGTTCACATAGACAAAGCCCAGCCTGAAAACGCTTGAGGCGATCATTCAAAACAATCCGAGCGGTTCTCAAATTTCTTACAGAAACAAATTTGGACGAGTAAGCTCTTAGTCAATCAATCACGTATTTGGCTAAAGGTTTTCCAGTGATGACACCATGCAAAACGTGACGCTAATTACCTCTGCCCTATTCATTAAGCGTAGCATTGCATAGCTCAGCCCGGATGCGCCACCGTTAAGGCCTCTCTCGGCAAACGGGAGGAAGAGAGAAGCGCGGCGTAATACCAGCCAGTTCCATCATGCGAGCAGATTAAATAACATGCCTGCCCAAGCCCCGTCAAACATTCAGCAGCCACCGCATGCCAACTGATCCGCTACAACACACTCTATAAAGAAACCCCTCTGTCAGCCCCACCACACCGCCTTTGATCAGAGTATCACTTGTTTGATGCTTTTAAGGTGGAGGATAACACACAGAGCGCATCTTTGGGTAATTCTATTAAACGCCAAAGAACGAATACCATACTTTTTTGCAGAGGAAACACAAAGGCTAAATGTCACTCTGCGCTTAGGCATTAAACATTTAGTAGCCATTCTCCGCTGCTCAAGCAAAGAGGCAAGCAGTTGTTAAGGGAGAAGGATGACACAGTTAATCATACACCCACACGCTGCAAATGAAGGCCCGGCGCTCAGATGTATAATAACGAGAACATTAAAACATACAGCATTTAAAAAGAGCGAGAGAGCCCAGTCATTCACTAAAGATGACAAGAAGGATGTTTGGAAACACCTAACGCAACCTAATTAGCCGTATTCCCATCTAAATAGGTGACAGAAAGGGTGCTACAAACACGGACAGGCTGCGTTCAAATATTAAACTGGCTGTCCGTGTATTTTAAAGTAATCTAGCTCAAACAGGTTTCCCTGAGTGAAACAAAAGACAATGAAAACATTCTGTTCCTTGCTGTAGTCTTTAGTTCCTCTGCAGGAGACGCTTCACTAAATGTTTGATTTCTTTCACCTCAGGCTACCCTCAAAGCCATGGCATGTGTAACGGGGGTTTATAAAAGCTTTTCTTCTCTCTCTCACGGTCTCCATTTTCTATGAACCAAAGGATTAGGACAGATACTCTGTACATAGTTGTTATGATTACAGATTACTGATGTCTATACGTTTCCAGGCTGGTCAGTGCTATCTTTTTTTGCGATGTTTAATCCTAATCTTTGTGTTTTCGGTGTGAAAGTGAGTTTGGGAAACCCCACAAAACTACCAGCAGAGTGTGACTGACCACCTCAAAGCTTTAGATGCGCCAATTACCATCTTGTTGCACAACTGGAGAGGAAAAACATGTGGGGGGATGGGGCCATCATTTTTGGCTACAAAAGAGTAGGCCTCTTCTTAACACAAACAGCTACATCTCTTACATAATGCAAAGTGAGAAAAACCATGCTATTTTTTTTAGGTTACCCCAAGGAACTGAACAGTCACATGAAATTCAAGTATGTCCAATGAACCAAAGAGGATATACAAGATGCTTCCTCCACATGCACAGCATGGAGAACGAGATCAGATAAGGCAGGCTGTTAAACAAAAAAGGTTTCAGACAAGTCTATTGAACCTACACTCCTAAAAATAAACATGGTTTCATCATGAAGAACATTATACATCCATAAAAGCTCTCAATTGTACAAAAGGTTCTTTAGAACAACAAAAGTATTCTACTAAGAATTTATCACTGAACCCGTAAACATTTCTTTTATGGCATTACTTTAAAAAAAAAAACTACGAAATCTTTATGGGAGTGTGCCCCCACATAACAGTCATGCCCCTTTGGTCTTTACCACAAACACTCCACTACATGCTAGGGAGCACCATAAACGGCCATATTTGTTCCCAACACGGGCCACGGTTCAAGTGTTTCAAGTTAACAAAGGGAAGTTAGACAGACTTGGCCGGCCCATAGCAGACTCCAACTGGTCAGGCAGGTCTACCAAAAGCTCTCCTCCCCTGCTCCCAGGGTTTTCAGTAAACAAAAGGTCTCATCCAACATGTGATGGTTGGGGTCACTGCAAATGCACTGCTGTGGTGGCGTTTAATAACGCTAAACCTTGAGATAAACAGCATGCTTAATGTATTGAAGAGCCTCAGCACCTCAGACTCTAAATGCACCATTTATTCTGCTACCCGAGCATTAATAATTCACTTAATGCTCGAGTTCCTCACTTAATAAAATGGAAACAAACACAGAACTTCTTCGCGGAAGATGCAAGTTAGGCGGCTGAAACTTGATAGACTACTTACTAGAAAGCCATAAAGCATCCTAAAAAGATTACACAGTGCTCGTCTCTTTCAACAGCGAGAGCAAAAGTGAAACATGCAATAAAAAAAACAGCCTGCTGCTGCTGCTTTCAACTTCTGAGCCTGTAGCAATTGCCAACATTCCATCTCTATCCCCCCCATTTACCTTCCCACCCACTCAAGCCCTCTAAACTCCCTTAGTCTTCTCTCTTTTTGTACACAGCCAATGTCGCCAAGGCACTACTTACCCGCCAGTATGATGATCGAAGTTCCTATCGGGCTGCTGCAAACAACTTCAAACACAATTCCACGTCTGTTCGTTGAAAATGACCCCGCCGAACTTCTCGGCCTGGGCCAAAATCCAAGAAGCCGAGGGCTGAGCACTATCACGCCGATACTTTATCCTGAGAGAGCCGCTGTCCATACAGAGGAGAAACGGGGCAAATGCCTCAACAAAAGACGACCTCGCTTTACTAATTTATTCGCATTCGGACCGCCCGGGGACTCGTTTTCTGAACGTATGCGGTTCCCCCTCCTCCTTTTCGCCGTGTGATAACTCCGAAAGCTTGAGTTTGTGGAGGGTAGGAAATCAGTGAGTTCGGCGTTTACAGACTCCGCTTCCTTTTTCACACACACACACGCGCGCGCGCGCTCCCTCGCTCTCTCCTCGCGCTTTCTTTCATATGCACACACAGCACGTTCTCTCTCTCTATCTCACTCTCTTTCTGTAGAACCCCCTCCTCCTCCTCTTCAGCTGTTCAACAGACGCATCCACATGGCTGACCTAGTCTTTCTTTATCCAGACACTAGTGAAGGAGAATTACCCCCCTCCCCTCCACCACACATACACACCACTTCTAAAAAGCGAACAAAACAAAAACACGGACTGGATTCTAATGATCACCGACGGAAAGTGATCGGACCGGAGTCGTGATTGATCGTAAACCGTGGGGATATGGTCGGTAAAGAAACTGCATCGGTAAGCAAGACGCTGAATCCAGATTCACACGGCGGTCGTACGGAATATTAATGTGCATGCTGACGACTCCACCTCCAGCAGCACAGATAACAACAAATAGATAATCACAGTAAACACGGCAAAAATCAAGAGCCTACCGTTCAAATAAACCACAGATTCCAGCTATTGATTTTCAGCGTCCAATATTGAACGCCCAGTTTTTATTGCCGTGCTTCGCTGCCAAATGATTGGGGCTGAGAACAAAACAACCGGTGAAAATTACACATACATTGTGCGTTGGTGCTCTCATTCTCATTTGCATATTCACATAATGAATTAATTACTCCTTTTTCCCCCCCGCCCAACATGGAAGCAGCATGTATTCACAAATGTGCATTTAAAAAAGAACGAGCATTCTTTGTTGCCCTTTAAAGAATGAAAGCTGATTTTGTGCTTCTATAAAGAATAGAAATAATTTGATCATATGAGAACATCAGCACTGCCATAATGACGCCAGAGGGGGAAAATGTTAAATCTTTTAAAAACATAGTAATCTTTGTATTCATGTTGTTTTCATACATTTCTGAAAACCCTTCATTCCACTTAATGATTCTAAAAATATGTCAAGTGGTCTTATCAAGCACTACAATACTTTCCTTGCACTTTGAACACAACAATTCTGAAAGAAAACAATTTTTATTTGTTTTTTTTATGTAAACATGCCTTTTTAATAAAAATGTCAATGTGGCATTAAAACAAACTTGTAAAAATAAAATACACACGCCTAAATAAATATATAATATGTAATGTGCACTTAACTTATGTAATGTAACATACACAAGTGACCTCACTTTCTTGTCAAATCACAGAAAATAGCTTCCTGCATATTTGTTTATTCATTTAACCCTTTTTAAAATACAAACAGTTACACCAACAAGACGTGTTTCTCCAAAAAAAGGCTTTTAAATCAGCAAATTAAGTAAATGTTCATTATAGCAGATTCATCTTTACGCAAATTGCATAGTTTGCATATTTAAACTCAGCCAAAGGAATTGAGTGTCACATCATTGACCTAAATACTAAGGAAACATCACATTATAGAATCACTTAAACTAAAAAAAAAAAGATTTTCTCTTCACCAACGCTATATTCGCGGAGGCAGCGAAGATCAATAGGAAGTGAGTTTGGTGTACTGCGGGCCCTTTATTGTGCTGCAAACCATGTAGCCTGTCAGGTTTTCAAAAGGAGGAGGTGTCCCTAGTGATCCCAGTGCTGGCAAACGCTTTCCAGCTCCAGGGGAGCCAGAGACAGTGTGACTTCTGTTTCTCCTGACAATCCTTAGCTCTGCCATGCACCCACATGTACACACACACACACACACACTCACACCCCAGCAGGCTACCCTCCTCCCCTCTTGGAAAGCGTTTGAGCTTCACATTCAGGCGTATTTATTACATTTACTCAAGTGCATCCATATTTATCTCCCCGAGCCGCCCTGATAGCACTTACAATGTGCCCAACAGGAAACCTGAGTCACTTGCTTATGCGAGATCCTCGCTGTGCACAGGGAAGATATTTAGAGAATGCAGTTTTCAAAGAGATACCAATCATTGCTATCAGCCAATGGGAGATTAGCTCCTCTGGCTCATGAGAAAAATACACAACAATGCATTTGACATGGTGGCAGACAGTTAATTAGTGCTCAGAAACGAATCACGACGGAAGGTGCGTGTTCGCGAGGGGAATGCCTGAAGAATGTATAGATCGTGTTTGATCGAGGAATATTAAATCTCTGTGATGTAACGTGCAAACAAACATTTCTTCCGGATGACTGACATTCGTGATCGCCAAGGTAAAACAAACATGCATACGCATACGACTGGTATTTCACAAAATGCTCTCAGTAGTAATCAAAACAACTCTGATGGCGTTAATAAATTCTCAGCTAATGCTCGCTGTAAACCGCTCAGCGTTCAGACAGGCAAAACACAAGCTGAGCGTTCTGAGGAAATGTAAGCCGAAAAGAGCACCGAAATTGTGAATGCTTTGCATTTCATGCACTCAGATGTGTTCCGCAGGCATTCGCAACAGCAGATGAGATCCCATTATCAGGCAGACGAGAACTCCACCTCCAGGATTTCACAGCTCCTCTGTTTATCACATGGCCCTGTCAAGTTGGGCACCATTAACCGATAATGAAAGGAGACAACCGGTGCAGTTACAAGCAAAGCATTCTGCATTCTACAGGCCTAAGCATGTATCTGGGAAGCTGACTCTGTCTATTCAGTTCTGCTCTGCATTCAATACTCATCACAATGCCTCAGCTACTGTACTCTGACCCCTTCACACTAGTGTATTATTCAAGGGTTTAGCTTGAGATGACAGGAACTAAAGAGATATGCCAGGTTCAACACCAGGCAGGTTCAATCAACAAGCATTTGCGGCATGATGTTGATGTCAACATAAATTATTCTGACTTATCCATTCAATTCTTAAAAAACAGTGACAAAAGAAACATTAAAACTCAGTTTCAATACAATCAGCAAAATATGTAAACAATATTTACATTTTTAACCAAAAGGTTTCTTTCATTTTTGTTCAACAAAATTGTAAGCTTCCCATTTCAGCACTTAAAACCTCTCAAATACCGATTACACCGTGTCCTAACTACACGCGACACGATAAAACTAGCCACGACATGCAAAATTTCTATTTTAGAAATGGTTTCTATCTCATTGCAGTTGGATTACCAGCAAACAAACTAAGTGAGTTACAATCTCAGGTAAAGATTATGTGATTTCTTTATATTGCATGATATTTACCGCCATGCTTAAAGCAACAACAGGCAGTTTTCCTCAGATCCTTAAAATAAATGAAAGCAAAGATGTAGGTTCAAATGGTGAACTCGCTGCAAACCAACAACTACATCCCATAAGAATCGATACTATAATGATAAACTATACTAGAACCATAACATTCTATGCACATTCCGCATTTTTGTCATCTTCCACTTTAAATGTTCGAGGATGGATTATGATTGGCTGTCAATGTTTTTATCATTCATCAGTATGATAGCTTATATAATCATCATCCTTATTGTGAACAGGCCTGATAAGGTGCTAAACATTTTGTATTTGACGATTAAAATGAGGGAAGGAAGTATAAGTGCTTAAAAGATCCTCCTTTCTGATCTGATGAATTTGAACAAAAGTATTTGATGTACATGACTGATTTAGTATGCCTCCTCCAGCCTGATTGTCTTTCATTGAAGGTACTGAAGACTTAAAATGCCCTGCCATACTAATAAGTCAGCCAGTAGCTGAAACAACAAAAAAAAAAAAACAGGACGAGAAAGAAAAGATGACATGGTTGAGTGAGTCAAGCTTCTGAGCGCCTTGGCAAGCCCGGGAGGCCCTGGCCCCTTAAGCACTCATATCTAGTAACTTCATTTAATGCATTCACCAGGGATCAGCAGACAAGCGGAAGGGAGACAGAAAAAAAAGAAACATTCAAAAGCAAATGTTCTGTGGTATAAGGTTCGGCGTGTTATCGAGCAGTAAAAACAGCATGAAGGAATTAAACAAAATATTTCACACCATTTCAGGGATAGACAGGATTTATTCCAGTACTTATAATAAAACGTGTTCTTCCCTGTGTCTTTGAGGAAGCCATAGCGTCTGAAACGGCCCATTTCAAAGTGATACAAAATAACAGTAGTCCTGAGTGCCTAAAAGTAGAGGTTGATCTCAGCAGCCGTTGCCTTTTCTTTTTCTCACCCACTTTTCTTTTTCCACTAGAGGTCATATTCACACTCTGATGCCTGCCATCGGGTACAAACACTCGTGCTTCCCTTCAACAGACACCAGCCACTTCCACCCCCATTTACTTTTCCTTCAGACACACACACACACACTCCATCAGCTGACAGCCTCTCTCTACTAGCAGACAAAAAAACCTTGACTTCAATTTGCCGGGTGCCATTTTAGCACTCTGCTAGTTTCGGATGAGACTATTTTACAAGTTTTGAGGCTTGAGGGGTGAAAACAAGCAGAAAATCACAGAATGACTGTAACCAAAGCGTCTCTGACTCTGAAAATTGGCTCAGTTTAAATGTATTTTACTGCTTCGTCCTATTCAGCAATGACTCACAAAGGAAATGTAATGGGTTTCAGCCTCAACGGAGTTACACATATTGTTAGACTGAGGTTTGGATCAGTTTACAGTACATCGATAAACATTTTCTTATATCATTTCATCAAGGGATTCCAGAGTAATCTGTGTTTTTTGACATTCCAAGCCTCTGCTGTTAAACAGTAGTTAAAGAGATAGCTGCTTTCAAACCCATTATTTAACATTGTAAACAGCACAAGAAGAAAGCAAGAGCCTTTTGATGCGAGGCAGGAACGCTCAATTTCATTGAGAGATTGCCCTGTGGCAAGCCCTTCATAGTTATATTGTTTACTTTGCCATTCATCCATATTTGGCAGGCTCACGAAACCTCAAACCCTGCGACACTTCAGCGAGGTTATTCATCGTATCGCCAAGCTACACAAACTCATAAAAATCCATCTTTCAAGGGACAGTTAGATTCAAAAACCATCAGATTAGAAAAAAGCAACATAAGCATCCACAATTCCAGATGTGTTGCTGTCACCCGGCAAACAAATTAGATCAGGGAATGTGAAGGGGAGGTCTATGTGTCTTTCTTCTCACGTGATTACACAGCGCCGAGCTCGCTGAGAGACGAGTGGCAAACCGCCCTGACGGGCTGACTAGTTTTCAGCTTCATGAGTAAACTCGTACTCAGATCTAAATGAGTGGTTACTTCTGAAAATAAACAAAAGCTTTTGGCCGGATTCATACACGAGCACTCGCAGATTTTTAAGTAGCTGTGAAGCTCCCGTGTGGACGCCTTGAATTTTCTCTTTGTTTGCCGGTGGTAAATAGTCCATCAGGGCAGAAACCCCTCCCTTTTCTGCTCTCTCTAACTCTCTTGCTCAAGACAGAGGTATAAACACACACACACACAAGCCTCCCCAGGTGCACTCACTAAGCTTGTCTCAGGGCAAGAGCTGGTGTGCATTTGTCTAAGTTAACAAAAAAAAGACTTATTCAATTATTTAAAAACTGACATTGTATCTAAGTGTGTGTATATTTTTACATACATGTATGTATATAAAACAAACACAAACACACAAAAAATATAATAAAAATAAATAAAACATACTCATTTACTTTGTTTTGTCCAGTTAAATATAAAATAGCCAAATATATAAAATTAAAAATTAAAAAAACTCACTAATTTATTATAAAATAACAAAATCTCAAACACTGATTAATATTAACATTTTGAACTGATTAGAAATAATTAAATTAATATATAAACAAATAAATAAAAGATAAATAAATACCTTATAAATAACATACACACACATATATATATATATATATATATATATATATATATATATATAGTTCCATCTATAGTTATTATTTACATATCGGTGCAAACACATAAATTACCCTATATATATATATATATATATATATACATATATAAGTAATATTATATAAATAATATTATAATATTTTATAATATTATATAATATTATAAAAAATAACATCTGAAATAAATACATGCATGTGTGTGTATTTACGTACACATAATAAATATAATGTACATATACATACATTAATATGTAAACAAAAACGTATTTTATATATATATTTTATTTATTTATTTATTTTTTTTATACCTACAAAAATGCCAAAAAACATAAATATACTTATTACACTTATTTATTTTCAGCTGAATAATAATAAGCTTAAAATATCACACACAAAAAGTTCAAAGACCTGAATTTATCCAGTAGAATGTGAATAAAAATCAATATGAACATATTCAATAAAAGTAAAAGACAAATAAAACCTCTCAAACGCACACGCCTGAACCCCTTTCTGTGACGCCACCGATTTTAAAGGGTAAAACAAAAAGGAAGTGAATGGAGGATGTTGCTTTAAGCTCCTCTGTCCAGATCCATTAGATCAAGCTGCTAGTGTCTGCCATGTGAGAAGGCACGTCTCCACCACTGGAAGTCTCTCGTTCTGCCACCCAATGGACAGTATGAGCAACCGCACCACAGTTCCTGTCTCACAAACACACACTAGACGCACAAAAATTCTCCCGGAGGTTATAAAAGTAGTAACGTGCATTCATGTCGCACAGGAATGTGGAGTTTAATGACTTTTACAGCAGTGGGAATTTTCTGAAACTGCTGTTGGTGATTCATTGTTTACTTCTCACTCCAGACGCCAGTGCCAAGCTGCTACCATCAACCTTGCCCAAAACAGAACAAGATTGTTTGGATGACTAACAAGCCACATATAACTTACATATTGTGCGCTGCCACAAAGTACAGCGGATGGAAATTTTCAATAGATCGCGAAGCAATTAGCAACATAAACTGTTGGTAAGATTGTAAATATTTGCTCTGAAATCAAAAAAGCAGAAGAAAGGGGAAAGAAGTTACATATTCCCCGGCTGTATTAACATCTCAAAGCTGAAAAGCTTAAAGCAAAGCATTAAGGCTATTGTCACACAGTGAATGCTCTCAGCAGTATCTCACACTGTTGTTTCAGCAGTCATCATGCCCTAGGCTGTGCTTACCAGCTGTAATAACCATTCAAATGCAGATGAGCTCATACTCGATTGGCAAGGTGTGATTTTCACACTTCTCTTGCCCCGTCCTGTCAGGTTTGCACCTCTCCCCGCGCCCTCGTAACGCCCGTCACAGGAGAGCGACGAGGAATGATAACAAAACGGGTTCATCTTAGATGTAGTGCCCCGAAACACTCACAGGAAGTACAGAGGGAGCATTGTTCTCCCTTTACTGCAGGTACATTCCTCCAGATGGTGGGAAACAAACCCCACAATACCAGCTACACGAGCCTAGCTGACTGAAACGGTGTCACAGTCACTCCGCTGGGGCACTGAATCATCCTGAACGCTGACATCTTTCCAGCGATGTTTTCAACGCTGAAGTCAGCATGCATTTAGGGCAGTCATGTGTGTGTGGGCTCGTGAACGATTGTGAAACTCTCAAGCACAGAAATCATGAATGTTGTATTTATAGCCTGTTCTCGTGTCACAATGGATTTCTCACTTATCTGCATGCTATCGGTTAAAACAATTACATGTGATGGGGCCATCTTGAGTGACGTGAGAGAAGACACAGAGAAGCTGTCTTATATACATTTTTTTTTTAAAACAAGACAGTTAAAGGGGCAGCTCTTCCATAATTTATAATGTTTTTGTTAAACCTATTTGACTTCTAGAAAATACTGTAACGAATGTTTCAACTGTTTTTGGAGTTCAAAACAAAATTGGACCCTATTGACTGTTTTCTTACAGATAAATATCTTTTGTGTGTGGATTATACCTTTTTTTTTTTTTTTTAACACCCGATACATTTTTTTGCAGATGATAAAACGATAATTTTTCTACTTAATCACATTTTCACAATGAAAACCAATAATTTGAATAAAAGTCCCCCAGCGCAGATTTCGCAAACGTCGTCTTTTGTGTGAGTTGGGCTTTATACATTGCTAAACAATTAACAAGACCTTTTTTGCCAGTAAAATATTTTAAAAATGTGACTGCGCCTTTAAAAGAGAGGTGAATTTTAGTCATTTTGAATGCTATGGTGCTTTTTAATCATAGTTCAACAAAGTGTTTAAAGTATTTTCTTCCATTCAGTCGTCCAACCCTAAAATGAAGGACACTAAAAGCTAAGCAGAAGGAGAAACAGAGAGTAGGAGAGGGAGGTGTAACGAGTAAAAGGGAGACGTAGCCAGCAGAAAGCCAATTATCAAACTCATTAAGTAAGCCGCTCTGGTGCTTTAAGAGGCACAGCCTCCATATCATTGCTGGATTTATTACCGTCATTTGAATCCACTGATGTAGCCTGTCACTTTTTCAACTAGCTAACAGGAGAGGTCACACCAAAACAATCACATGCATCACACATACTGGGTCGGCATGCAGTGTGGGCGGCATTGAGAACGGACAGAAGCGGTACGCTCGTGTTTGTCATGCTAAACAGGGTGGGGTCAATCGAACATTATTACAAGGACACGCGCAAGCCACTGTTAGCATTTAGCAGTGATTCCTAACTAGAGCACAGTAGGTACTTAAACAGTTTCAAGGTGCTACTTGGAAAGATTTTGTTCTGAAAACTGATAAAACTGTGTTTTTTATTATATTAACTTAATTTTAAAAATGTATTCCAATGGCAATTTATAAATGCATGCCTTTTATACACCATTTCTAATATATAATTTAAAATGTTCTAAAAATATGGGGTATAAAATATTTGGGTAGAAAAAAAAACATTTGGGTACAAAAACAAAACAAATTGTCAATGCTGAAACATTTAAGAAAGATATGTTAAGTTTATGTTAAATATTTATAAAATATAGGGATATAAATAAATGTAAATAATTTCAAGTTTTCATATAGATATATATGTGACCCTGGACAACAAAACCAGTTGTAAGTGTTAATTTTCCGAAATTAAGATTTATACATGACCTGAAAGCTGAATAAATAAGCTTCCCATTGATGTATGATTTGACTGAGATACAACTATATGAAAATCTGGAATCTGAGGGTACAGACAAATCTAAATGCTGAGAAAATCACCTTTAAAGTTGTCCAAATGAAGATCTTATTAATGCATATTACTAATCAAAAATGAAGTTTTAATATATTTTTGGTAAGAAATTGACTAAATACCTTCATGAAACATGATCTTTGCTTACTATCCTAAGAAAAAAAAAAAATTATAATAATGATTTAGACCCATACAATGTATTTTTGGCTACTTCTACAAATATAGCCCAGCGACTTAAGACTCAAGGTTTTGTGGTCCAGGGTCACATACACACACACACTATAAATATACAAAGTACATGTAAATTTTTAATATAAAAAACAACATTTTGGTGTAGATGAATCCCGATTAATTGTTTTACAGAATTATTTTAGACTAATATACGTGTGTGTGTGTGTGTGTATATATATATATAAAACAGAAATCTTATGAAGATTATAAAATATTTCAACAACATGAGACTTTATCTTTGACATTTCCTAATCACTGACCCATTTATGATTTTAAGATAAACATCTTACAGTGGTCAAAAGACTAACATGTTCCTAAAACAAATCTTGAAAATTTTGGTAATTAAGTTTACTTATAAGAAAGCCAAACAATAAAACACAATACTAAACGACATCCACTACAATAATTCAATTTTCCTTGAGAAAAAAAAAAAAATGGTATAATATAATAAAAAGGTGCATGCTTTTGGTTTGGTGTTACTGAAGAGGATCTTGAGCCTTGACGGGCCTCAAGACAAAAACAGTTGAGAATCACAGCTTTAAAGGATGATGTGAACAAACAGCGAGCGGTAATTGAGTCAAACAAAAGGGAGTTCTGGGAAGCATCAGATAGGTGTGCTGTTGGCATCAGAGGCGGAAAACAAGGAGATGTTAGAAAAGAAACAGCTGGATTTACAGCTGTAATGCTGACTAACCTCGACTGCGTCTCCGAGGACCCGCAGCCCTCTTTACAGGCATTCACAGTACCACACTCTGGGGGAAGCAAAAATAGACAAAAGAAAAGAAAGTAAGGAAATAAATCATGAATGCATGAGCGAGCAAGTGAATAAAAGCAAGCAATAAATGAAGAAACAGCATCCAACCATCGCCGCTTTATGCGCACGAGGAAACAACCCGAAGATTAATGCGTCACCTGGAATTAGCGCTGATGATTTATTTAAAAAACAGCTACTGCTGTCATAAACAATGAGAGGGGGAACCAAAGAAAAGAACAGTGTGCAAGTTACAGCCACTTGGATTGTGCTTTAGAAATGAATCCAAACATGAACTCCCTTTAGAGACTCCATTTGCCCCCCTTCAGCCACCTTAAAAACACACACACACACACCAATTTCTATCCCTCCTCCACACGCCTTTAACTCCCATCCTGCTCCTTAAGCAGCTCTTCCTCCCAGTCAGCGCTGTGGAAATAAAAACATCAGGACCTTGCCTCACAGCACCTGTTCAAAAACATTGACATTTTACATTCAGCATCGTCGCTCGCTGGAGCATCCGAACGCTCGTGAGCCTTTCAGACAGAAAACAGAAAGCAGCTGGAAGGGCTGATTTATGAGGGCTGAAACACACTAACTGCTAATCCCAAACATTTCACACAGGAGAGACAGGGCTCCCTTTATCTGGGTGTGTGTATATTGTGCTAAGGTAATATTTAGCAAGCCCTTGACCAAAAGTGGGAGGAAAAACAACATTCGCCGGTTGCTTATGCTTTGGATTTGTTGCGTGTGTTCGAGCATATGGTCTGCTTTGATTTAATACTGTAAAAAAATGATAAAGCTCTGTTTCCTCAACACACGCCTGTGACATGGCCGTTGGTCTGGTGAACCGTCTCTGAGCCTCTGGGACATCTGTTCCACAGAATTAGAGCATTTAGCTCGCTGCAATTACTACAGATACAGGTTATTAACTGGCAGGATTAGATCACCGTATTAAAACAGTGGGCTCTTTCCTTCTAAACAGCTGCATGTTCACGTCTGTCCATGTCTCTGTTTCTCTCTCACAGTGCGGGAGTAACTTAACAGCATATGATGCTTAAAAAAAAGATCCTTCATGTAAACCTATCCAAGCCTATAACACAAATTAGATAACCCTAACGTGTGAAAAACGATAAATCGCAACTTGTATCCAATGCACATTCTTTTAATTGACACATTGCATCATTACCTTTTAGACAGACGCAAATCTGTAAATCTTGCCATCCCTAGCATATACTAGAGTGTATTTAGTAAGCTAGTATTCCATTCAGCACACAGCCTCTGTCTTCCTCCAGCCATCACTTGATATTGATCCACAGCAACATGGCCGTCGAGCACAGCCTTGCACACAGAAGGATGGAAAATAACCTGACTGAGAGAGCCTCATAGAAAGGATGCTTCAGACTGGATTTGAGTGGGTCTTATTTTTATAATGAATATTTCAGTACTGATTAGCTGGTTTGTGTTTGTTCAGCCAACAGTCATTGATTTGTCATGGATAGAGCAGAACAAAAAAAAAAAGGATCTTGACAAGATGACAATTTCAAACGGTATTTGCAACTCATTCATCCTCTGAGATGTGACGTATTTGAGTACGGAATATTCAGTGCAAAAACCATTCTCGCACACAATGACGCACCGAATTAAATGAGACAAATTACGCATAAATGGTGTTACAATTGATTTACACAGAAATTCGTTGGCTTGAGTTTCATCATGAGGCTCAACGAGACCAAAGAGATTTATTAAAGAAACAGTTCAACCCCACTTTTTCTTCCTTTGGCCACAAAAAAATAAATTTGAAAGATTGTGCCGTCACTTCTTTTTAACATAATTACAATAAATAGAGACTAAGGCGTTCCAACTGCAAAAAAAAAAATACATGAAAATTTCATAAATCATAAGTCCATACGAATTCCGCGCTATAATTAAAGTCGTTCGAAGCCAGCTTGGTGTGAGGAAATAACTGAAATATATTTTTCAACTGATAAATGTTCAACTCTTTAATTTCAGATGAGTTTGCTAATTGAAAACATCCGACGCAGAAGTGTGATTTATTTATGAATGAGACACTGCATCATCAAAACACCCAGAAGAGGTGCCACTGTCGTCAAGAACTGCTGTGTTTCTCACACAAACCTATCAAAGCACTTCAAAAGACTTGAAATATAGCGCACAAGTCGTATGGATCATTTTTATTTGGGGCCTCTGCAGCTTTAAATCACCAGCCCCATTGCAGTCTTTAAAATTAGAATCAGATCATACAGGTTTGGAATGAGATTAATTTTCATTTTTTCGTCAAGTACAAAAGTAAACAGTTAATATTAATTTCAAGTTACCGTTGGTGCCAATAACCTTGTGGGCAGTGTGCCACCATCTACCACCACTGTCCTTTTGTCTATCAAGTCAAAAATGGCAAAAATAAATTTCTAGTTATCCTCAAAAGACAAATCCAGGGTTGAAAACAAATGCATGAAAACACCCTGATTAATTAAACCTCTGCAGCTCAGCTCAGCAAATCTGTGAATGACTGCAAATGGCTGAAAACAACTGCCCTTTTTCCTTTTTTTTTTAAAGCAGCTTCAATCTCATTATGCAACTCATCTCTCTTTTTCTCTCTTAACTGTCTCTTTTACTTCCTCTTCAGAATCAGCTTTAGAAATTCTTCACCTCCCCGCCTGCTGTGGCCCCAGCTTCTCTGGCTGATTTCAAACTCTACTGACAGCTCTCATGACTAAGGCTCTCATGTCAAACACCATTATATCAGCCATCCATTCATTCCCGTAACACTGCTTTAGTGACATTTTCAAGCACTTAGCAGTGCTGCAGTACTGTCTATGCTACCTCTTATTTCAACTCAGCAGCCATCAGAAAACGTACATTATTCAAAAATGCAATCTAGATTGTACTAGATTGTACTAGTAGTAGATTTGTAAAAAAAAAAAAAATAAAATAAAAAAAGAAAGAAGGAAAAGCTTAGCTTCTTTTTTCCAGGCTGGTGGCTGGGATTATAGGTTTAAATGCTCCTGCTTTAACTAGATCAGTGTGATTTAATGCTAATGCTCTTGGACAAAAGCTGCTAAGGGGCTTTTTTAGACCACAGCCAGTGGTCTCGGTTTGCCCACAGGTCGCAGAGCATTTCGGGTGGATTGTCAGCTCAATAGAAATGTAGACTTTCAGTGCTTCAGGAGGAAAAACAAACAAACATTCAAACCAAAAAAACAACAACAACACAACCGCTCATATTGGAAAATGAGAATTTTCAATTTTGTCCGCTTCGGTCAACGTTGACCTGGGAGAATCTAATGGAAAGAAAACAGATTACCTGCTGATTAGCCTGTATTATGGGGCAGCTCTAACCTTTGTGAAATGGACTGCCTGTTCTGTGCTTAGCCAAGCATGGCTCCTCGCCTTCCCCAGCGGAGAGAGAAAAGTGCCACGACAAGCCTACTGCTCCCTATTAAGTAAGCGCTCTGAGCAGCTAGCCTTGCACATCCATCAGCGCACAATGACAACACAGTCCTGCCATCCTCCAGCCTCCCTCTTCTTCTTTTTGTCGTAGAAAGAGGTGTCGTGTTCACTCAGGTCTTCTGTCTTCGATGGTGACAGGAAATTATTCATAATTTTGAGTGCTGGTGGCTGCGAGGCTGAGATGATAATCCAACACTTGAAAACACAAATAAGCACTGATGACTAAAAACTGAGCACGTCAATACTTGATGATACTTCAAAAACATGTATGCAAAAAATGAAAGGTCTTTAAAAAGGTTTGAGATGCTAGCTTCTCATAAAACAAAAGCACTCTGTCCTCTCTCAGAATTGGTAAGAGACATATTAAAAAGCTGTAGCGTCAAACTCAACACTATGAAGTTATGGTTAGTGGTTTCCAGGGTGTTGCTATGTGATTTATAAGGTGTGTATTTTACTATGTTTTAATTATGTTAAGAAATCCTTATATATTATGAAATGTAGTAGCAGTAATAATCATCATTATAATTATTTTTATTATTAATATACTAAATATTTTACTATTATATTATTAAAAATTAATTGACCAAATTTAATGAAACTAAATTAATGTATTTATTTATTTATAAACTAATAATAATAATAATAATATAATTAAAAATTATATTATTTAAAAAAAAAAATTTAAACACACATAATATCAGTATTTTTACTATATTGCTAGGGAGATTCAAAACAGTCTCTAAATTACAGTATATTATCTTTATTATTATTGTGTATTTTGCAATATATTATGTTAATTATTTTTACATTATAAAATATAATAATAATAGTTGGTGTTACATTAAGGACATTCATATTTTTATAAAATGTCATTTATTATTATAATTTTTAATTATATGATTAAAATTTTGTATATCACAAAATTTGCTCTATTTTAAAATGTGTTTATGTTGTTAGTCTATTATTAACATTAATTGTGAACTACAGTATATAAGTACTATTATTAACAATAAATGCAACATTATTATTATTATTATTTTACAATGCATAATTTATATTAATCATTAATTATATACTATTAAATTATTAATATAACGCTGATAATATAATTATAATGAATAATATTTTATAATCTATTTTTATTACTATTATTATAATGATAAAAAACTAATGGGAAAGCAAAGATTTTTATTCTATTATTGTTCTGTTTCCTTATTGATTCTTTTAAAAACAAACTGTAAAACAAAATATTAGAATCAGTAGTGATCTTATAAGGTCGAGTAATGTGCAGAGAGAAACTCTAGATCACATTCGGGGCATCACTCATCGTCGCAGTACAATCTGTGTGGGATGCATTATCCTCCGAAGTGAAATACTTTGGGGTTAGAGGTTTGTTCAAGTATGAGCAATAGCCAGTGTAAGGCAAGCACCACTAATAAACTAATTTCATCTGCAATAAAAAGTGACCTTTTATTATGCTAAATGACACTTCGACGAAAACCTTTATGACAAATATTTTTGCCAAAATGTCATCAAATTCAAATCATTCTCTTTCCATTACAGACGCCAAGCAGAACAGAGTGCACTAATCGTCTACAGTCTTGTTCGTTTTATTTAATACTACAATGACAGATGGCAGCCAATTTTCCATTTGACAATTACAAACTGGCCTTAAAAATAAACAGACAAAAGACGAGACAGACAAGAATTGTTCCAAACCATTCAAACACCCTCCCACAGCCCACATAGCCTGACCCTCTCCTACACCAGCAAATAAATTTAAATCATCGCTCGGCCCCATGCTTATTCAATCCAGGCTAATATCAGTGCTCTCGCACCCCGACCTGATGGCTGACATTTAACATTCCTCGGCAGCAGAGATGGAGGGGGAAGAAATGAACCTGCTTATGCGCCTTGACACGGTGCCCTCTGCAGGAAAATAAAAACATGGCTTTCACTTACTGCCAGCCTGAGCGCTGAGCCTATACATCACCCCGGCTACAGAGGAGACTGATCCAAGGTCAGCTCTATTTCCTCACTGTGCTATTTTCTATCACAATCACCGCGCTAGGCTCGCTAACACAATCATCTGCACAGAGACGGTGCAGACCGCAAACCACTCCAGGCTCTTTCATACAAGCTATTGACTCAGCTACACCATTGAAAATAGGGTTAGCATGCAAACGAACGCTGCGCTAAACCGACTACAGGTCATCTGATCAAACTACCTGAATTTCAGCTAAAATGCTATTGGACTGAGAGTTTTACTTAAAGTGCCCCTATTATGCTTTTTCAAAAATTATTGTTCATGCAGTGTGTCATGTAGCTGTATGTGAACATAAA
>JAUCNO010001834.1:887996-898447 GCA_032353835.1 Enteromius viviparus | reverse complement strand
AAAATTGATCCGATCCGTGACTCAAAATCCGTGATATGATCCGAACCGTGAGGTTTGTGATCCGTTGCACCACTACTTAATAGTTCTTTTCTTAATTTCTTTGACTAAAAGTTCAAAACAGATCTTAACATGATCGATCTAATGCATTTTTGCAGAATAAAATCCTTCATTTCTTTTTAAAGCGGTACGTCATATTTCAGGTAATATATTACATTTAACTAGCCATCTAGGGTTGAGATGATTCAGATTCCTTGCTAAACAAGCTGGTTTAATATTTAAAAGCATTGGTTAATGGGCCTGAGTTGGGTTTATATGGGATGTTACTGAAAGGCACAGTGCAGAAGCCTAGGCTCTCCTCCCCCGGCCCGTGCTAATGCATCGCAGAAAATTGTATGGCTTTGCTAATACATCCTCTCCTCTCTGCCACTCTCATTCCTCACACTAATGCACTTACAAATGGACAAACCAGACTAGAAACAGACTCAGAGTGTCAAGGAAAGCGGTGACTGTCTACATCCGTGTGGGGGTGTATGTATATATAAATATGCGCTCCCCATAACAGTACCCTGAAAACACTGGCATTAGCGAAAGATAGTACTATACTACAGGCACTACTCGAAGCAGCTGTAAGAGCGAGGCAATAAAAGCACCGGTATGCAGAGACCGTGTTTGTGTGCAATGTTCACTCCATGTCATGTCATTACAGCAGGCAATCTTTTACCTAATCAGCAGTGTGAGTCTTCAGTCAGCAGGGACGAGTCAACATGGCTCCGTTCTCTTACAAGATGCCATCTTATTTTCCACCCTCTCTACTGACAGCAGACAGGCAGCCAAGTGGTTCACTATTAAAACAAAAACACCAGTTTGTTAATAGCTCCCCTCACCCCTTCCTGCTCTCAGGATACGTCATGGAAGCCTATAGTAAGCCTTTAGTACTTTCATTTCTCAACATCTGCTTTGGCTTTGCTTTAAAATCATGAATGTCTACCCCCCCCTTCCCCAGTTCCACAGGATGACTCCCATAGCACACTTCTGTCTGATCTGGGAGGACATCTTGGAGCAATCTGGAGAAGGGTCCCGTAATTCTTGAGCATGTTACATTTAGCTGTTCAATGGCAGGAAGTTTCATCAGCAGCCCTGGTAGTGCCTGGTCACAGTTATATGGTGAAATACAGCCATGGTATAGCACACTTAGCATTACAAAGGTAAATGTCACTGCTTGACTGCTTTTGACTCTTGACCCTTTTTATGCAATAATAAATCGCTGACTTAAACTATAAGATTTTAATAACTGGGTGAATACTAAAAGAAACTGGACTGTTATCCATCAATACATTTAAGGGATCATAAACAGACAGCTGGTTGCTATCAACAAATAAATAAATAAAGGGGTTTATTAGCTGAATTCATATTATTCCAATTACTAGATGGCCATTTACAAAATAAATAAATAGGGGGCAATAAATTGAAAATTAATAAAAAAAAAAAAAAGATTAATTAATACAAACTTATCTTTAATTAGAACATTTATTTGATAAAGAATTAGAAACAGAAAATATATCTTTAATTAGAACATATTTAAAAAGAACATATCTTTAATTATCCAACCTGTATATTCCATTCAAATATTCAAAGCAAAATCACAAAAAGTATTAACATTATTAATAACAACAATTATTAACAAATACAATCAATTATTATTCATCTTAATTATTATATTAATTAACAACAAACAAAATAATAACTATTACTGTTGTTAATAATTATATTTAATAATAATATCTATTGTTATTAATAATGATATGTTTAATGTTAAACTAAAGTAAACTAAAATAAATCAATATTTGTGTGTTACGCAGATAAACAAAAGGTGAGTAATATATGAAATAATTAAATTTTGGGTTAACGCTCTCTTTAATTTGAATTAATAAATAAACAATTAAATTACTTTCTGCCTTATTTTTTTTATATATATATATATTCACTTATCCAGCTGTGTTCGCATTTCCTAGCAGTTCTTCCAATCGGCTTTAACAGGAACTGCTAAGCATTCCAGAAAGCCATTTAATAAAGATACATAACATCTCTATTTACTGACTGCATGATCAAATATCTATTACATTTGCAGAAATTATTAGGCTACAAAAAAAAGTATCTGAAGATACCCTGTCTGCAGCACAACCTCAGCATATCTTACTGCTTGTTTTTCTCTCTTCTTAGACGCTACAAGAAAAATGATGTACAATACATTTGCATGACTCTCTCAAAAACTGTCAAGAAACACTAGGAAATCAGCCCTGCTCAAGTCACACAGAGCCTCTCGGTGTCAGGGAGGAAGAAAGGAGGCCTGTCTCATTTCTGCCAGGCTGCCCTGAGTGTCAGCCTAATATCTTAAAACAACAGATGCAGAAAGCACTGCTGCAGCCAATTACCCGCTTTTGGCATTTGTGCTACACACACATACACATACACACACACACACCAGAAAACATCTTTTGAGAAGAATGAAAGAGCTAGATTGTTATGCGTGCTGTCAGTGTGTGTTGTCAGACTGTTAAATTTAATGAGTACACAGAATTTGAATGGCCCATCAAGAGCTCTTTGGAAGGAGCATGACAGCATTGTCCAGGGCATCAGATCTTTCAAGGAGGAATCATGGATTTCCAACAAACAAGGGTGATTTGCAGTCACGCTGCCTTTTGCAAATCAAAGCAGACCTTACAGTTGAACAACAGACGCATAAAGAATAACCTACTTGGCTGTACAGATGGCAGCCATCAGTTGCACACTGTAAAGAAGAGATACGATTAATGACCAGTTAGGTAAGAGGTAAATTAACCAGACGACACCTTTTTAGACCAGTGACGAGATAATCCACACACTAACCTTCACCTCAATGCCCTAAAGTAATGATCCAGGTTCAGTTAAGGCCAGTTTGAAAGCATTTATGGCATAATGTTGATCACCACAAATAAATAATTTCAACTGGTTCCTCGTTAAAAAAGGAGACAAAATGAAAGGAGAAATCTGAAGGTTATACATTTATAGCAAGTTAAAATTTTGAGCTGCAAAGCTGTTTAAATTATAGTTTTACAGCCATTCCAAGGATTTAGAGTTTAAAACAAAAAAAATTATTGTGCATGTGATTTTATTCATTTTACAGGCTCATTCACTTCCATTTACACCACAAATGTTACTACAACAATAATTGTGTAAGCGTCTACACCAAAGTATGATATCAATCTGTTTATTATAATCACAAACACCAGTTTTGTCATGCTTAAGGCTCCTTAGATCGGATTCGTATTGGCTGAAATTTTTTTTTTTTTTTTTGAATCCTACGATATCGTTCCTCAGTTCTATATATTGTTATATTATATGAACTCCGCTATTCTTTTAAATTTTGAATAATTTCAAAAAGCAGTAGATATACTGTTATCGTACTTGGTATGAATGGCCCCCCTAAATTATTTAGAAACTTGCTGTAATTAACATTAAAACACAATATTCTCAATTAATATATTCCTTTAACTGATAAAGCACATTTTCAAAGCTTTTGAGTAAACAAAACGTCTAAAGGGTGTCGCACACCGGATGAGAAGCGCAGCGCCGCGCCACGCCATGTCTTTAAAATTTGAACACATTGTTTTCTATGGGTGTACGCACACCGGCGGCGCAATTCGGCATCTGTCCGCGGCGCCCAGCTACGACAAGACGCTGTTCAAATTCCTGCTGCGCCACAGAGCGCCGCCTGCATTGTTATATATTAAATAACATCATATTTGTTTCAAATCGTTGTTAATTATACCAAGATACCACTGCTGCAAATACTGTACAACTTACATTAGTTTATAGCTTGAATAAAATGTAAACATATAGAAAAATATGTAGCTTTTTTTTTAGTAGAGCAAACAAATCATATTGTAGAATTTGCGCGTCTGGTGTGCGATACTTCGAGCTGTCCTAGACGCAGCGCTGCGCTTCTCGTCCGGTGTGCAACCCCCTTAAGATCCCCCCTTCAGTGTAAATATGTTGTAATAACACTTAATACGCCTTGATAATATTGAATAATCATTTACAAACAGTAGGACATTGTATAAAGTTCAGAGAAGGAGTTTGTTAAAAATCATTAACCCTAATATAAGCAAACACCACTAATGAGATAAAGATTAGCGTGATTAGCGTGTTTGAGACAGTGGGAAATGAAGGGCACAAGCTGGTACTTGCTAGTAACAAGACAATCTGGCTGGTCATGACATGAAAGCGTGTCTTCATCAGGTCCTGTGAGAGTGTGTCCTGGGGCCTGCCTGCGGGCAGTAATGGTCCTCGCTACTGTCTTTCCTCCTTTACAACTGATGAAACACTCCATCCTGCCACTGAACACAGGCGATACACACAAAGCTTGGGCAATCCTTAGATCACAAAAAAAAACAACATTTGTGACGCACTGCTACGCTAGTCTAATATCAATCTATAGGCCAGTCTCTGATTACAGCAAATATCAAAAGAGATTTGAGCAACACTTACCCCTTCAAAACCCTTGAGCATATTTCAATGCAGCTGGCTAACATGTTTTGAATAGCGCTTAGAATGTTATGCAGGTATGTTCGAAAATAGTTTAGGATGTTGTCGGTTCTTATATGCATTTTAAGTAAACTTTAACATGTTATGCAGATGCTAAGATGTTCCAAATATCTTTAGCATGTTGCTCTGTGGCAGCTAAGGTGAGTGAAATCAGTTCAAAATAGCAAGTTTAGCATGTAAGATGTTTCAAACAGATTTGAAATGATGCTATATGTGGTTGCTAAGATGTTCTGAGTAGTGTTAAACATGCTAGGTGTAGTATGTATTTACTATGATCTCAAAAGATTCATTTAGCATGTTGCTAATTTGGTAGCCAAGTGGTTTAAGTAATTTTTTACCTCATTATTCTGAATATTACATGCCCTAAATAGCTTTAGCATGTTGCTATGTGGATGCAAAGTATCATTTAGCATACTGTATGTAGGCAA
Organism: Enteromius viviparus; assembly: GCA_032353835.1. Classification (NCBI taxonomy): domain Eukaryota; kingdom Metazoa; phylum Chordata; class Actinopteri; order Cypriniformes; family Cyprinidae; genus Enteromius; species Enteromius viviparus. The sequence goes on along the minus strand of JAUCNO010001834.1, from coordinate 893,435 downwards.
TGTTAAAAAATAGCTTTCACGTGATGTTAAGCGCTTGCTAAGGCATTAGTTTTAGCATGCAAATAAGTTGTTTTAAGTAGCTTTTTAGCCTTCATGCAGTTGCTAAGTTGTTTTAAGTGGCTTTATGTGGATGCTAAGATGTTGCTTTAACATGCCTGCTATTCAGTTCTGCTGGGATTTCGCCAATTTTATTGTCTGCTAGGGCAAAAAGTGCAAGGACGAGTTACACACTGAGTGTTAGCAGTTTGTTTAAATCACTAGCACTAAGTATGAGCAACAGCCATAGTGATATTTGCTTTAGCAAGAACCACTAAAACCACCTAAAGCTTTATCTTCTGTGGAGTGTCAGATGAAGAGACCACCAGGGTTTAATAGGGTGTGGTATTGATATTGTTTTACAGGTAATGAATTAAATCATAAACATAACCGGCCCTGCTATGCTTCACTCTCAAATTGTGGCATGCGGAGGACGGGGAGCGACTAGATCATGATGTCTCTACTCCACCGAGGGCTTGTGTGGTCTGTCCACAATAAAAACACAACCCCCTACACCACTTAACGCGGTAACTTCACCCAACAATCACGGTGTATTTAAACAGCGTCAAGTTTAACGATCCTTTCGAGGAGTGAGCTTCATTATCCCAGCGCTTGCTCGCTGCCATCTGTACTAGAGACATCAAACAAAGCCAAAAGCCCACTCTCCCAACCCCTCCCTTCTAATCCCACAATGCACGGTTCGTTCAGAGCCAAAGAAAAGAATGTTAAGAGCCATCATTACCAGCAGATCTCTTGGATTTACTGTGGTGGGGGACGCTTGGAAAAAAGAATGAAGGAGATTTGACTTGTTTTAATCACTACAAGGTATGGGCGACTTTTTCTGAAGAGAGGGGTTTGTCAACAATCACAAGATCTGACAGAACAAAGAGTGGTTTAAGTCAAGTGAGAGAGCATTAAACAAATATATATTCTTACTCTGGCACTTAGAAGGAGGAGGAGGCTCAATGCTCGTAAACAAATGTTGCATTCGTATTAAACGAGTAAACGTGCAATGCACTACGCTTCCTGCGTCATGCGCAGGTCAGTATGCTAGTATACAAAACTGCGCGTCTGCACCATACATTAACACAGAGACATTCAGAAGTCATCTTTTTTGCAGTTAAATATTGACAAATACTATTGAAAGCAGGAGTGTGCTCACTTGTGTGTGTGGCGCGCACACTTTATGCCGGTGTGGCGGAACTGCACCGCGCGCAATACAGAAGATGTAACTTAGAGACGTGCAGTCGTGTAAATGTTATAAATAACATAATGCTATTTTACAAACTTCTGGTCAAACACACAGGCTAGGTATCACAATTGGGTGTTTTTCGATACCAGGTTGTTTCAAGGCAATTCAGTCAGTATCTAAAAACTATCAAACTCGATACCCAGCCCTACTCAAAGCTACTCAGAACACCTTAGCACCCATATAAAACTATTTGGAATATTTACCATTTGCATAACATGCTAAAAGCAATTCAGAACACCTTAACAAATGCATAACAACATGCAAAGCTATTTTCAACATTGTAGCATATCCATATTGACTAAAACGCCACATTTCAGTCTACTACATCTTAACATTAGCTTAACATGCTAAAAGCTACTCTGATCACTTTAGCTTCCACATAGCAACATGCTAAAAGTATTTGGACCATTTTTGCATTCTCACAACATGCTAAAAGTACCATAAAACACCTTAGAAACTGTATAGCATGTCAAAGCTATTTTTGACCATCTTTATAACACGTTAAAGGCTTCTTTAAACACCTTTGCCAACTGCACTGCAATATGCTAAAAGATCCCTGCAATATGCAACTCAGGTCCCTGCGGTTTGGCATTGCGACGCTTGTAGACTCACGCTGGCTGTTAGCGCGACAGACGTGATGGGACACTGCCAGACATGCTGTGACAAGTCATTTGTCGTAGTTAATAATTCATATAGGCATGTTAGCACCGCAGTTGCACGCGTGTGTATTAGAAAAGGCGGCTGTATTGACAGCATGCAATTTTAATGCGCTCTGAATGACTGGGCTAAAGAACAAAGAGGGGTGAGATGATAAAATAAAAAATCAGCGCTTTTTTGGACGCATAAATGAATCGTGATTTAATTATTGATTACTCGTGAACTATATTGCGAAATCATGCATGCGCTGGCTCAGTTGCGCTGATGTGGTGCTCTCGAAGATGATGGATGCTTTGGCCGATTTGTTGCACGTGCATTTGCGACCTCTGTGACCTCATAAATCCTCATTACTGTAATAGTGGTAAGGAAAATGCAATGCAGTGCAAATGATTTTTGGCCAGATTTTTCCATAATGGAAGCATTTCCCTAGGTGCATGTGGAAAATAAGACCAACGGCCTCTTGGAGCACAGCAACAGGAGAGCGGCCGCTGTGGCGTGTGAAGAGGTCTGCTGTAAGACGCCTCCAGACACTGGAGCTTATTATTTGGACTGGCACAGGCTGCTCCAGCTAATTTCAGCTGACATGAGAAGGCCCTAGCAACTCCAGGAGGTCCTTTACCCTTCACACACACTCATAAACAAGCACCAACACACACATGCACACTGGTGAGCAACAGTGCTATAAAGGCCAGGAGTCCAGCTCAGTGGAGAATTGCTTTCTCTAAGAGATGGGCTCCTGTCAGCTGCCATACACAAAAACACACACAAGTTCTCTTCCAAACCCTAGTGAGCTGCCTACCTAGACATCATTTTCCAGCATAACAGGCGCACTCTTGATGGAAAAACTGTTCAATTCCGCAGGCAAAAAAAATAATACTATGTGTGCTTTCTTAAATATGAAGTTGGAGTCATGTATGTGAAATGCATCCCAGAGCTTTCACACTTTATTATATTTTTAAAGGTTATTAAAAAAGGTTAAATGTATATGCTATACTAGACTGGAAAAAAATAAGTCCTTACAATATAGATGAAAGACCTCTTGAAAAATGCATTGAGAGAAAAAAATTGAATAAAAACATTTGGAACATATAGTATAGCTGGCAAGTCATATGGACTACATTTATAAATGCATTTACATAATATAATATAGTATAATATAATATAATTATTCAGCAAATCATTTTAAATATGTTCTGGATGACTTAAAATTAAAAGCTAAAAATAAAATTAAATCAAATTAAAAGAGAAATATAAGAATAAATATATGCTCGCCAGCTCACTAGGGTTTTGAATGGATCTAGTATTCTCTAGTCCTCTCTGCCCCAACATAACAAACATGAAGGATCTTTCATTAAACAAGACTGAGTCCCTCCTTGTGTGCTGTTATTTTCAAGGTCTGTCTTGAGCATTCGGCTATAAAAATCTCTTTGTGTGGAATAAAGCCTCTCCTGCAATATTTTCACCTCTGATCCGCCATGTTCGCTTTAATTCTCCTCCACATAATCACGCTTCAAACCATCTTCACTCCTCAAATTGAATTCTAATAGGCAGACAATGACCGTGACATCGGAATTTGCAGGAGAGATCACACGTAATCCAACATCTAAATTAAACCCAAATTGGAGGGCCGTTGGAAATTTGCGGAGTGCATTAATAATAATATAAAAAAAGGAGGGTAGACGTGAATCTGGACTGAGCCGGTGGAGCAGTTTGATTCCCTCATCTGGTGTCATTACCGGCACATTTCATCTGGACGGCGTGACAAACACCCCACTGTTTCAGCGGCTCTCATCGCCACATGACCAGCCTGCAGAGAAGCACACAGCCTGAGTAAACAGCATTTCCCAGCTTCTCAGATCCCTTCTACGGCGTACTCAGAGCAAAACAGCATTTTCATATCAATATTTTGTCTTGTTTTATAGGCAAAAATATCCAAACATCTTAAAATTCAGAGCAGTTGAGATGAAAGCTTATTTGTAAAGGATATATTTTGAAAAAACGTTTATTTCCTACCCAGTTTGCAAGTGTTTTTTCTTGTTTTAAGCTCATTAAATGTAGGGAATCTGTTACGCCTAAAATCAAAAAGCAAAAAACATCGGCCATCTGGGTAAGAAAAACACAGTTTTGCCTCTTAAATAAATGTGTGTTTTTTTATTAAGAATGTTTACATATTTTTATGGCAGAAAGCAAATGACATAAACAGCATGATATAAAGTATCTATTAAATAAAATATTATGCAAATTCATTGGACTACTTTTATGATGCTATAATGGTGCAAAATAAAGTAAAATAAAATAATAATATTATAATATAATTTTTTTAAATATATTTTTTGTTTGTATCACTTATTTTAAGCTTGTTTTAAACTTGAACATCATTAAATTTAGAGAACTTTAGGCCTGAAAATATGCTTTAAGATTGCTTAGATATTTTTACATCAGAAATACTGCATTAAATATATATATTTGTGCTCCCTCTCCATTTTTCTGACTGATTACAGTGTTTTGGTTTGATTTTAACTGCTTCTTTTTTGTTGCCTTCTGGAAAAATAATTTTTATTTTTGATGAAATAGCAAAAGCGCAAGTATTGTGAGGCTTACAGCTGTGTTGCATGAATACAGTCAGTGCAAAGCTGGGTTATCAGTGAACGTCAAGTGCATCATTTCAGTAAAGTGTTAACATATTGTCTCTCTGGAGTGGTGGGGCGACTTCTCTCCTGCGCTTAGCTGAACAAAAGAATGTTATTTGCTAGTCTATCAGCGCTCAGAGTGGGTTTTCATCATGCTATTGCCCCCGTCTCCCACTGAGAGGAGCATTTATCCATGGCAAGACCAATCAAATGCCCCCCTGTAGCGTCTAATCCTGCTCTGATCCCCAAATGAGACTTGTTAAAGGCAGCAGAATGAAAACACAACAAAAGGAATGATGCCAGACCCTCCCTTCCCTCCAATCTCCACCGGCTGCACTTCCTGCTCCACTGCTCTCTCGTGCGCCATTCTTCCTGTCTCCCCGACCTTGACCCGATTCTCACAATCCTATTCACTCCAGCTTCTCTTTCTCTGTCACTTTCTGTCCCATCAGCTTCATTCGCCCCTTTAATTCATCCAGAAATTCACATTCAGTTAATATTGACTTTTTCTATGTGGGACACAGGAGAAATATTATGCATGTATACAATATATGGAAGATTTTCATGGAAGAGAAGAGAAGAGAAGAGAAGAGAAGAGAAGAGAAGAGAAGAGAAGAGAAGAGAAGAGAAGAGAAGAGAGTACTTTGTGATGCTTTTGTAGTGCTAAACAACATAGAATAGAATAGAATAGAATAGAATAGAGAAAAACAAGACATGGAATACTTTATGATGCTAAATAGCTAAATAACAACAGAATAGAAATCATGGAATACCTTTACAATGCTTTTATAGAATAGAATAGAATAGAATAGAATAGAATAGAATAGAATAGAATAGAATAGAATAGAATAGAATAGAATAGAA
>JAUCNO010001834.1:846259-887896 GCA_032353835.1 Enteromius viviparus | reverse complement strand
GTCAATGAGTAATCGTGTAAAATAATCGTGATTTCAATCATGACCAAAATAATCGTGATTATCATTTTTTCCATAATAGAGCAGCCCTAGTAGCGTGTTTTAGTAGAGCAAACAAATCATATTGTAGAATTTGCGCGTCTGGTGTGCGATACTTCGAGCTGTCCTAGACGCGGCTCTGCGCTTCTCGTCCGGTGTGCGACCCCCTTAAGACTACTTTCATGGCTTCGCTTAAAGGAATATTTCACCCTAAAATGAGAAATTCTGTCATCATTTATTCACCCACAAGTAGTTCCAAATCTGTAGGAATTTCTTAAGATTTTTTTCGAAAAATGTTTGTAACCAGGCTGTTTTGGGTCACTATTGACTTCGATAGTAGAGAAAAAAAATACTATGGGAGTCAATGGTGACCCAAAACAGCCTGGTCATAAATTTTCTTCCTTTATGTTCAGCAGAACAAAGAAATTCATACAGAATCGAAACTAGTAAATAATGGCAGTAATTTTTGGGTGAACCATTCCTTGGTCCCTGGGAGAAAAATCTACCTTATTTGCCTAGTTTCTCCTAGCACCAAGTGTTGCGGCAATATAACACATTTCCAAGACACGTGCCGGGTCGGTCAACTATGACACGAATCAAGGCTCGGATCAAAAGGAACAGTGTGTCAATGTGATGGAGCATTATGTAAATGCTGCCTCTCCCTGCCTAAATATTGACAAATCAGCTCAGAGAAACGAGGCAGCGAGAGCACACCAGCATCCACATGGGATCTCCCCTCCAGTCTTCTGACTGACACTTCATAGGAAATGTCTTCCATTTACAACCCATTATTTACTGCTCTCCCCATGATTGCTTCACACTGGCCCTGGCAGCAGCTGCCCCAAATTGCCCTCTTGGGTGGATTCTGAGCACACACTTGCTCAAAAGATGGATTCACGCCATGCCAAAAACGCTAACCAGATTACTTCTGTTGTCACCGATTCCCCGATTGCTGCCTCCATCCTAAAAGAGTACGAGAATCTAGGATTGTGCGGGACAGCTTGACTGATGTGGATAATACAGCGAGGCACAACTGTACGCAGCAGGCTACGTCTCACTTTGCCAGTGATGTTTAGCTTTAAACTGTGCTAATAAAAGAGAATTAAGGCACATTCACACCAAGAACATAAGATTATTATATTACTTTCCACACCAACGAACCTTAACATTCTGTTTCTTACAAGCGTGTGCCGCCGCTATGTCAACTGCTGCTGTAAATACTTCAGTCCTTTAAAGGAATAGTTCACTCAAATATGAACATCTGATGCAAATTAACTCACCTTCAGGCCGTCCAAAATGTAGATGTGCTTTTTTCACTGGAACAGATTTGGAAAAACATGCTAGGAACGGATCTTCTGCAGTGAATGGGTGAGTGCCATCAGAATGAGTGTTCAAATGACGGCACCCATTCACTGCAGAGGATTCACAGGTAAGCAAGCGATTCATTCTCCAAATCAAAAAACAAACCCATCTACGTTTCGGATGGCCTGAGGGTGAGAGTGTTCAGCAAATTTTCATTTTTGAGTGAACTATTCCTTTAAAACTCTGTATTTATAGTTAACGTTCATGGTGTGAAAGAGCTCGCAATGTGACAGTCAAGCTATTTATCCACAAAACCACTCTCTGCTGTTAAAATGCAAGAGCGACTCTACAAATTCATGAATCTTCTTCAAATATGAAAACGTCAGGCACTATGTACGGGAAACAAGATTTAAAAGGCGGGATGTGGCTGAATTGAGTGCTGCTTCTGCGACGAGAAGGATGTGCTGCGCTTTAACCTGTTTTCAAAAGCTGAGGCAGGCCTATATGTACCGCAAATACAATAGGCCCTCGCCTTTAGGGGTGAAAAATGAGCACAGCTGTGAGTCAGTGTGACACTGATTTTGTTCAACAGTTTACATAGCTGCTCTGTGATACCCTTGAGAGTACTCTCATGCCCTTTGGCCAGCAGAGAATGATTACTAATAGCTTTCTCCTACACTGTTAAGACTCCCACACACTCTTTTTGTAGCATGACGCTGAAATAACAAGATCATCAGAGAATAGCAAATTGAGAGTTATTCTAGCTGCTTCAAAGTTGCTGACAACTGCGTGCACAAATACAGCAGTAACAATCGAGAACCTGTGGTCATGTCGTTATAGATTCTTCATTAAAAGGCATCATGTGGTCTAAGTGTTTTGTTAAATGGGTGACATCAGCTTTGAGGTCTGTGCTCGACCAAATGCTCATGCGATAATCCCAGCCTGTTTGATTGTCTTTTACTTTCTTTCAGCCTGCTAGATAAGCACATAACCCGAGGCAGATGGTGCTGAAAATCACTGTTAAGGAGCAACCATAAAGCTAAGCCATTGTGCTTAAGATAAGTCTATTTGTGAGGAGAATGTCACTTAATGTCGCAAGTCTGCAAAATAATTAAATTGGCAACTACTCAGCTGCATCTGTAGAGCAAAACCACAAAATATCACAACAAACAACAGTTCAGATGACAACCAAGGCGCACCTAGACAAGCATTTCTAATTCGCACTGGACACAATGAATTAATCTCAAAATATTTTTTTATGTAGCTATGCATTTTTTATCAACTAGAAATAATAGAATAGAATTTTTATTTTATTTTATATTATTTTCATTTGAATAGTTATAATAATATATTATATATAATATATATTTTAAAAATGTGTACTGTGGTTAGACAATGTATTCATTATAACAATTAAATTAAATTAAATTATTAATAATAATAATAGATTTTGCAGTACAAAAAGAACTATAAATTATTCAGCTACAATGTAAATCCTTTGATTCATAAACATATTTTCCCTGGAAAACAATAACATACAATGAAAACAATGTTTACAGCACTTTAAGCCAGGTCTGTTAGTCAGCTAGACAACGTTATCTCAGAGATAAAATAGCAGGACTAGCACAACACACACACAACAAAAAAATCATAATAATTTGTCATGTTTAAAGAAGGTTGTACAAGCTCAGAGGATGTAGATTTATTTGCAGCTCAGCACTGGTCCAAAAGGGCAAGCGACTGTTCTGTAAACTGGCCTGAAACCTTCTCATACTGGCCTCGGTCCAGTTACCCATTCATTATTGAGCCCTGACAATCAGAGAAAAAGCCTTGTATACTAACAAGTCAAAGAGCATGAAATAACACTTTTACACATTAGGCCTAAATCATTTTGGCAAAACAGAACAGCTTGGCTGAGTGGTGTATGAGATATTATCTAAAGCATTGCAGAAAAATGACCACAAAAACACACTTCTGCCTCCTCCAATCACAAGCTGTTAAGAGTGCCATTTGGTCTTAGTGCAACACAGTGGCAGGTGGCTGTACAATTCAGCCTGTGTTTACTGCATGCTGAATGGACAAGAAAACAATGCCATGATTATGATCTTATTCAGTATATTTCTAATTAAGTGTGACTAGCCAGCTCTAGTTCTACCTCCTAGAATGACAAATCTTTATAACAGTGCCACACTTCACCTAAACTGAATTAGGTGATAGAAACTATTCTAATGAAAACCAGTTGAATCTATTAAAATCATTTGTTGTGTTTTTTTCAAGGGCAAGAAAGCATAAGTGCAGCTGACAACCTGGACCTGAAATTTGATTCATTATCTGGTTTATGGATTCCCCATGTGTAAGATGAACAATTTAAAGCATAATTAGGATACACAACTTGGAAAAAAAAGTATCACACATTTTACATTAAACACATTAAACTTTATCACACAAACATTATTATGGTTACTAACTTTCTTATACCTTTAGAACAAAACTACTGAAGCCAAAAAGCTTGTTTTGTACACCATTTAGATTTATTGTAATGTATACTATATATACAGTGTGAATCTTGTTTATAGTGTCAACTCTAATTTAATCTGTATTCGTTTTATTATATGTTGTAAACTTTAGAGTGCTGCAGTTTTAACAGTCTGGATGCTAATTAAAGGAACAGCCAAAAAAACATTACTGCAAATTTACTCAGCCTAAGGCCATCCAAAATGTAGATGAGTTTGTTCCTTTATGAAAACAGATATTTTCTCACCAGTGGGTCTTCTGATGTGAAGAGGTGGCATTAGAACTTGAGTTCAGACAGTTGATAAAAACATCACAGTAATCTACAAGTTATCCACATTACTGTAGTCCTTCAGTAAAAGTCTTGCAAAGCTAAAAGCTGTGTGTTTGCAATAAAAAAGCTTCAAACTGTTTCTTCCGGCTAAAATATCAGTCCATAAGGCTTAACAACACTACTTCCATACAGAAAAAAATCCATCCTCTGTTGTTAAAAAATCTTAATAATGGATTTGTTTCTTAAGAATGTGCAACTTTTCACTTTTTAATGATTGACTGGAGTCATGTGAATAAGGTTAATTATGGATTATTGTGATGTTTTTATCAGCCGTTTGGACTGTCATTGTGACGGCACCCATTCACTGCAGAGGATTCATTGGCGAGCAAGTGATGTAAGGCTCAAATTCTCCAAATCTGTCCCAAACGGATGGCCTGAGGGTGAGTACATTTTCAACAAAATAAGATTTTTGGATTTTTTCCTTAAGCGAGTATCTATCAAATCATCTGCACATTGTTTTTGCAAACATACAAAGTAACAGTGACCCCACATCATAGAAATGCAATGTCAACCACCTGTTTACATCTTCGCGGTCTGTCTACTTCATTTGTGGTTTAATCTATATTCATCTTTTTTATCAGTCTAATAACAAATTAGTATCATTATGATTTATTTTTTTTTCGATAGCCAGTTCTAGCAACAAACAACATACAAACACCCATCTCAGCCTTCATGACAACCACAATAAAAACAGTGGATTGATCTTCCAAAGCACATCTCTGACAAGCCAGACACTAAACAAACACGGTGTGTAAATACTGTCACCTGACCTCTCAGGACACATTTGACAATAAAACTATGGTCAAGTAAGCAGGCTCGATTTAGAAATCCCAAGACAGGCGAGATTGATTCTCCTGGGTAACCTCTCAAGCTTGCAATGACACTATCTTAGCAGATCAACATAATTAGTGTAAGAGCAATTAAAACCTGCACAGTGAAGGAGATGAGTGCGTGACTGTGCGCGCGCACAAGTTGCCAACAAAGCGCTCGTGACTCGGGTGCAAGAAATAATAAAACACGAGCCAAACTATCAAGTTCAGTCCTATTCAAACTCTCCGATAACCCTTTTGACCGGGTCTACTTGTCCTTCCGATGACTTTAATGTCGCGGTGTTATGTTTATATTAGCACATAAATAAAAGAGATGCATCTTTGTCAAACACTATGATCGTTGGCACACACATACTGGTGATGAGGATGATGATGAGGATGATGCTAGCCTGCTAGCTAATGTCTCTTGTATTAATAAAGCATAACACCTTCTCAACGGCAGCTCGCAGCGGCTGTGATTAACACACGGAGCTAATTAAAAGATCCATAAGCTAATCAGATCATCTTCCGTACACCCGAGAAGACGGTCAAAGACGGAACTTACCTGAAATCCTCCTCTACAACATCAGAGATTTTGTGTTTTGAGATGTTGTAACTGAGCAGCGGCGGTTAGCGGATGAGAGTCAAGTGCCGCTTCAAGTGTTTTGGAGTCGTTTTACACCCCTGGCACACCGATATTAATGATATGGCTGTCACTTATCAATATTTATGGTGGTGAGGAGTGTTGGTAACGGGTCAGTGTTGGGACACAGTGTTGTCTTTCTCTCTCTCTTTTCTGTAAGAAAGAAACCCCCCCTCGCTTGAAAGCCGCTCTTCCTGCGAGAAGAATAATGTGCGAGTGAACACGCTCTGCCCACTTTCCAGTGTCGCGCTTTGCGATTGGTTGAACGCGAGCAGAGCGTAAGACGCGGACCAATCAGGTTGTTCATTTTGTGATTTAAAAACGCGCGTGTATGTGTGTGTGGTTTGTCTGTCTAAATAACAGGGCTGATAGGATAAAAAGTGAGGAAAATTTTTATTTACAGAAGATATTCTAAAATTAAAATCTTTTTAATAGCATTTATTCTCTTATTTTAATCACTTCTAAACATGCACCAGAAATCTTTGACCGTCACGCACGATTTGTTCTGTGGAACTGTTGTTGTTTTTAAATTTTTGTTTGTTTATTTACGTGTGAGCCAGGATTAATTTGCTACAACTTATTTATGTCACTTTTATGTTTTTTTATTGTCCACCGATAGCTTTAAGCATTCTGTTCCAACAAATGCAAATCTGTTACATATGGCACATGTCATAAATCGCTCATATCAATAAAATTTTGAATTGTTTGAATTTTGCTTGCGACGACAGGTGACCAAAATTCCGTTTCAATTTAACTTTCTAATGTCAATGTTAATTTAATGTTCTTCAGACTTAATTAAGGTATGGTAGCCATGGTATTTTTCATTGGCCAAGGCCCGCCCATGAGGCTGTTTGTTAACAGACTGGTGTGTAAAACTCAAGCATTTCCACTTTCATCTTTCAGCAGGGAGTTTGGCTTCATGGCATCTTTGTTTCCAGGTGGAGCATTAAAGAACCTGACACACATCTCCTGCAAATCGTTTATAATTCAACCAATCCAATGACAACTTTAAAACTCCTGAGGTGTTTCACTTTAGTTAAAGCTGCAACAGTTCAGTCCATTTACTGTAAGTGTTCAACATTCCCCTCTTTTTTTTTTTTTTTCTCGGTTGCATCATCCAAGTATTAAAAGTGCACTGTTCCTTTCTGGAATTTTGGGATGCACCTATGCACATAGCGCTTAACTCGCAGCTTTAATTACGTCATGAAGCAGGAGCGGCTATCAGTCTTCAGTTATAAATGACAAAATAATCCTATTAAATTCATACACTAAATAGTTAAGTGCATAGTGTATAGTCCCATCGTTTGGGACACAGTTATTCTCAACCAAAATGCAATGTCTATTCTACATGTCCAATGTCAACCTGACGTTATCTTGACATCCTGTGCCTGCTGGGATACTTTCTCCTCCACTGATGAACTTTTATCAAGGTATAGAAATACGACAATAATAGCCTAAATAAAGAGCTTCAGTAACATTCCAGCCTAACACTATTATTGGTTATTATTAGTCATTTTTACACATTCATAAGTTTTAGGCCCCTTCTCACCTTTTTACTAAGATCTGTACGATTTGTACAAGCCAACTTTCCTTTTAGGTCATGGTTCACTAACAGTTTGCACATGAGCAAGATATAATTTGTTAATGTAATCTGTTTGGTTCGTCTCCATAAGAAAAGAGAGAAGGCTCAATCTGCTGGTCGCTATTCATTTAGTTGGACCAAATCAAATGCTGTTTTTTAGTGCTACACTGAAGTGACGTAAAACGTTTTGGTCACTAAAAGTCCTAAAAGACCGCTTCATGTATTAAACATGCTCACCATGATTTTGCATGGATCTCTGGAACAACATCTTTTGTTGACTCTGGATCAACATTACCGTCCAAAAATATAGACCTATCCCAATCCCTGCCCCTAAACCTACCCCTACCCAAATGTATGCCTAAAATCAGTGAGAAATGATAGCTGATTAACAAGGGTGTAGAAGCGCCTAACCCTGATCATAAGCCTAAAACAGATATTTATATTCCTCAATTCTGATTGGTTGATTGGAGTGTTGATGCAGGAACATCTTGTACTTGGTGAAATCACGCTCACCATTAAGGATAGCTACATTTTGTTAACAGACTGGTGTGTATAACTCTGTTCACCTCTGTGAGTAACATGACCTTATATTTCCAGGATTCCCAAACTTTAAACACCTGGCCGAGGAGGGACCACATTATTTTTACAATGCTCTTTTAGAACGTTCCTCTCTAGTGTGCTTTATAAGCACATACACTGTGTGGCTCCCTGCTGTGGAAATGATTGGTTTATACTGTAGTCCTCCACACTTCGTGTTTCTCCCTCTCTGAAATGATGCTTCAGTCAGTCCCAGAGGATTCATTCAGCAGTGGGTCATTGAACATGACCGCTGAGCCCTGAATGCTCCACTTAACCTTCTGCTGTTCTGTCATGGATGTAATCACACAAAAACAACATCATATCGCTTTACATTTAACATTTTCCTCAGTAGCCATGTGTATGTACAGTCACTCGATGCATTTAAAAACATCGGTAATATATAAAAGGTGCTTTGGAGTAACCGAGAAAATCCCGTTTTGCATTTTAATAGACGTTAGGGGAAATGTGTTGTTATTTTGCATTTTCTACAGCAGGAAAGCCTACATACTTTCACGGCAGAAGCTGTACTTATCTCGTTCTCTATTAGCATTAAAACTGAACCGAGCGGCAAAAAGTAAGACAATGGTAAAGACTTATTTATTCCAGCGATTTTAGGAATAACATTTCGATTAGTTTAGTGATTCCCTCAGCCATCTGCAGTTAAACCGCTTTGTCAGTAGGTGGCGATTCCCCTGAGCCAGTCATTTAATCTATAAAAATTATAGTAATAGTAATTATTTATTTTTTTAAATTTATTCTAAATAAAATAATAATTAGTCAACATAAAAAGTTGTCTATTATAATTACACAAGTATATAAAAAAAGAAAAATTATTATTTTTAAAAATTGACATTTTTCATATATCTAAAGTCATTTATTGATTTGTAGATTAGATTTCTGGGGCCAAGGTGTCACCACCTGCTATATTACAAGCAGGTTTCAGGATGTTTTGCATATGTAAGTGCAGCATTGTCTAACAAAGAAAAGAAAGCTGGGAAAATGATAAATGGACATCCCGTGGCATCATGGTGCTGGAGAAAAAAAAACAGAGTAAAGTCTAACTGTTTTGTGTTATGGTGTAATGATCACAGCTGGCTGTTTTCTCCTCTCATTATGATAAAGGTATCAAGAGGCTTGCGCTGAGATATTGTGAGGGAAATGGATGGGTTGTTATTCTATTGTGACATGACAGGCTGAACGAACAATAAAAATGGGGGAAGAGGGAGAATTTTTGTCCAAGGGTCTTGATTGGAGGAGAAGGAGCACGACGTGATTGATTTCAGCGGGAGAGGGTGAGGAAGTAAAGTGGATTCAGGAGGTGTCTGTAATCAGAGAGACAAAGCCAAACGTACAAGTGCGGTTAAGAGACAGGTTTCGTGCGAGAAAAAGAAACAGCACACCTCCCCTTCCCTTTGTCAGTTGAAATATGCAAGCTCTTGATACAGAATACCATACCTCGATCATTCCTGCCAGAACAAGACAGATGGCCTGAATCTCTTTTCCACTGCAGTGCTACCTTGTCTTGGCAGCTCATCTGAAACTCTGCTATTAGTAATCCCCTACATACTGTGTGTCAAGGTATAATGTACATTACAGGTTTTATGGTACCTTTAATCTGGCAAATTCCCTGGTTTTTAAAGCTAAAGGACTGGCCACACTGAATGAAGGCATGGGTTTGTGTGTTGTGGGAGCTTTGCGGAGTGAAATATAATGAGGATCTGGATTACAGGAGACAATAAAGCACAGTGTGATTTGATTGTTATCGAATTGTGGGTGGATTCGTGCTCCCAAAGGAACAGTGATGGCAAAGAAAAGCCAGAAGGAAATATGTATGCATGTGCACGTACTATGCAGATCAGAATTTTTTCAATTAATACATCGTAATCACGTAAAATGATAAGTCCTAATAACCATAATGCATTCAGATTCAAAGCCATGATGTTCTTTCATCATACCAGAGCATGCATTTTATTTGAACTAATATGTAGCGTTGTCAAAGCCTTGTCACTGATAGGCTACATTTGCATATTTTTATGCACTAAAAGAATAATCTAAACATGTATTATTAAAATGAGCAATTTTGGCAAATAAATAGATAGTGTTTAAAGGGATAGTTCGCATAAAACTAAAAATAATGTTATTATTTAATCACATTCATGTTGTTTTAAATCTGAAGATATTTTAAAGAATGTCGGTAACTAAATGGCTGGCGGTAGCCATTGATTTCCATAGTATGAAAAAAATACTATGAAAGACAATGTTCGTTTACAAGCATATGTATATCTTAATGATGAAAGAAACTTATTTGAAACAACTTGAGGTTAAGTAAATGATTTTTAATCAGTAAAATAGTATTTTTTGCTTTAATAGGCCAGTCAATTTCTCAAAACTCTTTCTGTTGACTGTTTAGAGAGATGTGAAACGTCTGTGCTTTGGTGTGTCTCTAGCGTGGTGTCTGAGGAAAAAAAGAGGCTTTTATTTTTAAGGGAAACGGATAAATGCTGTTTCAGCAGTATTTTGGTAGCATGATGTTATACAAAAGCCTCAAGTGCAGCAGAAAAATCATCTTAGCCAAGAGTGAGCTTTATACTAAAACAACGGCAGAGGGCAGTGTGGAAGAAAACACGAGCTCTACACACATATCAGTAGTAGAAGTATTAACGTTTCTTTCTCAAAACATTAACGTATACATATATACCGAAATAACGGAATCGATTGAAGACAAAGTTAATCACTCGTGGAAACAGCAAATCCGAGCACGAGTCATCAAATCCGTGTCTGTCATGCAGTAGAATGTGCAGCATACTGATTACACGGATCTATGACGGATACAACCACAGGGTGGCGCTCCAGGGTTTGTGTTTATACTGCTGTCATGTGTTTGCTCTGTGACAAACTGACCCTGAACGTGCATACTATCTACCGCTTTATATATATGTATATATAATATATACACACACAAACACATAAATGATTAATTTATTTAGCAAATATGACTTATTCTGAAGCAATATTATTTTTTTTCTATCAGCTGACATAAATTATAATATATATATATATATATATTTAAAATATATATAAATATATTTAATGCACTTGCATTATTATTTTTTACCTTTATAGAGGATATTTTCTTACTAAACCTATTAATACTTTTGTTTAAAATTCTTACATTTGATAAATCCAATAATTATAATGTGATTGTTATTATCTAGCCTATCACAACGTTATCAAATTAGATTATTTACACTGAAAATACAACAACATTAAATGATATTATGAGATACTTAAAAAAATAATGATGAATGATGTAAAGTAATGATAGTGGAAAATGAATCCTTTAAACGAAATTAAAACGCCAGTAGGTGCCAGTAGTGAGCGTTTAATAAGTGAGTCATTGAGTTTAGATTCATTTAAATGATTCGTTCATAAGGCAGATTCATTAGATATGTATAAATGGGCTAATGAAACTTTAAAGGCACAATATGTTTTTTTTTTTTAAATATCCAAAAACCAATTGAACAGTGTTATATATTTCATGTTGTGTACTTACATTATCTCAAAAGTGATATTTGGAAATTCATTTTAAATTAAATTATGAACCGTCCCTGTTCATTTTCGCCTATCAATGCTACGGCAACACACATGGACAAATGCGGAAGTGGTTGTTATTTATTGTGCATTTCGATATCATGGATCATGATTACACTCGCAACAATCCCAAAAACGTAAAGTTGGCGTAGCTTGTCAGCACGGCTCTGTGCTTTAACTGGTGTTCCGTTTGAAAACAGCTGATGGAGAATTACCGCTAATTCAAGAATCGCCTTTTCTATCGCTCAGTCCTGTCATGTACAGGTGATTAGGTGATTAAACAGATATAAATAAGCTTTTCATCCGTGATCATGATTTGTGAAAACAACATCTGCCAGCGTCACCGTTGTTTTGAAAAAGCGACCTCTAGTGGTGAAAACATGTTGTACCGATTCGTTCAAAACACTGAATCATTCAGCAATGAATCGACTGTTTGTTGTGAGATCCAAAGTTGTTCCGCGTAACTATAAGTTACCAAATAATATTGTATTTGGCTTTTGAGCTATTTATTAAGCAATAAAACTATGGTAATAGTAAAAACGTTGAGTGAAATTGCTTAACTAACGTTAATTGTATATTAAACATACAAACATTCCGTTTTTAATTTATACCTCAGTATGCAGAATTTCTTATGTTGCGCATGTTGATTTGTCTTCCCCTCAGCAGCGCAACCTGATACTTTGACTATATTATCTACTATATCCACTATTTGCCACTTACTCTAAATGCAATAAAATCAGAGCACTACTTGCGTTTGGTTGTTTACAATGTTATTTTTGGTAATATATGTTTTAATCATGTTACTTGTCTGTCGTTAATGATTTAATATCTGTTTGTGACTTACAGACAGGGACGGATTACGGCCGCTGCCCACGAGCCCTTGGGGTGCAGGGGGCCAGTGGGGCCCCTAGCCCAAAACAATTTGCAGCGCTTATCAACAATGTATTTTCATTTGTCTATTTTAGAGGGCCTACCTACGTTTGGCTGTTGGGGGGGCCCTCGAGAACGTTTTGCCCAGAGGCCCACACAACCCATATTCCGCCCCTGCTAACAGATTAGGGGTTTGAAGGTTTTCATTGACTACTTCCTCACGTGTTTGTTTGTTTGATTATTTTCCACAACTGTAATAAGGGAATATTCTGGGGATGTTTTCAAATGTTTCAGGCCTGAGGCTCATAACCTGATGTATTCTGGCCTGTTTTTTTCTACCATACCCAACAGGGCTTTTAGTATTATTAGCGCAGCTGAAATGTTACTTGTCAAAAACACTTTATACACTACTACTGTGCATTAAGTAGATAAATATAAGCTTCACCCACTAATAATGTATATGCATGATAAATAAAACCTTTATATATTATATACTTTTTTTTCTTGTGAGTGCATGTGTGTGTGTGTGTGTTTGGGTGTGTATGTAAGTATGTATAAATAAAGGCAAAATTTTTGTTAACATTAAGTAGATTAATTAGTAGAAAAATATATACAAGGTTTACCCACACTCTTCCGTTTTAATAGGGATAATTTATTTATTATGCCACGCATATAGAACTAACACTTCTCAAAAGCAACACAATGCACATACTCATGCTGCACACCGCAGCACAGTGAACAGCTTTATCTCTTCGCTAAAATACTCTGTGGAGCACCAGAATCACTACAACTCACAAGAAGCTAAACAAGTTCTCTCACACAACACAGAGACACAACAAAGGACTGATGCTATTTGGATACCAAAGCATAAATGTGGATGGGGACAAGGGCTGTCACGGAGCGCAGTGTTCTGTGCTACTGACTACAGATCTGGACCTTTGATTTCACTGCGCTTCCATCTAGTCTCCATTGTACAGGAGCTGGCGTTGCGTGGCTTTATGCGTAGGAGAGTAAGCACAATGAACACACTAAGACTGATCACAGGCCGCCGCTTCAGATGGGCTTCCTGAAGTTCTTGCCAGCAAAACGAGCCTTGTCACCAAGCTCCTCCTCAATCCTGCAGATGTCAAACAGTGTCAAAATCAATCTTGGAGTTTTACGATGTGCAGACTGGAACTTAATGTTGAGTTGTAAGGATTAGTAAGAAGATACTATGCAGGAAAATTAAGGATGCTTAATATATTTGACAGTACAATGCAATGATTAACTAATCCAAATCAACTATTCCAGGCAAATAACTAAAATAAAAATATAATAATTATGTATAATGTGCTTACCTCAGCAGCTGGTTGTACTTGGCCAGACGCTCAGACCGGCAGGGAGCACCAGTCTTGATCTGAGAGAGAGAAGAAAAGAAAGACAGTTTACTTTGTAATTCCCTACAAAGCATTGGCCAATCTTAGATAAGATGGTGTTTTGGAGCTTTGTACCTGGCCAGTGCAGAGTCCGACCACAAGGTCAGCAATGAAGGTGTCCTCTGTCTCTCCAGAACGATGGCTGACCATCACACCCCATCCATTAGACTGCGCCATCTTACAGCTAAACAAAGACAGAAACAAAACACCACATGAACCTAGATTTGAGTTCTTTAGCTCTCATATAAAATATCCGCATCCATAGAGTGAGAGCTCCGAAATACTTACGCCTGAAGGGACTCAGTGACGGACCCGATCTGGTTGACTTTGAGCAGCAGGCAGTTGCAGGCCTTGTCAGACACGGCTTTAGCAATGCGCTTGGGGTTGGTCACAGTGAGGTCATCACCCACCACCTGGATGTTAGTGCTGGTAGTGAAGTTGGTCCAGGCCTCCCAGTCATCCTGGTCAAATGGATCCTCAATGGAGACCACTGAGAAGCAAAAGATGCAACTTTATTCAATTGATTTGGAGTAAATATGTAGTGTTAATGTGAATATCATTGGTTTGGTTGGATTTTTCTTTATATTTTTTATTTTATTATGATGATTCTTGTTTGTTTAGATCAAGTAGAAAACTAATGATGCTGAATAAAAGTATATAAATATAAAATAATAAAAATATATATATAAAAAGTATAAAATGTTGAATAGAATAGTGTATCCTGCAATGTTTTTGTTTATTAAGAGACTAATAAATACACCACAGTTAATGCACTAAGGTTTATTATTTATATACAATGTATACAATATTTGGAAAACTGCTGACTGGCCTCTAGGGGGTTAAATCACGCCAGTTAAGACTCTCACCCCCAGAGCAGGGTTTCATTCACTGCTGGTTCTCTTTAAATACCTGTGCCTATTTTTGGACATCTAAAGATACCCAAAAGACATGAGGGAAGAATTTGTGTTCTGGTAAACACACTTAGATAAGGAAAACGTGTTTTGATAACACTTTACAGTGTCAGTTTCTGCACTAGATTATTATTAAATGACTTACTTACGTTCTTATTATTTGATTACTTAAATTACTTTAATGTTTATATTTTGCATAATTTGTCTACCTAGATACTCTGTCTTCAGAATTGCGCTAAGCAGTTGTCACTGGCTGTCTGAGGATTGTAGTAGTGTATCACACCCTCACACACCGTAACCCTAAAGATCAGAGACACTGACCAGGATAATCCTTGACAAAGCTCTTGTAGAGGTCAGCCAGCTGGTCAGGGCTGATATAACGGCTGGGGTCATCAGGTGATTTGAAGTCCAGGTCGTACTTGCCACCCTTGTAGAACTCAGAGGCGGCCACATCCATGCCGATCACAATCTTGTCGGTGTAGCCGGCCTTGCTAATGGCATTCTTCAGCAGCTCCAGAGCTGAAAAACATATGTAATTGATGCATAACTTTTTCTTTTTTTAGACAAAAATCTAGGCTTTTAGGATAAAATGTACAGCATTTGTACACTACTTTAAATCTTACCCTCACCTTCACTAGTTTATTTAAATGGTTCTGCAGTCAGACAAATGCAGTTTTAAATATACAGACATTCAACGCGGAATGTTAACTTCTAAAAATGATTCCATGTCAAATGCTCAATAAATTTGAAAGCACTCATAACAAACCATTACATATCTCTGCAGTTTATAATAACTACAGCAAAATAATCAGTTCAGACATTGATCTGTACTTTGTTTAAACATAACCGCATCTTTAAAAGTTATCTCATGGTGCAATGCTTATAACACTATAAGCTTTTATTAATTTGTTAAAATAACAAATAATGCGGTTAAAGAACAGGATAAATATTTAGACACTCATAAATGAGTACATAATTCAATTAGATGTGAAGAACTCTACATTATTTTTCTCTGAAATAGGCAGATGTTATGGCTGTGATGCGCAGTCAACACAAAGTTCATGCGCATTCCCAGAATTCCCCAGACAGTGGGCCTCAGCTGCAGAACTCCACTAGCTTCAGTTCAATTATTCCAATGCAGCAGATCTTAAAATGAAAACCATTTGTGGTTTGACTAAAATTAGAAAATGTAGTAAAATTTGTTGCTCAGTGGTCATGTTTGTAAACTTGCTTATCTATAATAAAGATAGTGTTATCTCGATATCTCATGCCATGTTGTATATTAGTGCTTATCTGTACTTGTTTGCTTTCTGGTGGCTAAAAAAAAAACATTTGTTCATGGGTAGTTCATGTTAAATTTCTATAGAGTGTTGTATTTAATATAAAATATGTTTCATATTTGTGGTGGCATTTCTGTAGTGTTTACATTCTTTAAAATCTGCTCCCATAAAACTGGGGCAGATCTAGATCTAGACCTTGTTATCATGAAACCTCCAGACTCTCACCTTCTTTGTTCTCAAGGATGTTGGGAGCGAAACCACCTTCATCACCCACATTGGTGGCATCTTTGCCATACTTCTCCTTAATGACATTCTTCAGGTTGTGATAAACTTCTGCCCCAATGCGCATGGCCTCTTTGAAGTTGCTAGCACCGACAGGCAGGATCATGAACTCCTGCATGGCCAGCTTGTTTCCAGCGTGGGAGCCACCATTGATAACGTTGAAGGCCTTTGAAAACAGACAGTCTATTTATAGTATGTGATAGTTTGCATCCTTCAGTAATGTGTATGGTTTATAACATGGGGCACTTATTGCACGCACAGATATAAGTATGTGCGCAGCAACTCTCACTGATTTTAGCTGGTACATATACATTTTATAATACATTTTTTAAATAATTTCAACTTGCATCCATGTTAAATTAACCAAAAAAAAGCAAGCTTTTATTAAAAGTGGCAACAGTAACTGCACTAGCTTAGATTTGTTTTGACTTGTTTTCAGCCAAAATATAAAAAACTTCTTAAATCAAGATTTTCTAGTTTTATATCAGAAAAAATCAAGTCAAATTGTCTTGAAAATGCATTGTGATTTAGGAATTATTTGATATTTTGGCTGAAAACAAGGCACAAAATCTAAGTAAGACAAGCATTTGTGTACACCCAAAACATTCTAATGAATTCAATCACATGACTTGTTCAGGGCAAAGTCATATGACTTATTAAATTATTTATTAATTATTTGTTTGGATTGTGGTTTATTTATAGAATTATTGTATCCAACTTAAAGCTAAATTTGCATTAAGTTGTATTGTACATCAGTAAAGACTGATAAATATTCATTTTATTCTGAGCACGTACAGGGACAGGAAGAATGACTTCTGGGTTGCCAGCCAGGTCTGCGATGTGGCGGTAGAGGGGGACGCCCTTCTCTGCAGCACCAGCCTTGCACACAGCCAGGGAAACGCCCAGGATGGCATTAGCACCAAACTTTGCTGTGAATTCAAGGAAGCACATTTATTAAAATAATGGATGCATGTTTCAGAGTCTTAATAAACCGGCGTGAAGAGCTGTGATAAATTAGGCTTTCATAACATGAATAAATTCTGTTCTGGCAACTCAAGGGATTGCAACTATAACTAAACACTAAATCATGTTAATAAGCTTACACTTGTTTTCGGTGCCATCCATATCAAGCATCAGCTTATCAATCTTCTCCTGCTCCAAGACTGACACGTTCTGTTCAAGCACAAAAGATCGATTACTGACAATATCAAGCATTATTCAAGGAGTATGACATTCACACAAACTTCATTTAGCATAGATCAAATGCAACGTTACGGCATTCACAGCATTGTGAGATTAGTGGGAGGTTTTTAGAGTTGACTAAACACTAATATTTATTCATTACGTTAGTTAATGTTCACAACAAGACACTTACCACCTATAATAATGGTTCCAAACTTAATTCTCTCAAATGATCTTTCAGTGCCTCTCTTGTATATTATAAATAACCACAACTCAACAACGGTATACATTATCATGTTAGTCAAAAAACAAATATTCCTACCTGGCTAACCAGAGCAGGTGCAATTGATTTATTGATATGCTCAACAGCTTTTGAGACACCTGCAGGGACACAAGCAGACCATCACTGACCCAGGCCAAGGAGTGGATGAACATGCAGAGCAGACATAAGTAGATGATCACAGAGCAGTTGAGTGCTTTATTGTGATCCTCTACAAATACCTGCCATGGTTAGTCGGCAAAGCAAACTCAAAAAAGGCTCATGCTGCTTCTGTGCTATATCAAAAGGGGTTAAGTTCCTCACTTCAGTTAATACACACGCTAATTTACCTGATTACACAAAGCAGGGGCCAAGAACTCATTTACATATTTAACAGCTCTTTTCACCCCTGACAGAGGAGAAAAGATGGCAGAGGAAAGAGAGGATGAGAGGAGAAAAGAAACACTGATGTGCAGATGGATACCACTGGGAAAAAACAACTGAGAAATTATGAAATGAATGTTTAAAAATAAATAAAAAATATGTAGTGCATTCAGATTTTTTCTGCATGTTATAATGATGTATGAAATATACATACGATATTATGTATATTTGTAAAACATTACAAATCAAGCATGATTCAAAATGAGTTTTCACCTTTTCAAAATTTAATTATATTTTTATACACTAATGTTAAAAGGTTTGTGGTCAGTAAGATTTTTGTAATGTTTCTGAAAGTCTTACGCTTTTTGTTTAATCAATAATACAATAAAACAGCACAGTAAAATATTATAACAATTTAAAAAATAACAGCAGAATCTGTTTTCAGCAGCCATTAATCTAGTCATAGTGTCCCATGATCCTTCAGAAATCATTCTAATGTGTTAATACACTCAAGGAACATTTCTTCAAGAATTTTTGAAAGATATAAAATAAAGAACAGCATATTTTGTTATAAAATGCATTTACTGTCACTTTTAAACAATGTAATGGGTTGTTGTTGAATAAAAGTAATTAAAACTATATATTACAGAACACAACGATTTGAAAAGTTGTGTATATTTTTAATCTCATATTATTATCCATCTAATACATACATTTTTTTTTTTAAATCTTTTATGTTTTTTATCAAGCAATAATATTACAATTCTAACACATTATAAGATATTTAAATATCTTAGAATTCTCAAAAAATAGTGACATTATAAAATACTAAATGTATAAAATATGTAAATGTACAAAAATTAATATATTCCAAAAGTGAATATCTAAGATACAAACCTTTGCCCATATAACGTGTCTTGTCATTGTCACGGAGTTCAAGGGCTTCGTAGATGCCAGTAGAAGCTCCACTGGGCACTGCAGCTCTGAAGAGACCTGTAGAACAATAAATACAAGGAAACCTGTGAATGGTTATAGTATGTACAAACAACCCTGCTTGTTTAGCAGAAATCTGTTTCTAGAATTTCCTACTAGAATCACTGATGTCACAGTCGGTCTACTATATAAGCAATGATAGCCTCCTCGCTGCAGAAGAGATTATGCAACAGAATCACAATATATACAATCTCTGCATACCAGCAGCAGACTTCATGCCAATATACAGTATGTAATAGCTTAAAAATAACTCATAGATTATACAATTGGTAAGCATGGTACCTCAAGGCATTTTTATCACCCAAATGTTTAGGGGGTTTCCTCTTGTGATGTAACCCTCTGAGAGAGAGGGACACCCCCTGATTGAGGCTGGCACACATGAACTACATTATGGCACTACATTCCTCAGAGTGTGGCAAATCTGCGCATGCATATTCAATCAGCTCAGCTGGGAGAGCATAAGTCGATTGCCAGAGCGTGCAGTTGAAAATGGATTTAAGGCTTAACCAGAAACTCATTAACTGTTACATAGTAAGTCTGTACCTAACCAATCATCTTCACCGAGCAATAGTGCGTAGTTTTGAACTTTGTATCTGTGTTAATACTCTGATCCAATCGTTCATATTAAATGTTTTGATAATCCAATTAATCAAATTCTTAGAAATTGTGCATTGTTAAAACAACTCTAAGCTACACGAAAGGCTGTGTTTTTTCCAGCCCTTATACTATTCAAAACACATTCATTAAGCTGCGCTCAAATACACACAGACACATTTTTGGGTTGAGTTGTCTCCACTTGTTTTCATCCATCTGAGACTGAGAGGGAGAAGTACAGGAACGTCAGTCGAAGTTGAATAAATATTCTACACATTAGTCCCTAAAAACTCCATTCATCACCTTCACGAACTAACCCGGCAAAGTATGCCAACTCCCTCTTCGATCGAATACAATCAAGCAGAAGAGATATTTTACATATTTGTTCTCTTGCCAGCCTCAATCTTTCAACATGGTTATTCACTAAACATAATTAAAATTCTAGGCATGTGTTAGAGAACAAGGCATCATCTGTGTGCAGGGGACTGGAAAAAAGAAAGTTACAAAATCAAGTATATGCTTTTAAACATTGTTGCAAATGAGCAAATACAATGAAATACAATGAGACAAAATGTCTAACCATTGAAACTGGGGTATGGGGTCTGTAAAGCTTTCCCCCCCTTTTTTTTAATAAGTCTCTTATTTATTTAAAATAACTGTGTTTTTATTTTATTATATTTTAAATTATTATAAATATTTTACATTATATAATTACGTAAATTATTCCACAGTTGTGCTTCTGTGCTACTTCATACAACTTAATATAACTTTTATATTTTAAGTAATATAAAGTTAAATAAAAATAGAAATAGTATTTTTAATATTATTCAAATGAATACATTCTTGCTGAATAAAAGTATTAATTTATTTAAAGCTGCAGTCCGTTGCTTTTGGCACTCTAGCGGTTAATAAAAAGAACTGCATCTGTGTAGCGGAAGAACACTGTAGCCGGAACTACTTCTCTCTGTTTATGTCTATGATGACGAATCACGCAGGTACTGGGCTACTCCGCAGCTGTACCTACCCGATCCAGTCCAAACAGTCTGAATATAAACACTTGGTGTACCGTAGTGATTCAGGACATGCCAAAAACACGGTTTGGAAAATGGATTCATAGTCTACTATATGTACTATATGTACAAAATATGTACATTTTGTAAATTCTAAACACAAAAAAGTTTTGGACTGCAGCTTTAAAATAATAATAATAATAAATAAATAAAAATCTTACTGTCCCCAAACATGAATATAATTACATTCTGTGTTCATGTGCAAAGCACCCTACTGTAGCAATGCAATCCAAGTGGTATATATTTCTTCAGCTATTTATAACCACCTACCACCTGATACGTCGACTCTATGCTATTGGACACCAACATGAGGGCCTGAATAGGCAGAGAGCAGCTCAGAAGCTCACCCATGTGAAACTGCCACAGCATTCAGACTGTACGCCCCAATAACACCACATACAATGTCAATTACTGTCACTTTGTATTGATGTTTAACTTGTAATGGACTGCTCTGCGGTTGAGGAGACAATGGTGATGGACGATGCTTTTTTCTATAAAATGGACCCATTTTTGTATTTGCTGCCGGCACATTACAAAATGGATTAAGCTTCCTGACAGAATCATTAGATCAACGTAGATACAACATGTTTCTCTGTTTTTAGTATTAAAATATCTGAAGTAAATAATATATAAGAAAAAACAATGAAATTGTAAAGTAATTTTAACATTTTTTTACTATTACATACCTTTCTTGGTGTACAAATCAACCTCCACAGTGGGGTTTCCACGGGAGTCAAAGATTTCACGAGCGTGGATCTTCAGGATGGACATGTTGCAGTTTCTGAGCAGAAAAGTAAAACACAAGGAGCTGAAAAACATATTAGACAGCCACAGAATAACACAAATGTACAACGTACACATCTGTTATAGGTCTTTATTAAAAAAATGTATTTAACTATTTGCATCGACAAATATTGAAAATTTACTCGTAAAGCATATTTGCGCCATTTTTACATTTAGATAACATTAAGCCTTAAACTTATTCTTTGAATACACTAATACTTTAATAAAACTGTTCCCTGAATGTATTAACAAATATCAAAATCAATTTACATTTACATTTTTTATTCTATACATTATAATGGAGTAATGTATGAACTTGTTTCAAAATAAAAAACTGTTTTTATTTTGAATTAAAAGTAAATAAATTACACATTTAAAAAATGTTGAATATATATAGTTATGCTTTAAAAGAGCATGGCTAATCTCATTGAAGGCCTTATGGTGATTTCCCCGCTAGGAAATGACTCAACTATTCCAAACTGAGTCAAAGAGGAGGAAGGTATTACACTCTTTCACCACGTTTAATCAGCATCCACTCTTTATATTATCTTGAGTTTCAGTCAATGCAGTCACCAAAAGACTAACAAGTTCTAACTGAGTAATCTCCCCATTCTGACAGTTAACTTGAGCAACAGGCACCGAAAGTTGAGACCAAACTAACTTTATAACTTGCAAGAGCCTCTTTCCCTCCCCAGCCGAGACAAGCTGAGCTTTTCAGCTGTCAGCACCTGTTCGGCTAAAAATTCAGCTGTACTGGACATTAAGAAACATGTAGTGACACTCAAATCCTCTAGCATTACGCTTGTGAAGGTTTGAATGTTTTTGCCCGTGAAGTCACCATTCATCTGTCACTTGAATAAATTACTTGACTTTTCATTGTCAGACCAGAATTTCATGAGAAAAAAACTTTCCCATGAATTTCACAAGACCCATTTCCTCATCACTCTGCCTTGTCAACATTATGTGCTAACATATAAAACTGTATAAAAATAAAAATAAAAACTCTCATACACTTCAATTGGACCAATGGAAAATCCTGTAGCCTTAAATGTCTGTGGAAACTTCCCACTGGCCACAACAAAGTGGGTTGGGTTAACTGAGACAGACAGTAACAAGTGACCGGCCTTCTGTCTGCAGTGCATAGAGAACATTTTAATAGATTTAGATTGAGGATTACATAAAAAGCAGCTTTAAAATTATGATTTTAAACCTCTGAGGTGACCAGAAAATTGGGTGGAGTTATAATATGTCACAGTGATAATCAAATATAGTTCTAAAATAAATGTGTTATTTAAAAGCGATAAAATACATATCAGCAATGTCTTCAGTTACAAGATCCGCTTAGAGCAGCTGTAACCCAAGACGAAATAATTTCTACACTAAACGTCATCTTACATTTTTGAATAAAAAAAGTGTTTCTGTCACAAGAACGCGTATAAGTCACTAAAACATCTGCATCTCTTCGTAATAACAACACTGCGTGACATAAGTGTTAAAATTAGATAATAGTAACTGAATACTGAGATTCTAGAGGACGTCACCCCACGACAGCATCACCTTCATCAGCGTTGCATAACTCGGTCGAACATCACGACCACCGATTTAGCGCATCTTATTTTTCATGACAAATATTTTTAACTGCTAAAATGTAAAAGCTACAACATATACCCTGCATTCACCTTACCGTATTTGGCCTAGCCAGCGCAAGGGCAGTCGATAGCTGACCGTGGTGCAGAAAGCAGAGAAGGCAGAAGCTGCTGCTCGTGCGCACTGTTAAGTGTAGGGCATCAGGAAGCGGTCAGCGCGAGCGCGTTTCTCGCGCTGTGATTGGTCAGACCCGACTCACGCGGTACGCTAATGAGATTGCATGGCAGAATGCACGTTTTCTGACAGCAAGACTCCGCCTGGCACAAGGATGCGGAAATTTTAATTCATTGAATAAAGTATTTGATTTATTTGAATTCAAGGCTGCTAATGACACGCAGTCGACTTTATCTGTGACTTTATTACTGTACCTTATGTATATCTGGTTGTGGAGTCTTGTTGACTCCAATACTAACGTGTTTTAGCTGGAAACTGGTGCATTGTGGAGTACGTGCAAAGCATCACCTACTCTCAGTGATGCGTCATAGTGAGTGTGCACACGAGTGAACGGATGCTGATTGGACATGGCAGCTTTTATGTCATTCTAAGCTCAGTTTACACTGTGATTTATAAAATTATGTACATTCGATTGCACACTAGTTTCAAAGGGTTTATTGTTATAATAATAAGAAAAGGTGATTACACGATCTATTATGTCAAACAATGTTTATATACATGTATATTAACTTACATTTAACTGTTTTAAATTATACCTTAATTTATTTTATACCTGAGAGCTTTTTGTTGTTTTTTTATTTTATATAGTTGGTCAGTGCTTTCATTTTGATATAGAACATCAATGTTGGTTCTTTTTTCTCTCTCAAGCGTATTTAGATGGTTATGTTTTATTTGGGATACGCACATCGTAATTCATGCAAGTTGGCAGCATTTCGATTTTTACTAAAATTATCGTAACAAATACATTCACAATGTCATTTGTAGGTTTCAAACACACTATGGACCAAGTGATGCTGTGCGTTTTCTAGCTTCGACGATGGCAGCCTCGCTCAGTGAATGACCTTGAGAAGCTTACTAGTACGCCATCTTATGGCTGCTCATAGGACTTCCAACCTACTTCCTTTCCTTCTTAGACATGGAGTAGGCTATCGTTTGTACGAGTTTAGTGGTTGTGAAACACAATGGCGTTATAATTATATATGCATAAAGCGTTCATTTGTTTGTCTTTAGTTTTTTTTAGAGAATATAGGCCTCTATAGAGATTTCTTGAAAAAACCTATACTGTTCAAGAATGCTTTAGTATCTCATACTGAACAAGGTTGCATTTATTTCATTAAAAATACAATAAAACGGTAATAATTTTAAATATAGTAATCAAATCTAAGTTTTCAGCTGCACAAATCCTTCACAAATCATTCTAATATGTTGATTTGGCATTTAAGAAAAATTTATCAAAGTCGTGAAGTGCAATATTAACACTGAATGCTTCAATTTTAACGTGGTAGAGTTGTTTTTAGGATTCTTTAATGAAAAGAAAGTTTAAAAGAATAGCATTTATAAACATTATATTAATTTACTATCATATTTGATCATTTGAATGCATCAATGGTGAGTAAAAGTATTAATTTCTTGTGGAATATTACACAATTATTTAAAAATTTAGTGGAGATCCATATTTTTGTTAGGCTAAATATACACTGGGCAAATGTATGAGCAATTTTGCCAGGCAACTTTTTTGAGCAATGTTGCTTGGGCTCTTATTACTGGAAACTTTAGATCGAAATATGATCTTAAGTTCATATTTTATGATCAGGCTTGCGTTTCACCTGATCACATTTCCCAAAGTTGTCCAGCACCCTGCACAAAAAGTTGCCCTGTGTATCATCAGCCGTAATGTTACTGACTTAGCTAAAGTGTTTGACTAGTTATCTCGAACTCTACACTGAAATATGGTTTTCATTTAAAAACCACTGAAGACTGACAAGGGTCAATTAGTCATTTAAAACTAAAACATCTGCTGTCTTATTAGAGCTATAAAATAGTCATTTTCTAAATTATTTTTCTAATTTCACCAGTCAACTTGCACAAGAATATTAACCTATAAATGTACCACTTTTGTACTTCTTGTCTTTGAATGAATGATATGTTCTTAAACCTTTTATCTGTGTACCTTTATCTCTCTGTGCACCCTTATTTTCCTGTGTACCCTTGCTAGATTTATAGATTTGGATGAATGTTGTATTTTCCCATTTTAATTTAGGAACTGTCATCTTTGATGTCAACAACACCAGAGCAAGATCAGGGTTTTTACCTTTTTGATCTTGACAAAAACATTCCCGTGGCAGAGCTGGTGCTAGATTGGTGCTCCTCATATCACTTTAAATGTAGGTAAAAGGTACATCTTGATCATAACATGTTTTCCCTCACTGCAACTGCCTTGTTATTATGCTTTTTACAAACTCCAGACATGTTTACAAAGTAATGGACAGCACTATGCATAGATCTTGCCTCGACTAACAGAAGCACCTTAACTTCATTATCAGCTACTAAACTCTAGAGTCTTCACAGCAACCTTTGACCTCTGTGGTTTCTCTCTCCAGACTCCTTCACTCAGAGTACCTCATTTAATCATTGGCTTGCCTCTTTGATGTTGATTTCACATCCAGTAATTACAAGTGCTGGGACGTCCAAACACTTTGATATTTTTTTCATAATTTGTAGTTTGTGTGTTGTTTTTTTACTTCATCTTAATGTTTAGAATACACATATAGCATATTCCATTGTTAGTTTCTTTTAAAAAATTAATAGGTTTAGTGTTTTGTAATTAAAATACCCACTGTAAGATTTATAATATTTTTTTAAAGGACTGTTTAAATTTTTGTCACTGGATCGTCGGTTGGGATCGTCTCTTGTTTTGTACCCCAGTTTCTCCCTTAAATTTCCGCTTTACTGGCACAACTTGTAAAAACATGTCATGACAGTTATCATAACTGTCAGTAGTGTCTGTTAAACATCTTTATTCATGAGTAAAACATAAGACACAGATGTTTGAGTCAAATATTTGACATAACAAATTTGAGATGTCTGTTTGCTACCAGTTAACATGGTATTGGTTTTCTCTTGTCTAGAAAATGCAAATTAACCTTATACCTTAGTAGTGTTGGGAGTATATAAATGTTGCTCCTCTTGAAATTGAATACTGCTTTTAAACATGTTTAAATAGGGTTTATATTTTAAAAATACAGCAAAAAAACAAGTTCTATATACATTAAAATGTTATCATTTAAAACCATGTGTAATAGTGATTTCCATTGTTGTTTTTATTTTATGATGTAAATGAAATCAGCTTTAATTAGGCTACTAACTTGAGCATTCATCTAATGTCAAACTTGTTTAAGCAGGATGTTACAAATACATCTATAAAAAAGCATATTCTATTTATATTGAAATATCATTATATAAAAAGGTGCACCTTTAGGAGTAAACAAACCGCTGAACAAAACCAGACTGACTTGTTGGTGAATCCTGAGAACTAGCCTACAGCTGCTTCAAACATTTATTTGCTAATACGACAAAGCTTCTCTAAATGACCATGTTACTACACGCCTTTGGCATTCTGGGTGTAAACCGTTGCAATCAATGTCACTCTCTGCACCTCTTCACAATCCTGTGAACGAGACTGTTAGAGCATACATCACACTCAGAGAGTCTGTGCACTTTCAGCATGGAGCTGTTTGTAGTTCTGTTATTCACCGGATTGGTGAATTTCGCATCAGCTGGAATAGATGGACAGAAATGGACATATTCAGGCAAGTGCTTCATTTTTAAAAGAACTAATATTTACACCATTAACCTTGAGAGTTATGATGCGCACGTAGGAGTAATACACTTGTAAGGCAATGTTCGATAACTTACGTTTACAGTTAGTTTTAACATTAAACATTCAGCTTTGTATTGTATCGTTTATATTCGCTACTTTCTAACTTTAGCAGAGGTTTAAAGTCAAGGTTTTAGCCTATCATACCCACAATGAACTGTGAATTGTTCTATGAGCAGTCTATACTTATCATCAAATAAAAAAGTGCATATAGGCTCACTACACAAATAACACAAAATAAATAAATAAAAAAGGACTTAGGATATATAGCCTTTATTTTTTTACACAATTTGAATGATTACATGTAAATGTAAAGGTATTTACGAAAATTAACTCTTTTTTTAACAGCAAGAAAACAAAAAACAAATAATTAGGCTAATCAAACACACGTTTAATAGGCATGGTAACCACAAATCACAAATAAACCATGGTTTTGCTACACTAACAATAGTTTAACCATATAATAGTTTAACCAATAGTTTTATTTGTAAAAATTCCGTTAGACAAAAAAGTACGCCAAAAACTACCACACTTTTACTAAAATAAAACCACGGTTAACTTTACTAATGGCGTTACTAGAACAGTGGGCTAAATTTAAATAATGTAAGTTAGCAATACCGATTTACCGACCTGAAGTAATTTTAATTTTACCTCCTCACGCGACTGCGACTGCGAAAACCCATTACTAAAATATTTTCCAATAAATATTACAATAAATAAAAATAAAATATATAATTATATAACCCCCCCCTCCCATATTATTATTGGCTGCGTTTTATAAAGTGTTTACGAGAAATGTGTCGTGCTCCGCTTAAATGCATTTCATTACAGAAGGAGAAGTGAATCAGAAGCACTGGGCAGAAAAGTTTCCCGAGTGCGGCGGCCACCAGCAGTCTCCCATCGACATTCAGCGGCGCAAAGTGCGTTACAATCCGCGAATGCTACAGCTCGAGCTGACAGGATACGAGGACACGCGCGGCAGCTTTCGCATGACCAACAATGGCCATTCTGGTATGAACTCTTGTATAAGAAACATTGAAAATCTTAAATACTATTGGTAACTAATATAAACCACCTGCAACGTTATGTGGATCTGTTATCTTGATTTTGTCGCCCTCTCGTGTCACATACTACAGTACTTCAGGCAATGCAATATTTACAGGATAGATAAGCATTTAGAATGCAGTCTACAATCTTGTGTGTTTTTGACAGTGGAAATTAAGATGCCACACACCATGAAGATTACCAAGGGGTTTCCAGACCAATACACTGCTGTTCAAATGCATCTGCACTGGGGAGGCTGGGACTTGGAGGCCAGTGGATCAGAGCACACTATGGATGGCATCCGCTACATGGCAGAAGTATTTACATAATTCATTTTTGCCCAACGCATGTTATACGTATACATTTAGAGACATCCTAGATAATATATAAGGGATTGTTTTCTTCAGTGGTGCTATTGGGCTGAGGGCTAATTCATTCATGTGATGCTGGACACATGCCTGAAATTTTACTACACTGTGTCAGGTTCTATTTTAGACAAATATGTTGTTATCATTGTTCTATTATAAACTGTATTCATCATTCCTGCATGTAAGTTTCTCAAGAGTGTTGAGAAAGTTTAATTTTTGCAATACTTGTTCAGCTCAACATATGTTTTGAATCTAGCATTACTCAATTTTAAGTGTAATTCCTAGCACCTTCCTGTTTGCCTTCTTGTGTCACAGCTGCATATTGTTCACTACAACTCTCAAAAGTACACAAGCTTCCACGAGGCCAAAGATAAACAAGACGGTCTTGCAGTTTTAGCCTTTTTTTATGAGGTAAGACTGGCTGTGAGCATCTTTTTCGGCCTGTTTGAAATTAGAATAATGTTTGTATTTTTTATGGTTCTTTTTCTTTTATTTGTTATTGTGGTGCAGTGCTGCCATCTAATGGGAACGAGTGAAAGCAAATTATCTTCAAAGAAAATATGCAAGTGAAAAATGCAAATTATTGTATATACATATGAATACTTTTGAAAAGAGCTGGGCTGCACCAAATGACCCCGCGTTGCCTGAAGCGCATAGCATGAATAAAGATAGACATGTGTATTCTCTGAACTAAATGGGTTAATTGATCAGACCGCTGTGTGGTGGCCTACTGCCTGACATTCTGTCCCCACAAGACTGTGTGCATGTCACAAGCTCCCAGTGCCATTTTATGGGGGAGGTCATTGTTTTAATAACACACCCACAGGCGTTCTAATCTGCTGCAATATGTAGTGCAGCTGCAAATGTCTTTTTTTGCAATCAATTGGCTAATAACTGGGTTTTTTATACTGATGACTAGTGTGTTCATGAAACCTCTTCAGAATGTTTTATCTGAACATGTTTACACTTGACTGGCTTTATCAACTTCACATAGACCAATAGTTATAGCTAGTAACGTCATGACACTATTTATGCCTCCTTTAATTTCAACTTCCTGCTTAAAAAAAAAAAAATGTATATATATATATATATATATATAAAAAACAATATTTATATATGAATTATAATTGTATATTTTTTCAGTTAGAATAATTACTTTAAAAAAACATTTTTTATAATTTATTTAATTTTGTAATACATTTATAGTATATTTGTACATTCAAATGTTTTTCCATACAAACTAATATTAATCATGTAATAATTTTTAATAAATGTAAATTAAAATAAATGCCATTATATTTTACAATAGTAAAAAAAAAATTGTGTTATTTATGTGTTTTTAAGTTCATATATATATATATATATATGTGTGTGTGTGTACACACAAACACAGTTATGCATTTAAAAGAAAAAAATTGGATGTGATAAGTAAAATTGTATATATATTATTTTGTATATATGTGTGTGTGTGTGTGTGTGTGTATTTATATATATGTGACCCTGGACCACAAAACCAGTCTTAAGTCGCTGGGGTTCATTTGTAGCAATATCCAAAAATACATTGCATGGGTCAAAATTATTGATTTTTTTTAATGCCAAAAATAATTAGGAAATTAAGTAAAGATCATGTTCGATAAAGATTTTTTGTAAAATTCCTACTGTAAACATATCAGAATGTAATTTTTGATTAGTAAAATGCATTGATAAGATATTCATTTAGACAACTTTACAGGTGATTTGCTCAGAATTTTGATTTTTTTTGCACCCTCCGATTCCAGGTTTTCAAATAGATGTATCTCGGCCAAATATTCCTGTCCTATCCTAACAAACCATGTATCAATGGAAAGCTTATTTATTGAGCTTTCATATGATGTATACATCTCAGTTTTGTAACATTTGACCTTATGACTGGTTTTGTGGTCCAGGGTCACATATAATGTTTTTCTTGTAATGGTATACCGTATTTGATAGATGGATACTTTGTGTTTAGGATGGTCATTTTGAGAACACATACTACAGTGATTTCATTGCAAACCTGGCAAACATCAAGTATGCAGGTAATGCAAACAATTTTGGATGATCATCGCACAAATGTTTCTATGCTGACTCGTATATCTACTTCTTTTCTGTGTTTTTCTCTCTCGCTCTTTGCAGGTCAGGTTATGAATATCACTAACTTGAACGTGCGCTCCATGCTTCCAGACAACTTGGGTCACTTTTTCAGATATCAGGGCTCTCTCACCACACCGCCGTGCCACGAGAGCATTCTGTGGACTGTATTTGATACGCCCATCACCCTCTCTCACAATCAGGTAACTCCCAAAGTTATCTTGAAAAAGTTTTCAATCTTTTTTCCTTTTCCTTTAACTTTTAACGTGGTGACCTTCAGATCAGGAAATTGGAGAGCACATTAATGGACCATGAAAATAAGACCCTGTGGAACGACTACCGCATAGCCCAGCCTCTGAATGACAGAGTGGTGGAGTCCTCTTTCCTCCCACGCCTGGGCAAAGGAGGTTAGGGCAGAGCTTCATCCCTTCTAGCAGTTACGAAAAACTGTCTTTGTTAGGCCTGCAGTGCCTGAGCATGTTCTCCCTCTCTCCTCTTTGGTTTCTCGCAGGAATTTGCCGCCAGGAGGAGATTGAAGCTAAGCTTAAGAGGATTGAGAGCCTTATTGTGTCACTGGACAAAAAAACGGTTTCAGGTATAACTTTTCATGAGAAATGTCAAGATTACAGGGAAATCTTAAAGGGATAGTCCACGCAAAAATAAAACTTCTTCTTGTCTTTAAAGAACCTGCATGATTTATTTATTATATTCTTTTAAATATTATTGTTAGTTTTAGTTAGTACTCAATGCTGTTCTAAAATTTGGAATAGAGTGTATGAGTCATGTGGACTACTTTCATCATTTTTCGGAGCTGGACACAATCAGCGCTTTCGTTTTATAAAAAAACAACTTTGTTTAATGGAAAAATTGCTATACAGGAGGGAGAGTAAATAACAGAATTGTTATTTTTGAGCGAACTATCCCTTTAAATGTAATGTGTGTCAGTCTCAGTGTGCACTGTTAAACAATTTCTAAATTGAAATTAGCTTTGACGTTGATGTTTGGTCTTTTCAAGGACTATCATCTACAAGTACAGGTGAGTATTTTTTTGCAATGGATGCAACTGTAGTTTTAGAACTGGAGATATACCATTACAACTAATGTAAACCATATAGATTCGATTTATCGACTTACATCACCTTTCCTTCTTAAGGCCTGCAACATATATCGGCAATTGTCCTCTACTTCCCACAAAAGAATGTGGAGAGTTATGCCAACGTGTCCTTCTCCCACCCCATGAACCTCCAATCCTTCACAGCCTGCATGAATGTCCGTATACCACTCGTAAATGATCTAACCGTGCTTTCTTACTCAACGGCACGTGACAATGAGCTGATGATCACTTTGGGGATTGAAGTGGGTCTCTGGATTGGAGATGAGTTTGTGAATTTGCCATTCGAACAACATTCTAACGATTGGGCAAACTATTGCTTTACCTGGGCATCACACACAGGAGGGGTTGAACTGTGGGTGAACGGGCTGGTCGGGAAAGAGAGGTACATTCAGGCAGGATACACCATTCCAGCTGGAGGACAGCTCATTTTGGGAAAGGACCAGGATGGCCTTTTAGGGATCTCAGACAGTGATGCTTTTGTTGGGCACATGACTGATGTGAATGTGTGGGATTATGTTCTGACTCCCACAGAGATTAAGGAGCAAATGCTGTGTGATAATGGCAAGGTGAAAGGGAATGTCGTGAGCTGGGGAATCACTCCGCTCAGTCTGTTTGGAGGAGTTCAACTGCAGGCTGAGCAGGTTTGCCTCTGAGAGAGAAAGAGATCGCTAGAGGCTAAGAGCTTTTTCAGACGAATGTCAATATCAGCAATTTTAGCTCTGCTAACTTGAACTGTATACTATCCCTGGGGAGTAACTGCAATTAAGAAATATGTATTCTAATCAATCTCTATTTTAAGTACAAGCATTTTAATGTATTTTTTACCCAACTGAATAATGTGAATCATATCTGAAGAATTTCAATAAACATTTGCATTCTTATTCTTAAGAGTCCAAATCTATTCATTTATTCCAAATGCACTTCGTACATGTACTGGATTTCTGAAAAAAATGACAAAAAGAATAAAACATTTTAAAATAAAATCTTTTTATTATTGCTTCTCCAAAAAGGAATTAATCACAATAAATATTTGTCCCCCCCAAAAAATCATATGTCATATGAAGCAACAAACATGCAAATAAAAATACATTTATATTATATAAAGGACCCCTGCAGACCCTTAAGGTCAAAAGGTCTTTTAAAAGATAGTTTGACCTTTTTAAAATGGCAGTATTGTAAAATATGCAATTAAAAATTATTATTAAGAATTAGCTAAAGTGTTTTTGTACACAAATCTTCTTACTACAACAATATTAGTATATATTATATAGTTATAAGGAAAATATTTGAATTTTACTTGATTATAATATTACAAACCATATGAAAATAATATTTTAATATAACTAATAATACATTATTATTATTGTTGGACATTATTATTTGTCAAGACCCTAAGTAAAGATGTCAACGAAAAGCCACAATATTTTGATCTTATATTACAGGAACCGTTCTTGCTTTCAAAACCCCGGTAGACACTAAAAAACTAAAGTGCATTAAAACAACTCAAAGCAGTGCAGACAAACGCAAGAACAAACCCATTATCTTTTTAGAAAAATGTGCTTTTCATATCCTGTTCGCTGCTTCCTCCTTCAGTCTTTTTGATCTCAGAGTCCTCAGCCTCCACCACAATGTCCACCTTGTTTCTCTCAGCAAAAAGCTTGCTTGTCTCCAAAAAGGTCTTGTTTTTGGTCTCTGGGATGATCAACCAGATGTATATAAGTGTGGCAAGACAGACGCAGGCAAAAATGATGAAGCTGTAAGCGCCCAGGCCTCTCTGAAGATACAAACAAGCAAATAAGGACATGTATGATTTTTAACTCAAGTTTGATGGTCTGCTTTGATGATTCATTGAGTTTTGTAACTGTAAAAGCATTTTTAGAAGTTTGCATTACATCACTTGTTTACCACTGGATCCTCTGCAGTAAATGGTGCTGTCAGAGTGAGATTCAAATAGATAACTGAACCATCACAGAAATCCACAAATCATGTGGATTGCTTTTGGATTATTATGATGTGTTTATCTGCTGTTCATTGAAATAACTGCAAAGGATCCATTGATAAACAAATGTTGCAATGCCGAGTTCTCCACATCTGTTCGGATGAAGAAACTCGGATAACTCGGAAGCTTGGATAACATGAGGGTGAGTACATTTCCAGCAGCATAATTTCCTTTTTGGGTGAACAATTCCTTTAACAAATAAACAAATGTATCAACTGGTGGTGTTTGACCTCTGACCTCTAGAAAGGGGAAGATCAGGCCGACTGTAAAGTTTGAGAGCCAGTGAACCGAGCCCCCCACCATGAAGGCTGGTGGTCTAGAAGACTGCCGGAACATCTCTGTAGTGATTACAGTAGGAATAGGACCTGCAAAGGGATGTAGAAAAAGCTGTCAAATATGGATATCATCAGACACGTCATCTTTTTATAGGCAGTGAGGAAAGAGATTGCCTGAAACACTGTGCTGCTTTTACAATCTGTTTTACTGCCACTTTAAAGCACTTCTCCCAGGGTTTTAATGTAAAATCCCAGAAACTGCGGCATAAATCTTTTGTCATTCCCCACCAAGGAATACAGCGAATGAAAGGGAGGGAGTGAATTCATTGGGATGCAGCAAACCCCCCCCTGTGCATCTGCAATATACCCCTACGGGATTGGTGTGAACTCACTTGGGCCAATAGCATGTCCGATGACGTAAACAATGACACAGCCGATGCTGACATAGGGCATCCAGTGCAGTGTCTGTGGGAGGAATGTGCAGCAGTTATTCTACCACTTATAGCCTTGCATTTCACACAGACCCAAGAGGCAAATCTATCAGGCCAGCACATTCACTGCTCTAAAATTAAAATCTCTGCTGGGACTGATATTTTACAATACCTATAACACCTGTCTGTCTGTAAACAAGAATTTATTACGAACATAATGGGCCACACAAGGAAACCCCCTTATTCAGTTAAGTGAATCTGATGATTCATAACAACCAGCTCCAATATCAATCCCTATTTGCTTGAATTAGGGGTCAAGAAATTAATATATATATTAACATTTACTTATTATGTAACCAATAAATACATTAAAATATTACTCTGACATTAATTAGACAAAATATTTACATTTGTATATTAATATGATACTTTGTCAGTTTAAGTATTTAAAAAATAAAGCACCAACACTTTAATCTTGAATGGAAATTAATATTTTTTTCCCTAAAAACTACATATAACAGTATGTAGTGTTGTCAAACAATAATCACATTCAAAATAAAAAGATTTTGTTTGCATAATATGTGTACTATGTATATTATATATATATATATACACACACACATGCATGTATAAGAAAAATATGTTACATTAAAATATAATAAATATATTCATATATGATTAATTATATGAAAATCAACATACACATGTAAATATTTAAAAAGATATATGCTGTCTGTGTGTGTATTTGTCAATACATAATAAATATACACAGTACACAAACATATATTATGTAAACAAAAAGGTTTTTTTGTATGATTATTCATTTGACAGCTAGTAACCTTAAGATGTTGGCAAAACCTAATGTAAAATCAGGGCAAAAAAGCACATGTACCATGTAAGCCGATATATATAAATTTGAGTTTCTAAACATTTTTAATATTTAAAAATTTTACTCATCCAAAATTGAGTATCTCTAGTTTATATTTAAATATAAACAGCATTGTTATACCTGGAAGTAAAGTGCTACGGTCAGAAGAACACAGGCTCCACAGCAGACACCAAAACCAATCAGGAGCAACAACTTTCTGCCAGATTTCTCCACTATGAACACCTACACAAACATACAATCTATTTGTTTATTTCTTTGTGAAGTAAATTAGCTCCTAAAGAGTGGTACCAAGTAATAAAAAGCATTAAAATGTCAAAAAAGAAAAGAAAAAATAAGACAACAAGTGGCTTACAGCTGCTATTGTCATCAAGACATTAACTGTTCCTGTTCCAACCGTCACATACTGAACCTCCTCATCACCCACTCCTGCTGAGCTATAGATGCTGTCAGCATAGTAATAAATCTGAAGAGTGGATTTAAGTTAGGATTTAGTTGCGCAAAACATTTTAAATGTTTAACACTACACTTACGCTTTCAGAAGAAATTGTATTGAAAAGAATAATCAGTGTGATGTTTTAAAGTGGCACTTACGGCATTGACTCCTGACAGTTGTTGGCCCATGTTCATGATGATTACAGACAGCAGCTGCCAGCGCAGTGAGCGGAAGGTGAAGAGGTTGAGCACAGAGAGTCGACCTTCTGCTTGCTCTGACTGTTCCTCCACACGCATCTCACACAGCTCCTCATCCACATCCTCCCAGCCACGCAGCTTCTGCAGCCCTAAAGCACATCAGAGTCTTCATTTATTAAATATCTAACTACACTAAACAACCTTTTCGGATCTTTTATGTTTTTAGACTGTCAGTGGATGGACAGAAACCAAGCTCTTGTAAGCACAGTCAGTTGATTTGTTCCTGAATGAATTAGTTTTTTAAAATGATTCAGTGACAGTCTCATTAAGCCGGTCAACTGTTCTTTTACAATCAAAAAATTCCTTAAAAAAGTATTTTTAAATAAGTCTGTTGAATGAATGTTAATGATTCGATATCATATTCATAAAAAC
This sequence comes from Enteromius viviparus, assembly GCA_032353835.1. Lineage (NCBI taxonomy): Eukaryota > Metazoa > Chordata > Actinopteri > Cypriniformes > Cyprinidae > Enteromius > Enteromius viviparus. Next base: position 851,716 of record JAUCNO010001834.1, on the reverse strand, counting down.
AGCTACTGAAGTAATGATGGAACCTGTAGTCACGAATAAACAGAGAGACGCAATTAAATGTCAATCTGCGTAATTATTCAATAGCAATTACAAAACCTTGAGGTGCTTACAAGAACAAGGTTATCTCTTCAATAAAAAATTATTAGAAGCGTAAGTCCAATTGATAAAGCAAGCTCTACTGCATCATAAAACCCCTGCAATCTTGATCGTTTAATCATTGGTGAACCTCCAACTGCGAAACTCACATTTTCTTTGTGTGCTCTGACATGGAAGACCAAAATAGCTACTTCTGTACCTTTCCTGGCAGTTTTTTCATCCCCCTTCTGTATGAGCATGTAGCGTGGGCTCTCGGGGAAGAAAGGCAGAAGCAGCAGCTGAATGGCAGCTGGGATCCCTGTGAAGCCCAACATGATGGGCCAACCTGGATAGAGAACATTACACATCACCAAGAGCACCAGGGGCACATTTCTCCCAACACCGCTGCAACAGCACAGCTTTACTACATTAAAATGAAATCGACAAAAATCCCATGCTCTGTGAAATTACCTGTCTCATTTCCTAGGAAATTGCGAATACCGAACACTTGGGCAGCAAGGATACCGACGGTGATGAAAAGCTGCGGGACTATTCCGATGGCCCCTCTGTAATTCTTGGGTGCGATTTCTCCTAAATACATGGGCACCACGTTGGAAGACAGGCCTGAAAAACACAGTCACATCCTGTCATGCTTAAACACACAGCTGATCCAAACTGACGGAATATTCTACTGACCTGCACAGATGCCCACTAAAAAGCGTCCGACAATGATGATTTCAAATGACCCCACCATTTTACTCACACCCATCATTATAGCAGGAACAATAGAGAAGACATTGTTGAACAGGAGTGTGCCTTTTCTGTAAAAAAAAGACCTCGGTTAGCGAGAGTGATGATGGAATTCAATACAATGTATTGACAAAAACAACAGATTACTTTTACAATTTAAAGGAAATTACCTCCCGAATTTGTTCACCAATGGAGCTACCATGAGAGATCCAAAAAACCCACCCAGTGGGTACAGGGACACAGTTACGGACCACAGGAGGGTCAGGAGATTGTCTGACATTGTGCCATAACGATCCTTATATGTTTGGTTGAAGAACTGCTGCATCTCCTTTTATCAGGATATATCAGAGATAATGGTTAAATTCCAAATATAATATAATATAATGCAATGTAATGTAATGTAATATAATGAAGTCAGTACTGGGGCAGGTGAGTTGATCACAGCCACATTGTATCCGTACTGAAAAGAGGAGCCAAATCCAGCAATCAGAGAAGCTGCAGCCAGGATCAGCGTGACTCTCTGTAAAATTGCATTCATTTGAAAAATATGTAAATAGAAATCAAATTCATTTTCAGTTATATGGAAGCAGCTGATATATATTAGAAAAGGCCAAAATACTGTTTGTTGATTGTTTTCTCTGTTACCAAAACCAAAAAGCAAAAAACTCAACGTAAACTAATTGTTTAAACAAGTGTAAAACAATTTTACATTTGGCAGAAATATAAAGTTTAGTTGAAAGTACTTACCCCCTTCCTCTCAGTTTTCTCCATGCCTGCCTCTTCCTTTAAGCTTTACTGTACTTCTGCACTACGGTCAGAAAGAACACCAGCAAGAAAATAATGACAGCTCTTTCTTTATATGGTACTTTGGACATTGGAGCCGACCCTGAAAACCAAGGTTAAAGTTGTTTTGTATTGTCTACTTATCTGCACCTATAAAGAAAATCACATGGCATTAATCTAGTTATTTATAGAGGTGCTGGTGCTTACAATTATCCATTGCATTAATCAAGTAAGAAAGTACATTGAGAGTTTATATATATAACATTTCAGAGAAAAGAAGAGAATTTAGAAAGGCCTTGCTATTGTAATATCACCATCACAACATATTTTAAAATATGCTAATATTTTGTGCTATATATGTATTATAATCCTTCCTGTATTATCCTTCTAAGCAGAGATTTATGCCAACTACAGTCAATATCTGGTTTCTATACCACTTCCTGTCTATTTTAGATCTCATAACTCTTGTGTGTTTGATGTTCGAAGATTTATATTTCAGTATATATGGCCATGCACACTGTGATGGTTGTGCTGAGTCTCTCCCCAGAAATGGTTTTAATATCCAGTTGCAAATATCGAGCAGAGAATGTATAGACTAATGCATGTGTATTGTAGGTTCTTTCAGGGCTATAATAATTAAAAGATAATGCTGGCAGGAAATAGTAGTAGTTTTTTTTAAGAACTAATAAAGACTAAAAAACAACATATATCTTGGGAGAACATTTGCGCCCCTTATAGGTGAAAAGTGTTTATGCAAATGTACATTACAACCAGTTTATGTCTTTACTCTAAATCATTAAATTCATACGGTTCCAATAAAAAAATAAATAAATGAATACTAATATTTAGATATAAAGAGAAAAAAAAAGTAATACGAAAATGAACGAGGTGTTTTAAGTTCTCTACAAAAATGTAATTTATAAATATATTAAAAATATATAAAATTATATATATATATATATACTGTATATATATATATATATATATATATATATAAATAAAAATATCAAACAAATGCTGGTTGTCCTCTAACAGACCTCTGCCCAGGATGTCACACACAACCTGCAAATTAGCATATTTTAATTAAGGCCGTACTGTATTTATAATAAGATCACTGGTTTACACCTAAGTTATGAAAATAATAAATCCATTGACTTATCAGAACAACTTGTGGAGTTTGTAATTGAATAATTACTCAATGTCATGTTCTAAAGGAAAAACAATGTAGTCAGAAATAAAAGGATTTCAGTAACACTCTGAAAAGGAATAGGCCTATTCATATATAATTTTCACAGCTCCACTGATGAGTTAATAAAACATGCAGAAAGAAACACACACACAGGAAGGTATCCTCCTTGTCTAAAGAAACCGGATCTCTAAATTGTGAAAGAAGATGGTATTACCTTGCATACATTGTATATAAATTGAACCAATTTGAGACCTGAATGTGGACTGCAGCCCAATACTCGATGACCTCTGAACCAGGTTGTTGTTTTCCACTAAAAATCAACAAATGCCAGGCTTGTCACAGCAGCACTGACCGCGTATGCACAGTATTGTGCATGACTAAATATATTTATATTTAATAAACAATTTAAATGAAATGAAACATCATGTTTTAACAAATGAATGATTGTCAGATATGGTGGAGTCTTATGGAAACTTCTGGCAGTTTTTTGGAAGATACTTTAAAACTGTAGCTTTCCAAGCATTAAGTTATTAAAGTTATCCTTTAATTATCCCGTTTTTAAAAACTAAATTTAAATGTGCAGTTGGATCAACAAAAACTTGTCTGCTCAAATATGATCAATAATTAGAAAAACGGGTGATGGTTACAATATATTTTGTCTACAGGTATACTCTGACAAGTGCTAGGCGACAGGTTTAATCCATATTTAATTTATATTGTCCCTTGAACTTTGATAACCACATAGTATTTACATGGTAGTATTTGTTTGAATGATATGGGCCATGCCGGGGAAAAAAAAACTGTGGTTAAGTGCTTTATTACCTGCTGCATACAGAATTATTAAGTGCTCACTTGTAAACGACATCATATATTCCACAATGGTTTTCAGTGGTTTGTAAGCAAATATTCCTCTTCGTCCAGTGTTTTAACTGCTCTGTAGGTAGGCCTGAAAACCTCGTGTTACTTACCTTCGCATTTCTTCGAGGAAAACAACGCATCACGAGTTCATTAAACGTCACAAATCAGCCTCTACTTTGTTAGCTCGCTACTCGAAACACTGGACTATTTTAAAAAGTAGCGCTTCTGTGAAGCTATTTCAAATGAAGCTTGTAAGTGTCGCTGCTTGTGTTTTTTTTTTCTAAGCAATTTCATCATTCATTAACGTAAGTTTTTAGCTGTAGAAAAATCATACAAATAACGACATGATTATTTCAAATCACAAAACAGTAAAAGAGTTCTATTCCATAAAATATATCTGATGAGAGACAGAGCTACTTTTGAGAAAAAGCAGCATCCAAACGCTTATGAGCGTGACACGGACAGCAGGGGTCTCTGTCTGACCAGTATCTGCTCCCTCCTGCAGTGCAGCACTGCAGACTCTCTCATTCCTATTCCTCCTTCAGCAACTCATTAATCAAATTGATTGGACCTCATCAACTTAAACAGAGATCCTCAGCTGTTTATTTCAGCAGGTCGAGGGCTGAACACCCCACTGGGGATTGTGGTGAGGTGTGTGTCCTCACAGTCAGGACTGTGTGTGCGGGTTTAAAAAAGCTCTCGTTTAGGTGGCTGTCCTCTGCAGTGATATGCAGTCATTGCAGGCTCCCACTAAGGGCTGTAATGCACCCAAGCGATGGACAATGAAGGTTCAAGAAAAGGTATGTGAATTGGAGCAGAGGGTAGGAAATGTATATTAATGTGAAAATGTATCTTTAAAAATAAACACACAATACTGTATGTAATTCTTTTTTTAAGACAGAATTTTATTACAATTATTAAAATTCAGGCAAATTCAGAGCATGATGAATTAAATAAATGTAGGCTAATTACAATAATTATGAAAATATATTCTGAATCTAAAATTATAACTCTTAAAACTGCATTTGCTATAAATTCACCAATTTTCATTACATTTACTATTGATTAAACTATACACATACACGCACTCCTTGTACATTGTCAAAAAATACATGAACGTGAATCCAATAAATAGACTGTTTATCATGTGGCAAATCAGTTTTCTGACACTTTTGTTAATAATACGCTTCAAGTGACAGGCCTTTAAAATGAATAACAAAAATCAAGTGATAGTTCTGTCCCAGCTTGCCAGTAAAACATTACACTGCACTTGTGTTCATGCCACAATTAATGATACACCCTTCAAAAATGACTTTTGAGCCGTGTTCGCAGTTTCTACTCTGTCAATAAACTGTCGTTATGAGCTGCTGACAGGAATGGCTTGTCAACAGTACAGTGCCTCAGGGTTAGCAATACTATAAAAGTTGGTATACAACATCCTCTTCCCTCAGCTCGCATAACCAATCAGCACAAGATTTGCCATTGTATTCAGCTAGTGCCCTTTTCCCTGTTATTCTCAGAATAGTTCCTCTTCGCGTTAACTGAAAGCAGATCTGATATCATGCTGAGATAATGGAGAAGTCGCTCTGTACCCTCACTGTGGTGAAACTGGCATAGACTAAGTCTATTATACAGCATGCATTATCAAATATTTAGAGAAGCTGGGATACAGCTCAGCTCCACTCTAAATGCATATTTGCCAAAGTCAAGGATTGAGCGAACGTGCCGGTGTTCTGTCAGATTGTCCTACCTTGTCAGATTTTCCTACCTCCCATTAAAAAATAGGTATTACAAATTAAAAA
>JAUCNO010001834.1:830340-846159 GCA_032353835.1 Enteromius viviparus | reverse complement strand
ATTAATGCCTACACCTACCCCAACCCTAAACCTACCCTTACAGTAATGAACATACATTAAATATTGTTTTACAGGGTTAGGGTTAGGACAAAATGTTAGAACACCGGTGCAATCATTTAATAATTTATGGATAATTACCAAGTAGATTCTCTCTATAACCATATGCATACTATGGCCAAGAAAGAGTGTTCATGATGGGAAACACCTCTGACTGTTTTGTGGTTGTGAAGCTTAAATAAATAAATACATGAATAAGGACAGCATGAAATGCAAATTCAATCTTTTCAAATATGTGTTATTGATCTTATTGTAAATTATTAATCTCGTTATATTTTACATTTTTAAACGCATTTTCATTTCGAACATTTTCGGACCTTGTAATGTTTCCAAAAAATAACCTAGCCTACGAATAAAATACACCTAATGGAAATAATGACAAAACACACACACAAAAACTAAAAGAACACTTTAAATATAAAAACAGAAACTTATTAAAAACAATAATAGTATATAGAAATCTGACAGCTAATGAATGGTTTTATTGAAATTATTTGATATGTTGATAAAATAAAACTATAATAAAATGACATAATTTATAATATACAAATATTAAAAGGCACTTCTTCCCATCGTTTCATAGGTATTTTTAAGGCATTGTGTGAAATAACAATAAATGTGCATTTTGTGATTAGGTGCATGTAACTCTTTACAGAGAAAAGTGGAAAAAAAGAAATGAGAATATGACATAATACATACATATAGGCCCAAAGCAATACTTATATATATACTTATAATACTTATACTTGTATACATTTGTACATATAAATACAGGACATAATACAAATAATTTGTGATTTAAAATACATATTAAATGTAATGTAATAACATTGCATTAAGAGGGAAGAAATCCCTTGTAAAAACACTTCACAGTACATTTGCCATTTTGGTCACTAGATAATAAACTGCTGTAACCCTCGCTTCCCCTGAGCTACAGATCTCATTTCTATTTAAATGAACATGAGATATCTGCGGCAGCAGAATGAAAACAGATTTGGAAGACAGAAAGCCTCTCGCCTAAAGTGCTGAGCTAAACCGGTAACAGAAAGTGCATTTTGCGTTCCATGCTCTGCGGGTTTTGTGCATGTGACCGCAGTCCCCTGTAATCCGTGAAGGCGCTTGGTCAAACAAGAAGGCTGAGTGTAAGGCTCTGATGTAACTCCAACAACCACAACCGATAGCTGTAAAAATCACAGCTTAATTCGGGTCGGGTTAAATGTGCTGCAGCAGAGGGAGGATCCTAGCAGCTTTTACCCCTCATTGTTGCCATTTTCCTCCCTGTGTGAAGGCGTAAATGCATTTGGCCGGTTCTGGGACACCGATTCTGTACGCCAGTGTCTGTCCTGACCTCTGCAGCACAGCACAGCCACCAGTCGTGATCGAATCGAGGGAGTCAACAGCACAAACATGATGCAGTTCGCCGCTCCTTGAAAGGTGTTTCCAATTCCCTATGAAATAACAGTGAAGTCAGAATAAGTGGGTTGCCGAATGCAATAAAGGCGAGTTCGGATAAATGACTTTGACGAAGTATACAAATAAATTGCATGAATGGGACTTCCTAATAGGGTTAAATTCGGGCTAACTAAGTGGAACCGGGTGACTCACATGCAAGGTGACCAGCACTGGGTTGTGTCCTGCAGGGGAGTCGGTCAGCAGCAGCAGGAAGCGGATGGTGCTCCACATACGGAGTATGACGAAGATGATGGGGATGAGGGTGAGCTTCCTGTCTGCCATGGAAGACGGCGAGTGAGAGACAGGGCTGCTGGTCAGGATGGGACGGTACTCAGACAGGGCTGCATGCTTAAATACAATCACAGAGAAAAAGGGCATTAAAAAGTGATCCCCATTATTTAATCTTACAGAAAAAGCTGACATTGAAGAAATTACATTGTATGGGCTGTCTGCTCAACCATACAAAGGTAGTGGTCTATATGTTTTTGAAATGAATAAAATTAATGCTTTTATTCAGCAAGAGTTCATTTATATTTAAAGAATGATCATTAAATTGATCAAAAGTGACAGTAAAGGTAAAAGGCTACCATTTTTTCTTTTGAGCTTTATATTTGGCAAGGAACAACAAATACTCTTCAACATTTCTAATATCAAAATGTTTTTTGACTACCAAAATTAGCATATTAGAATGACTTCTGAAGGTGGAATTAATGACTGCTACAAATTCATCACAGGAATAAATTACATTTAAATATATATTAATACCAGTTATTTTAAATTGTAATATTATTTCAAGGTATTACAGGAAACAAGATAAACTTTTAAATGTAGTGCAAATTATAACATATTTTTTGGCCGATCTATCAATTTAAGAGTATTGCGAGTGGCTGGCAAACCTCAAACCAATGTTTGCAAGGAAACAGCATAACTGTACACCCCCATCACTGCATCATGTGGTTGGCAGAATGCAGATGTGTTACTATGACAAGAATATTATTTACATAACATTTAATTTTCCTAACAATTAACTTTATAGGGTTCCCGTCCCCTTTTTACCAGTTAAACGTATCCAAATGCGTTTTATTTCTTTATTTTGTAAATGCTGCACTTAATCAAAGCATTTAATAACTCAGCATAACCAGTAAAACCTATTGATGATCAAAACTTCCACAACCTTTTAAGATTTTATTAATATCCATGACATTTCCAGGCCTATCACTATTTTATGATATTATGATATTTCCTTGATACATTAGCTCTGGAAATGACTCGCCTGTTGCACATATTATACGTTTATGAAAATGTCATGCAAACCTCTGCTAAGCTGTAATGTTAAACTGTCTGTGATGAGCCACGGTGGACTTACTGCATTGTGAATGTGTATCTTTATAAGGATGTACAGGACCGGCAGTGTGATGTAGGCAATGAACTCCCAGATTTTTCCCGTGAGCAGCATCCACAGCACATGGTCTTTAGCCTGGATGTTCACCCAGCACCAGCCAACGGAGACTTCAGAGGCGTCATAGCCAATCTTGTGCAGGGACAGGGCTGCCACAGTGATGGCAAAAGGAACGCCCCAGCTGACACAAACCACAAATCACAAGATCAGACCGCAAACAGACATACACAAGCTGCAAAACCAGACTTTTTCCTTATTACACAGAATCCTTTTAGAAGTTAATGACCCCTCACTATCTATCTTTTTTTATTGTAGCTGAAAGGATATGTTTCTGAAGGCAACAAAATATAAATAAATAAGTAACATATAGGAAATAATCTAAGTAAAAATATTCCATATCATGGAATTATGTAAAATACTGTAAATAGTTTTATTTTATGAACTAGGCTAACGTTACACCAACTAATACACGTTCCACAATTAATACACATAATAATTAACAATAAATAAAAAAGATATATATTTTTATTAAAGTAAAAGGCGACTCATACAGTCTTAGAAAGTCTGCTTTTTTCCACACAAAAAAAAAAGTTTAAAATTTTTGGTAGAATTTTGAGCGAACGTTTCTGAAGTGAACTGTTCCTTTAAGAATTTCTTGGCAGTGAAGAAATTCTTTGCAGAGTTTACCTGATAAGATGAAAATACAGCACCAAGTTGTCGGCCTGTCTCTGGCTGGACCTCACAATAAAAACGTACAGGTAAATAGCAATGGCCACGGTCCAGAAGAATGAGCTTGTGTTGGCGAACGTGGAAACTGCTCCTTGCGCAATACAATCTCCAGAATCAGAGTCAAAAATCCTCAAAACCCCGTAAAAGTAAGAGAGTGCAGACAGAAGGTCAGTGACAGACAGGAACACGAGCAGCTTTCGGGGTGTAGTCCTCAGATCGTGCCATCTCGCATATGTGCATATGATTAAAAGTGACCCAAAAAACGAAAGTACACAGGATGTCAGGATAACAACCTGTTCGTAAACATACACCTCGGTCTGTTTCGTCTCGGCCATAGTTTTTTTCTTTTAAGACTAACGTTATCAAATCTACCAGCTCCTGGATTGTTTGATTGTTCGGTGTTTGATAAAGTCGAGTCTTATTTAAAGCTTCGAATCCACTTGTAACCCGAAGAGATTTCCAGTCCACTTTTCCCTTTAGAAAGCATTACCCTCAAAACCAGACGGGCTTTAAGATCCAGCGGCGTAGGAGGCTTTACAAGAGCCAGTCCAACAGCTTCTTCAGTGTCTTGACAATAACAAATCAAAATATGTTGGAGTTCGTGTTCATTTTATGTTACTATACGGCTGAATGACTATATAAAACCGACTAAACATGTATCCCAGTTTTGAAATCTAAGTCGAGGCACACTTTGTTTCTGCGTTGATCAGTTTGAGAAGGTTAGTCCCTAGTGTTAGAGAGTGATTCATCAAGTGAATCATTTAATTCAAAACGCTAAACGATTCATACCGATTCGTTCATTCACTGATTCGTTTAGTGAACGTCACGCAAGTAGATGGGATAGGGAACGATTCACAAGTCTTGATTAATTAAAAGAGACCCCAGAAAAAAACATTTAACATTTTTTTTTCTTACAAACAACAGTAATTTTTAATAGATCAACATTTTTTTTTAAAAATCAACATTTTAATTTCACATAAAATATTCACGAATGTCAAGGAAATGGTACATTACTAACGAAAATTAAAAATGTTATTTGTTGTAAAACCACAATTTTTCTTTTCCTTCAGAAGGGTAATCCTAAATGTCATGCACCGGGAAATATTGTAAGATACAACTGCATTCTAACATTCCAAGTGGAACTGAGAGAGTTTTTAAAGTATGTGTGAAAGTAATGCGGCATTGCAAATGTGCCTGCAGTTTTTGACAATTAATTACATGCAACCACTATAAAACGCCATTAGATGGCGCAATGTGTACTTCCATCAAACCTTGGTCTCTCTTCTTTTTTACCTTTTTATATCGTTATTTATTTGTTTGTTTATTTATTTTGGAGATTGGACGTTTTGGAGAGTGATGGTGTTTTTGTCCAATAAATAAATAAATAAACAAAGTAGCCTATATTTCAGCTTGCGGTGTGTCTATTATTTAGGCCAGGATTAATTTTAGGTAAATGCATCTCCTTTATAACAGTCACCAGTAGAGCAGTGACGTTTTCTAAGAATACTGTTTCCTGAAGAACTGCAGCGTTCTGTCCCAATGTGGTGCATTGGTTTATTTCAGGAAGAAAGTGGAGAAGGGAAAACAAAAATCAATGCTTTGCTTGATCCTCCATTATAGGCAACCTATAGTTTTCTTCCCATCACCTCTTTGAGCTGAGTATTATTTAGAGGAATTTCACTCTCTTATTCTCATTACAGTTCAAAAAAAGTGCGGAGCTGTCTCTTTTTTTTTGCTCTCTCAGACACCAGCATAAATACAACATCAGCACTCTTTATTCTTCTGCCATGCATCCATAATTAATTAAACAAATTCCTAAATTCTTCCAGTAAGGTGTGAAGATGCAGCCTAAAAGTTATTAAAACTGACATAAATGACGAGGCCTTCAGCAGAAAGAATTATTATGTTTGAACTGTGTTGGATGACATATATTTTAATACCATTTATTATTTTATGTACTGGATTTTATTGCATTGTATACTGTGTAATTTGATGTAAAGGACTAAGTTAAAATATCTTATTGTTTACTACTGATATATTCAGCCCGGTTTGAATTTGACTTATGTCAGATCATATAAATAAAACTCCACTGACATAATACAAGACTCAAGAGATAAACTATAAAAAGCTTTCTGTTTATGTCTGGGTACACCATACAACTGAAACAACCTAACATGCTTCTAAGGAGTTGTTTTATGCAAATAAATTGACATTTTATATTAAGATCCAATCTAGTAAGTGGTCTATATAGTTAAATTGTCTTAGATTATTTAAACAGTTCATTGGGATTCATCTGCTATAAATGCTTTTGTATACACACACACACACACACACACACACATATATATATGTTGTTAACATATCTTTTGGAATAACATTAACATGTCGTGATATTAAGTTACACTCCATTTCACAGTATTATAATCGCACTTTTAAGTAAAGATATTGCATTATTACACTGTGAAAGACCTTACTAAATTGATTTCCAGCTTTCTGGACAAGTTCAAACTTATTGCCACACTGATGTGATTAGATCAAAACCTCAAGTGAGTTACAGGCATTTCCTCCACCTGAACAAACTGCCCTTTGAAGACCAACAACCGAAACCCAAATGCTAATGAAATTCCCTGAAAATGAAACCGCTATAAAGACTAAACATACACCAGAAACAGAGAAACAACAAAACATAACAATAATGACAATTAAAAACATTTTTTGTAAATTTTTTATTGTTGTTTGAATAAAAAAAATATATATATTTTGTTACAGCCTGTTTTTAAAATAAGTATGCATTGAAAGAAAAATATTGCAACAATTACATTTTTTTTTTAATGAAGTAAATTTTTAAATATTTATTTTTACTTTCACATATATATTCTCTTTTTAGTACACTAGTGAAAAGAAAACGAATCGTACTTTTGATTTATCATATGATTAATGTTTTGGTCAGCTATCAAACTCATACATAAACACATCACAATGCAATATGAATATGTCATCAGACTTAAAGCTAAGTATAAACAGGCCACGCCGTGTCATAGCAATACTGAAACTGTGAAATCTAGTCAGCTGATATTCTCAGTAACACTTGAATGATTCACTCCTGATATCATGGAAGAAGAAAGAAAGGGAACAGACTGATCTAAACTATGCCAGTAATGTCATGAAAAGAAACAGAGCAAACATATTGTAATCATGAACCAATCTTTCACTTGAAAAACTGAAAGCGCTGCCAATAAACAAAAGCCGACACTCACAATTAGTAGAAGAATGCATGGGTAGAAAAGCTTGAAAATAAGCACAGACTGAGCTTTGTGTTGGATGGATGGGCCTCCCAAGGTGATGAGTTTCTGCGGCAGTATACTTGCTGATTGCTTCGTTCTCACTCCACACAACAACCAGCTAAGACACTGCCAAAGAACCACTCACAGCAGCGGCCCTCATTCCTCACTCGCTCTCTTCCCTTCCATCACCATCAGCTGCCGGTGACTGTAAAGGCTTCCAGTATATGACTCTGTCGTCTCCTGCAGGTGAGCTCTGGACACTTTAATACTCTGCTCATGGAATGTCCACAGTACTTGTATGACAGCCAGGGACAGAGGTAGATTTCCCCTTAAAGAAAAAGCCTTTGTTCTGCTTTCGCTTTCCAAGAGATGACGGTAGGTGAGAGGTTCCCTGAAAACATAGAAAACATCCAACATTTCCAGTTTATTAAACGTCAGCACAGCTGCATGCAAAAACAATCACTACTGTTTTTAGATAAAAATGTAATCATTTACAATATATAAAGGATTTAGTTAGAAAATAGCTACTTATATATTTTATAATATTTTATGATGTATTATAATTCTATAATCAATTGCAAATCTATTATATATATATATATATATAATACAAAAATATTACATAAAAATATCACAAAATACAGTAAAAACAACAGGAATATTCTGCTATATTTATATGATTTTGATTTTTAAAGCTCAAAAAAAATTATTTAATATTTATTTTACTATAAGATGTTTGCTTGGAAATAAATTCAAAAAGTACTGATTTAATAAAACTTTTTTTTTTGCAGTGTAACCAACAAATAAATTCGAAATACAAAGGAACAGTGATGACGAATGTATAAATGATGGTAGAAAGTACCAGAGTTCCCATATGACGTAATTTCATTGTAACTGCATGACACATAAAGGCATTAACTTCCAGGTTAACATTTAACAACAACCTTTGCCAGAACCCACAGCACTTACCTTTAATAATCACGAGATAGTTGAAAATAAACGCTGAGGATACACTGATGTATCGCTTTCTCTACACTTTACGACTAGCACTAGCATGCTAATGTAAACAAGCCTCCAAAGCTTACATCTGAAAGAGAAAGACCGAACTCTTACGAAAAAAGAGGGTTTCAGAGGCCGCCACACCTCGGGGAGGGGAGAGCACACCTTCCTTTATTACTTATATGAACTATGCTCACCCTGTGCACCGCAAATAGAGCCGTGACTCACTTATTCTCAAATAAACGTTGAATCTAGGTTCAAAGGGTTCGGCCTATATTTGCCTGTAAGAAACAGTGTGAACGGATGTGTGTGTGAAAGAGCACAAGCATTTGCACGAGTGTGTCATATGTTTTTGAGTGAGATCACGGTGGGTGGGGGGGTTATTTGGTCCGGTCCGTGATTTGTTGTTCACCTACACAAGCAGTGTTAAGGCCCTATCTGTTAGTATTCCCCACAGTGCAGCTATTTTGGGCAGACAGCCTCCCTCCTAAGGGCTCTGCCAGAGAAGAAGGGCCTCTGCACACTTAGCAAGAAGGCTTAGAAGAGAGTGGGAGAGAGTTAGCTTGTGCGTGGGAGAGCGGAAGAGTGAGGAAGAGAAAGTGGAGGCACAATTAAAGAGAAATAAAAAGTGAAAGAGAGATAGAAAGTGCTGAAAAAATGGCTGCCGGTGACAGTAAAATCAGATCAGGGTCTTGAAATGCAGTAGAAGCGCTTACAGCATTAGCGGAGTGTCACACCAGGCTTAGTCACTGCCATGAGACGCTTGAAATCCCATACTGAAGCAATAAGGGGCACTGTGACCCGGCTGTTTTTTTTTTTTTCTGCAGTGCAGTTCAGTGACGAGTTATGGCACGTAATAAAAGCATGAGCTTTTGCTTATGAAAACAGTTTCAGGTCAAGAGAGGGCTGAGTAGTGCATGTGATGTTATCTTCATTCCTTGCTCTTCGGTCTGAGCGAGAGGCACCAGTGAAGCCTTTTTACAGCAGCTGCTGATATAATATTCCGTTGCGTCCTCTGCGTTATCTGAGTCTGAGCAAACACACCTGTAATTATGGGACTGTTTTAGCCTGCGCTGACTGCTACAGTACCTCACATGAATGCTGACATCACTGTGGAAAGGGGGAGAGGGGCAGAAACTGGGTGAGGCTTTCCTAGAAAAAACTTTAAGCAGCTTCCGTAGCTTTTACATTTCACCCAATTTGCTAACAAACCATGACTGAATGGCAATATGGGGGGTGGGGGAACAAACAGTGTGTGGAAAATTTCTCACGATGGGACTTAAAGCAAATTAATATTTAATTTTATATATCACAATTAAATATTAACTGTAGTATTTCTATATATAATACAATCAATATAATATAACATTTATTTATATTATATTATTATATTTATAATAATACATTTTAAAACAAGTATGAATTTGATCAATATTGAAGCTTAAAAAAAGATACAGATCAACAATATACACTTTATAAATATAATATACAATACACACACACACACACAAATTAGTTTAATCACTCCTTATGCCTGTGTGTTTTTTAATCATAGTATTTTTATTTTAAATATTAATGTGTATTTTTAGAATTTTTAAATATTTAGATAAATATTTATATTTAAAGTTTGTCTTGTTCTCCACAAATTGTTTTAAGAATTACATTTTGTTAATTAACCAAAAAAAAAAAAAAAGTTAAACGTAACAAGCTTTAAGATTTTGAAATAACTACTAAAACAAAGCACAGCACACATAATGCAATATGTAACAGGCCTTCAGGTTTGTTTCTTAAATAAATGTCATTTTAAAATTATATATCAAATAATTATACTAAAGCATAAAACAGAAATACTGATTAACCCATCAGACTGTACATCAGAATTTCTTTTTTTCTGAGACTTGACAACCTGTCAGTCCTGCTTGCCTGGCTTTTTGGACATGTATGTCACGTCAGGGTGTTGGTATTTTTTATGATATAACATGACGGGATGCACGCTAAATGACATCTCCAACACTAGTGCATACAGTATTATCAGATTAAAGGCTTTGAATTCTGTCAGCCAAAAGTATCATTAGACACATCTGAAGGCTGCTTTGAGGAAATCTGATCGGCTCTTTGGACAGTCAAACACAAACACACACACCCATGGATGAGTACACAGCTGTCTTATTGTCTTTAGAAACAGAAAAACGCCACATGTGTGCCACCCAAATCAGCACAGATGTAGAAAATCATTATATCCCATGAAGTGGCTTGTAAAAGCATTCAGATCCCCACATGCCCACACACTCATACACAAACACACGCCTCGTGATCTGGTTTCTGCTGCAGTTGCTAAATTGCAGTGTTGTGTCCCTGTGTCTGTCTCGTGAGGCAGACGGCTTGCTGAGGCCACATGATGGCAGGAATTCCTGGCTGCTTTGGGCCTGATGTAATCGCTAATACAGGCTTTCAGGAAGCAGGGGAAAAACACACACGCATACACACACACACCTGCCAGCTGGCACTGGCGTGTGCCTGTATGCTTCTGCCACACTTCAGAATCGCGATACACAGGTGCTGCATTAGCCGCATCGCATTCACGCGTTTATGGGTCACAAAGTTTGCCAGTTAACCTGTTTAAGTAACCCGGAAAAATCTGACTGTCTAATAAATTCAATTGCTTTAAATTCAATGGAGTAAAACTAGTAGATATGTAGCCATATAATGTATATAGCATCTCTTAAAGGGATAGTTCACCCAAAAATTACATTTATGTCATCATTTATCATTTTAATTTAAAGCATTTACAAGAATTGTATTTCAAAGTATGGTGGCATCCTCTGTATCAACATTTCTCAAAATATCTTCTGTTGTGTTCCACGCTTTTTTGAGTTTGAGTGGACTGTCCCTTTAAATGTGCATTCCCCTCTAAACCCTCTCTTTTCTATATTTTTGGCAACATATGTAATAGATAAATCTCAGCAATCACAAAGTTGGTGAGGAACTAAAATCTGAGAGATGAATGTATATCAACAAGGACAGTAAGACATATTAAATAACTAGGACCAAACACTCACCTTACTGCTGACACAGGGTCTCTCATCTTCTCCAGGACATCTGGATACGTTTCTGTAAAAGAAGCACTTTGTTTTGACCACAGTCTGCCCAGTTGTTTTCTCGCCCTCTTTCTCCCACTGTTGTGTCACTCTGTCTATAGAACAGCAGTCATTTCATTCCTCTGACTTAATCATCTTAAAGGGAAAGTACTGCTAAATGTCAACCTTCTCAAGTTTATTCCTTTATTCAGCTAATTAGATGATTGCTGTGTTAGTAAGTTCCCCTCTGTGATTTTAGTGGTATTTGGTAGTTTATTGTTAGAAGAAATATGATAAAAAATAGAATATTTCAACATTAAACCGAGTAATTCACAGGAAACCACAGTTAATAAACAAAGTTAAATAAATAAGAAAAAAAAATTCCACTACAGGGCAATGTTTTTCACCTTTTAAAGGAAATATTCTCTACTCTATTTAAACTATATGAAATACACTTAATTCCACTCTTTTATGTCAAATACTGAAATGGAATTTATTATTTAAATAAATTTGCAATGCACATTTATTAATCTATTAGCTGTCACTGTGGCGCTACCTTTCAAAAGCTGCACTTTTCTAACTTTAAGATACTAATTAGATATTAATATGTACATTTAAGGTACCATTATTAACTTTTGAGGTACAAATGTGTACCTTCTGAAGAATTACAGCTTTTCTACCTTTTTTACCTTTTGTATCAAAACCTTATATTATATCAAAGGGTATTTAAATAACCAGGACTTAAGCAAAATATAAAAAATGTATTAGACATACAAAATATACTTTCATAACATTTTTGTTTTTCATTTTATGATACATTTTTATGATTTTTGTCACATTCAGTTGCATTTTTGCCTTGTTAAGTTCTGACACTCGTAGCTATTATTTCTGAGGAAGACTGATTAAAAATAGACAAACACTTTTCATGGACATGATGAGAACCATTCGCTATCCAAACATTACTGATAATAAAAATCTTTAAATAATAAAAGAGAACGGGAAAACTGGAAAAAGTCGTAGGGGACCGACAGGTGCAAAACTGTTTGTTTACCAAAATAAGCTAGAACCTCAAGTCTTTGCAAGGCTATATGGGGAGACAAAGTGCAAACATTGCATTCCTAAACAATATCACTTTACCCAAGAGACTGTTGATCAATGCAAGCTCTATTTGTAGAGCTAGAAAGCATTAATAATTCACACAGCCCACCTTTCAGCCAGTGAAATACATTACTATCAGCACACTGATGCTTCTGGCAACAGCAGAGGTGCTTGTGAGTAAACCACTGGTTTATGGAAGTAACCACCGAATAAATGTACAGACGTCAGACAGTCCGTAAAACAAGACTTGCAAAACCCTCTCACCTTTTGTCTCATGGGTCATGTCATCACAGGGCCGATTAGCTTAGGTGAAGTCAGGGACCTTCCAGAGAGGGGATATCCCTGCCGAGACTGTTTAGTCAAAGACAAAAACACATCCTTTTATACAGTCTGCCGTACAATCGGTTCATATATGTGTTTGGACAAGTCACAAAGGGATCTGTGATTCTTCCATCGCTATAGATCGATCTTCTCTATTTTTAAGGTCAGCAGTATTTGTTCTCAGATGGAGGCTGGAGCACCAGAGCTGATGAGTGCAGGGACATTGAACAATTTATCAATAATGTCTCTAAAAATCAGCTTAGATTTAGACACCGAGGCGGAGAGAATGTAATTCTTAAAGATGTAAATAATTGGGAAAGTTTGGCTTTTGACATTGACAAAGTCTGACAGTGCAGGTGATTTTTATAGCTGTTTAAAGACATTAAAATAAATCTATTTTGTGTTAGACTTCAGAATATTCTTTTTTTAATCTTTATATTTTTATTTTAAATATTTTATAAATTATTTCGACAATATGTTACTGTTTTGAAATTGACTGTTATATATTTTATATAAATATTTTTATATAAAAGTTTGTCTCGTTTTCCAGTAAAAATATCTAAACATACTCAAAAAAGGTTACATGTCATTGACCCCATTGGCAAGTACTTATTTCTGACTTCATACTTATATTTAAGCTAAAACATGAAAGAAATTTCCAACGGTATTCAAGATATAATTCAAGATATATTGTATAAAAACAGGTCTTCTTATCCCTTGCAGTTTCTCCAGTTTTAGATTTTAAGTGTTTATAAAAACACAGATAAAGAATATAAGTTAATGCAGTGTACTTTTAAGTGCATCGTGAAAGCAGAATAGCAAAAAGGCGTTTTGACTAAAAGCACTTCTATTCTTACACCAGCTACACCTGAGGAGTGACACACTTACTTCTCAGCTCAGTCTGTCCCAGTATCCATATATTCTCCAGTTGATAGTATGCAGTTGTCGTCTTTCACTGGTCATTTGGATGAGAATGCAAATACAGTTACTGGTGCTGACCGCAAGCCTCAACTCCCTCTTTACAAGCCGGTACAAGTCAAGGCATGTTCTTGTTGCTCTACACAGCGCCCTCTGCTCTGGGGCTTCAGCAGCAAAAACTGGAGGAGGAGCAAAGGGAGAAGACTTAGCATCAGAAGTGACAGGACAAATCAGAGATACCTCTCTCTCAGAGGTCACTGTACTGTCTTTACAGGCAGGAGCATGTTCAGACAGTCACTGTGCAGTAGAACAATGCATGAATAAGTGACTCAGACAGGATGTGTTATGTGCAGACACGATGAAAGAAAACAATTATGCTCTTCAAGAATATTTAGTAACATGGAGGGTATCATTTACAGTGTTATTACCATATTTCATTCACATGTACAATTATTTGTGTGCACAAGTATTTTAGTCCATTCACATAAGTGGGATTAAAGTATAGCATAAGCGTACAAATTAAAATTTGAATGGTAATATTTTCAATTCTGTTTTAGTATTGTTAGTATTCCAGCTGGAACCAGTTCAAAAGATAAGGGTAATTGTGATATAATTAATAAACCTAATAAAACTTCAGCAGTGAATGTCTTACACTTAATACAGTAACATATAATCATATAGAGCAGAGGGGATCTGTTTTTGTCAATGACAAGGCAGTAAGACCAGTTTAGTCCCCGAGGAAAATTTAAGGGACCCTGCACGGCTCCCCCTGGTGGCACATTCTTACTGCACCAAAGTTAAAATTGAATGCCTGCACTTTTCTACTTAGAAAATATAAGCAAATAAGCAAATAAAAAAATAAAGAATTAAAATATAAACAGTAAAAAATACAATAAAACATTTTAAAACATTATAAGTTATTAAATTAGTATAAGTATTTAATTTGTATGTATATTAATAATAATAACAACAATAATAATAATTGTTTCAATTAATAAAGCACTTTTTATAAAAAATTCAAGTTATTTAAAAAGACAGCTTATTTTAAATATTTTTTGTCTAATGAAACTAACCCTTATGCTTCGCTTCATCAAATTATCAAATCAAATTTTCAGAGAAAGCTTTATATACAACAAATATTTACACTTACCCGAATCCTTAGTGGAATACACATCAACACAAATGATTTCTCAGATATTAGCCAGCACTGATTAATGTAGCAGTTAAACAGAAACCCTTAATTAAAGTGAGGCACCAGAGCAGCAATGCAGAGAGCACAGCGCTCTAGAGAAACTTCATCACCAGGCAGAGTTGCAGTGCAGCAGCACAGCTCAGCACCACAGTAAGTGTAACACTCTCTCTCTCTCTTTGCAGTCTGGTACACTGTACGTTACAGTACTAGGACTGCACTTCACTGGATTGCAGCAGTCTAAGACTGATGACCTTACCAATAAAAAGAACAAATGCCAGCGTTTCCATTTCCATCAGCACACGCCGTCCTGTGGCTCACCTTCATCCTTCTCATTTACCCTTCTTCTGATTGTTTCGCCTCACTCTGAGGTGTTTTGTTCTTTCCATCCTTGACATGTACAGTACCTATTGGTTTAGTGTGTCAGAGCTGACTGATGCCTTTTAGACCCAGATGCTGCAGTGGCTGTTAAGAGGGCGCTCACTGGCCTACTCTCTGCTGCATTGGAGCCTTGTTTCATTTGAGTCATCAGAAAAATCCTATCATGAACCTGAAAACATTCTACTATGCTTCTCTAATTGGTTGGCAGATTAGCAGCTTTGCGGATACCACTGAAATGAAGGAAATCCCTAAACATCATGTGCAAATATGCTTGCAACGCTATGAAAGGTTGGAGGGCAAGCATGGAATCCTTACTCAAGCAAGATCAAAGCTTGCTGCATTGATTACATCATCGGAACTAGAGCACTAGTACGGGACAATGCACCACTGGGTTGGGGTGGGGGTTTAGGTCCGGTGGGGGGAGGTGGTGGAGTAAGCAGGCTAATCTAGCTGTTCTGTCTTTTCTCTCTCTCTCTCTCTCATCCTGTCAGGAGGGCAAATCCACACTCCGGGCTGCCAAACTCTAGACAAGAGCACTAGACTCTTGTAACACCCCTCCGTTAACTTTCTTTCTCAGTTTTTTTTGTCACATCATTCACGTGACCATGTAGCTGCCTGTCTTTCTTGCTGCTGCTGCAGCTGCTGCCACGTCTTGGCAGTACTGCAGGAACTGTGCTGCAGGACACTGCAGGGTATCCGTTCTCCCTCTCGGTCAATCTGTAACTTTTTACGAGGTGACAGTGATGAATAAAAGGTAGCCGTTTTGGAGCGGGGAAAAACGGTAAGGTTCACGTCATTCTGTACCTCGAAGCTGATCTCTGGAGAGAATGGGGGAGGAAGAGTAAGAGGAGATGGGAGGATGGGTGTTAAGAACATCAGGTGAGTGCGGCAATACGCTTTTTGGCTGAGCAGCAT
>JAUCNO010001834.1:818346-830240 GCA_032353835.1 Enteromius viviparus | reverse complement strand
GGAATGAATTTTAGATCTTTAAGTCCATCTCATGAAAAATTGGAGCAGAAACAAAGGTGTTGCGTTTATATTTTTGTGTATTTCTGGCTGCATATCCGAGGTTAGGCACAGGCCACTTCTGAAATCTTTCTGGACTTTATCACACCACACAGCAATTTTAATTCCTGGCCAGCTTGACAAATACTTGCCCATTAGAGGTGTATTTATTGTTATGAGGACAGGAAACCAAGGTTCATGTCAAGGTTGCTTCCTTGAATATACCAGAGGAGATGACTAACTATTGAACTGAGTCATCATTTGAGATTCATTTTAATCCTGCGCACATGCATTGTTGACAAACCCGCCTTTGGGATGCTAAAGAGGATTGAACGCTTAGACTATATGATACATAACACTATTGTTATTATGCCTGGATTCATTAAACTGGTTTATTTTTTATTGCAATACAGCAGGAGAGAATCACCTTGAAATTTTGTGTGCTGTTCAGCTATTTTTAGCCGTACCATAAGAAGCTGCAAAAACATCAGGATCCAGCTGTGAAATGCATAAGTTCTCATGATTGCGTACTTAGATGTGGGCAATGACTAGCGTAAACACCCCACAGTATATGTACAGCTATTGTAGCGTGAAGGTAAAGCATGAGCTCTTTATAACCCGTGCTGAGAGCTTATCAGTTTCAATGACAGCCGACAAACAAATGCAGTCGTCCACTCAGCACACCAACTCAGATGAAACAGATTGAGCGAAACAAGATGGAGACACGGTTCACCAGTTAGATAGCTTTTATGGCCGTCAAACATCAACGCGGTTTAATCGATTCAAATTGCCAGTGTGCATTTGTCATTATTACGGCACTGTCCCTTGGCACTGCGGCAGGGAATTGTTTGTTTGAATGAAGGGGTCACTAGGCACGAAAAAGGCCAGAGAGGCCATAGTTAGCACTGTCTGCTTGTTACCAATTCAAGTCATTAAGAATGAAAATAGCCGCAAGATCTGTATGCATGAAGGATCAATTGCTCTAACGACGCCCACGTTCTACTTACTTAGCATGACCTGCCCCAACATAGCAGCCGTTGAAATGGTGAACGCTTGGAAAACTAATTAAACAAACTGCTTGCATGTAGAGAGTGGTCATGGGATTCAATGCAAACCCACAAAATAAGACCGTGGCATCCTCTATACCTTCTGGTCAATACTATCACTTTGTGTTCCTGTGAATAAAAGTCAACAAACTCTTTTAGCCATAGGATATTATACAGTCTTGCGGTTTGTTTTTAGAAAGTTATGTTTTATTAATGAACTTTGCATTTTAAACCGAGGTGTAGTTAATCACAGTTAATGACATGTTTAGCCTACGGTTCAGAATACAACAGCGCTAACTACTGAAATGAGAAAGAACATGTGCGTCATTTTTCCTCACATCTAACAACATACTGAACCACATATGCCACAGCTGTTCAAAATTAACAACAGGTGAGGAACATATCATTAATAAATTATATTTTTGTGTCAAAAATAAAGAAACCAATTGAAAGGTTAAAGATATATAAGTGGGTCCAAAAATAAGAAGATACTAAAACTATATGAAGGGGTGTATTAAATGTGTATTGTGTGAACTGCATTTTTAATGGATTTGAATAAATAAATTATAAGAAAGGACAAAAGACAATCATGTAATTTATTCCATAATTAAATACAAGTCTGCAACAATATGGCTCTTGTTTAATACCTGTGTTTTGCCATTAAAGAATAGTTAATACTCTGAATTAGATTTTCTGAATTTGGGAAAAAAAATTACAATACAGTATACAGTACTTTTAAAATAAAACTACTTATTAAAGTATTTAAAAAATATATATATTCTGAAAGAATGCATTACATCTGAAAATGGATTCAAATACATTTTTGTATTTTTTTAAAATTATGATAAAAAGAAATGCTTCTTGAGCACCAAATCAGTATTCGAATAATTTCTGACATCTCAGTTTTCACTTAATTATTTAATTTAATAATGCTGAAAATTCAGCATTGCCATCACAGTAACAAATTACATTTTATAGTATATATAGTATTTTGTTTTAAACTGCTTTTTTAATCTGCAATTATATTAACTCAATATTATTATTTATAAAAACATTTTTTTTAAAAAGCCACCTTAGTGAGTTTTAGAGACTTCAAGATCAACAACAATCTTACTGTTGCTAAACTTCTGAACAGTAGTGTGAAAAGTGGTAAAATCTAAGACCTAGGGATGTAACGGTATTGTACATACCGTAATACCGCAATACGTTTTTTCCGACATTTTTCCCTAAAAGCGCCTAGCGAGAAATCTAGAGTCTCCGGTAGTAGCGCACCAGTGCAAGCTCTTGTTTTCTCAGCGCGTGTACACCTCTCTCTGCGTCTGTTCTGTTCAGCGAGTGGCTGTGAGGAGCAGGGCTTTCAGTTAAAATAGATATTATGTTGCTTCTAACTCTATTTTACATGCAAATATAGTCAAAATCACAGCATTAGCCATTGTCTACAGTATATCTTATGTGCACTTGATTTCATTAATATGAATTATGAATATAATTATTTAATTATATAATCAAACAATTATAAATTAGGTTTTTAATCTAGATTAACATCTTGTAAGGTAGAGCTAGTTCAGTAGGCCTTATAATGGCGTGCATTTCAGTCACTATTTCATATTCATTTCGTTTTTTCTGACAGCAGACACCATTAAAAATCAGTGAAAAGTTATATTGAGAATTAGGGTGCATTGAATAACATTATGTGACCATCGAGAAGCAAGATAATATGATGCAATGACGTAAAGAATATGCTAATTGATATATGATGTCATCTAGCAATCTAAAACTCATTTTGGCCTAAATGTCTGCCCTTCTTTATTTTATGGGCTTGGTTTTTAATAAAGGCAAATTAGTTTGTCTGCACTGCTCCGACAACTTGCAGAAAGTAAAATCAATGACAAAGAATCATGATAAAATATGATGTATTTTTTCATATCACCCACCCCTATTGCGCTATCCATCACAAAGTAATAGAACATTATCACTTTCAGACAGTGCTGTCAGTGGACTTAAGACACCTATGCAGGGTTTTGGTTTGACCTGATACGATAAGAGGTGAATCGACTGCTGAGATTAAGCCTAAAGTTACTCAAGTGCATCTGTGTCACTGCAGCTCCTTTGGTGTTTATTGCATAAACATCACTTTTGTCTGTCTTTCAGTTGCACAGCAAGTTTTCTAAAACACCCCTCTGGACTCTTTTCTTTTTGGTGAGGCTCACCGGTTCAGTTCCACTGACTGAATTGTCTTTGGGTGAACTTGAAACCTTCAGTTTTTGGTTAGGCATATATTTATCTCATGTTTCTAAATAACTAAATGTTTTGATCAGAAAAGTTTTCCGCTTTAATCAATAGTGATCGAAGCTGTATGGATAATTTTTGCTACTTTGTTGCAGTCGTATCTAATAAATCGAGCTTATTGGGGTTCTTTGTAAATCGTATGGTCTTTTGGCTTTGTTGCACTGCTCATTTAATTTGCTTACGTAACCTCAGTAATTGGGTAAAATAACTCATTAGGCTAACAATACAGCAGATCTTGACATGCAGCTGTTACTGTAAACCTGTGTTTTTCAACATTTTTTGAGCCATTTTTAATTGAAAAAAAAAATCACAAAGCACACCAACAATTGAAACTGTAAAAAGAAAAACTGTAGCCTATATTAGCAATATATAGCCATTCTTATCAAAGTATCTTGAACAGGAATCAAATAAACTCAACGAAAAAGTATTTTATGATCTTTCATTTTTCTTTAAATATAAAGTGCAATTAACAATATATAGCCATTCTTATCAAAGTGTCTTGAATAGAAATCAAATTGTCTTTTTTGATCTTTCATATTTCTACCTACTTGGTGTGAAACCTGGGTCTGTCTGGGTGAACACAGAGCTGATATCCTGGCAGGAATTAAAAACTGACGCACACAAAGCTCTTCCTCAACAGCTCTGTTTTTAGTTTTTCTAGCAGTCAGGGTTGAGAAGCTCAGCTCATATAGATATGTCGTGGGAAATGGGAGCAATAACAAAATAGCTTTGTTTGCCAGAAGTATTAGTCTGCAAAAAAAGTTTGACCAATTAGGTGAAATTGAATAATTTCCCATGGCACACCTGACGATCTCTCGTGGCACAGTGGTTTAAAAACACTGCTGTAAACTAACAAATGCTGAGCTGCGCTAAAACTATTTTTAGTTCTGTTTTAGGTGAGGTATGGTTTCATATCTGATAACTGGTGCTGTTGAGGGTGAGAATGTTTCATGTATTGGCATTTTAACAGCCATTCATGTCTGCTCATAATGAGTATATCTGGGGAAGTGATACTTGGCAGATGACGTAGTGATTTTAGGTTTTTCATTTTAATTTTCGTATGTGGTGTCTTGGTTTCTTCTCACTTCCTGGCTTGCTTTCAGACAGTATAGAGTATTTCCCCATACTTGCATAAAGTCAGATTGCTTTTTAAATCAACCTGTCCTGCATTACCTTCTACCTGTATTGTGAATTTATCCAGTTTGATGGACACACTTCAGTTTGTATCCAAACTTTGACTGACTTTCTTCTGAACGCAAATGTTTGTTACAGTTGGTTTTTTGTCCATCCAATGAAAATCAGCAGGGACCAAAATCCTGGACTCCCTTGACTTGCACTGTGTGGAATTAGTTTTATTTTTTGAATTTGTGTTCAGAAGAAAGTATATGTTTGGAACAACATAATGGTGTGTAAATGAGTCTCCATTTTTGTGAACTGCCCACAAAATGTTCTTAAAATCTAAACGCACAGAGCCATGTTTATGTTGTCATTATATTCAGTGAATTGATTCAATTCCAAAATAAAGCTGGTTTAGGTAGGGAACACAGGGCTGTTGAGAAGAGGCTTCCCATAGCATCATGGCAGAAACTTCATCACCCAGTTTTGGTCTCCTGTTTTAACTAAAGTAGTGTGCGTTTGTATGACACTTAGATTCCTGTCTGATTGAAGCATGGTATATATTTGTGTAGGGGTGTCATTCTCTGTTAGACCATGAAACGGTTTCACGCTATCATGATGGCACCAGCTATAGCTTTGCCTGGAGCTGTTGAACTTGTCTAGTGGGTGAGCTGCGCTAGTTTAGAGTGCTCTTGTTCTCTCATAACTCCTGCGTCGACAGCTGTCAGCCCCACAGAACCCTGTTAGACAACTGAACAATATGATTGCTTTAATCCAGGGTGAGTCCAAATTTGTGAAGGGAGTGTCAATATAAAGACGCCCTTATCTCTTTTAATACAAATCAAGCCTTATGTGCTTTTCCTCAAACTTTTTCTCACCGTTGCTCATGCTTTGTCTTGTTGGTTTATTGACGCGTTTATGTCGTTGCAAACCTGTTTTTCTAAAGAACAGAGATTGAGGCATTTCGAGAGCTTGTGTTATTATGAGCAATTTAATATCCAAGCAAAAAAAACTTAAGTAATATGCAATTTAGCCCATAATTGGTATAAAAGGTACTTTTTTTTTATTTATTTATTTATTTATTTTTTCTTCCCTCCCATTGAGAGTTGACTGGGAAGTAGTGATGGGGGATTACTGGATTTGGTAAATGACCCAAATTGAACCATGGACCTCATAAGGACAACGGTTTCTTGTATGTGGTGAACAATGTGCAACCCTCTGTCTCTTTTCCAGAATTTTTTGGTATTTAAAATCATTTTGTAACATTAGTTTTGCTGTTGAAACTCTGTTTATGTCCCTTAATGGTGGGGCGCATATGTCCCCACAGTTGCAAGTGTTTTTTTTTTTTTTTTTGGTGAATATTCTAGGGTATAGGTATAATCTCTCGGGTATTCTTTGCTAGATTTCTTTAATCAAGCAGTGTTAAAGTGCTGTTTGTCTGTCAATTTCACCCTGTCTGCCCACTGTCTGAATAGAGCATCTACGTTTGACGTTTGGGTTGACACAATGATTTGTCATCTTTCTCGGCCTTGCTTTGCCCCTCCCTCACAGTTGCCTGTTAGATGCCTCAGTTTCATGATTAAACCTGCTGAAGATAATATCCCTGTTTCAGAGGAGCGTCCTTTATCTTGCAAATGCATCTTGCACCTTTTAAAGACATTAGCATTGTAAATGTCTCACATGTATGTGTGTATTAGTTATTTACTTCATCATTTCAGATGCACAGTTTGTTGCCCTTTCATTTTTGATTTATTTGACACAAGCAGGTTATGAGTGGCACATGGGGAAGTTAAATTAGAAGCACAGATTCACATCCAAGTAGGTGCAAGGTTGGTATTTCGGCAGATCACAGGTTTTACAGAAGCAGGAAAAAGTCTAAAGGAGACCAGTTTTGCATAAGTATTAAATGTGGTCAAGACAAAAGCCAGCACTGTTCCCCGGGCCCAACAAATCCCCCCCAAACCCTCATCCGCATTTCAATCAGCTCTACACAGAGGGGGCAAACCACCTGCAAAGCCCCTGCTCATAAACACGAAAAATAATAATCCAAAAACTGTCGCCTTTTAATTCACATGCCAGACAGTCTCAGTCAAAACCATGCAAAGAGTGGAGATGATTCTGCTAGGTGACATCACCTCACCCCTGAATATCATGCAATAATGTGACGATATTTAAAATGGTCATCAGGTTCTAACAGATCTGTAAAAGGCTGTTGAATGTGTGTCTGTGTGCTTTGCCACAGAGCTTAATTGCCCCTTGCATAGAGAGTGTGCAAATTAACATGTTTCCTACTTTCTAAAGGTTGGACAGCCATTGAAGACTGTATTGTTTGGCATTCACAAACATGCCACCCACTTCTTGGTGTTCCTCTGCCTTGGGTAGGCCAGCGGCGGAGAGGCGTGACCCATTTAAAAGGTTGTTTACTTGTATCAGAGAAAGGGCTAAGATGCTCCTCAATGAACTCTTGTCTACAATTCAATTACCCTTGGGGCCCTTCAGCAGCTCATTATGAAATGCTGTTTTCGATTTTGCTGTTTTATGCGCTGTACAGGAACAACATATGACTTTTGACGTGTAAGATTTATTATTTTTTTTGCAGTTGTTTGTAGCAGTCTGACGTAGTGATTTTTAGGTTTTTGATTTTAGGTTTTTCAGTACCCCCTTCTCAGTAGCCTCTTTTGCCACTGACCTGTCTGGTGGAATATTGCTGGCCTGAATTTGCAGATTTTGGCTGAAAACAGTTTGGCTACATATTCTTGAAGACAGACTTTTTATTGCTCTTCCTGTTATCTTCAGACTAGACGAGCTTAGAAGAGGAAATGGTCTGTCTTTTCCCTCCCTTATTTCCTATTTTTAAAGGGCATTGTGTGAAGCAGTCAACAGGAGCGGGTTGTTTGTGGTGAAGCTAGAGATTTATTTCTCCTCTGCTTTGTCATGTGATGTAATGGGACTCTGAAAAGGGCCTTGGACCACTAAACTGTATTGTAACGCACACAAGTGAGGCATTGAGCATGCGACTGTCAGATTAATACAGTTGCTGTGCTATTAACAGTCCAACGTCAATGAGTTTTGTAGAGGAATTAGAAGAGAATAGGCGTGTTTTCCCATTTAAAATGTATAACATGATTTTAAGATTTTCAAGATTCTTTTATTAGAGATTTGAGTAGCTGAGTCTATGGAGAGCATGTGATGCTTATTGTATTTTTGCGGTTTCTCTATTTGTTTGCTTTTATAATCGCATGCATGCGCACGTGCACAAAAAAATTAAGAATGAGGGTTGCAAAATGTATTTTATTTTACTTCATACTATTAATCATTTATTTAATATGCCCACATTAAAGATTATAAATGCTATTAAGTGATCATTCAGAATTTGTATTACTAAACAATGTTTATAAGTTAAGAATATTTGAGAGTTAATAATACTGCTAGCATTATTATTGTGATTGTTACAGTTTCCCATAACACCACAATAATAACAATGTAAAAATTAATTTTATCCCTGTTATTTAAGTGTCTCTCCCTTTACTCTTCCTAGGTGATCTTGACTAGCAGCTGCTTTGACCGGTTTTCCCAGCAACCACTGGTGTGAAAAAGCAGACTTGCCCTTATTATTGCAGCGGAGGGGCATAGGTGAAGGAGTGGACCCTGACTGCCTTCTTTCTATTTCTGTTATCTACTTTGTTTTGTGACAAGAGGGGAGTAAGGTGCTAATAAGTCCACCCAGAGCATGGGGCAGAAGGTTCCGGGAGGCATAAAGACTGTGGACATGCGGGACCCGGCGTTTAGGCCTCTCAAGCTAGAGCTGCAGGCCCTGGACTACACCAAGCCCTCCCGCCTGGATATGTTGTTGGACATGCCATCAGCCTCACAGGAAGTCCAAGTTCAGCACTCGTGGAACAACGACGACCGGTCACTAAACATCTTTGTTAAAGAGGACAATAAACTCATATTTCACCGGCACCCTGTAGCGCAGAGCACAGATGCTATCCGGGGCCGAGTGGGATACACGCGGGGACTCCATGTGTGGGAGATCAGCTGGGCCATGCGCCAGCGGGGCACTCATGCAGTTGTTGGGGTGGCAACGGGTGAAGCCCCGCTGCATTCTGTAGGATACACTGCACTTGTAGGAAACAATAACGAGTCCTGGGGCTGGGACCTGGGACGTAACAAACTCTACCACGATGGCAAGAACCAACCCAGTAGGACATATCCAGCTTTTCTTGAACCTGATGAAACCTTTATTGTCCCAGACTCGTTTTTGGTGGTCCTGGACATGGATGAGGGGACTTTAAGTTTTATCGTCGACGGACAGTATTTAGGGGTTGCTTTTAGAGGACTCAAAGGAAAGAAGCTATACCCTGTAGTGAGTGCTGTGTGGGGACACTGTGAAATCCGAATCCGTTACATCAATGGACTTGATCGTAAGTATCGCCCTTTCAGCTTGTTTTGAATGTGCCTGACTGTTATCTGTGACAGTTTTCTCCATGGCTCCTCCAGTTGTCTCTTGAATAACAAGATTGACGCTGTCGCTTGTTAAACATTGAGAGTGGCTGGAGCTAGTGTGTCTTTGGGAGGCTTTGTGTCTTATCTATTAATTATGTGAAACCAGCTCCATTTACCTGATAAAGACCATGACATCATTCATTATCTTGCGCACGTCCTGAAAGTTAATCATTAAACTGCCCACATTGCTCTGCATTTTCCTTATTACGTCTTGATCAGATCCCACTGTTTCCTGTGGAGCATGAAAAACAAATTTAAGTCGTTTTAAAAACCATTTTAAAGAATTATCTGCTTGTAGGTTAATGCATATATAAATTCCCTTTTCATTTTTTTTCTGCTAGAGTTTGAGGGTATTGCTATTGCTATTATATTATTGCTATTATTTTGTAGCTTCTCCATTTTACTACTTCGTTTTGATTGGATTCCTCTGCGCTGAGCTGCCATTTCTTGCTGATATAAATATTTTAAAGGTCATTGAATCCATTTCTATAAAATTTAGCTTTTGTTAAACAGGAAATTTAGCGATAGGCCAGGCCGGGTGTTTTTTTTTTTTTTTTTTTTTTTTTTTTTTTTTTTGAGATTGTGAGAACTGTTAGTGGTTAGCCAGTGTTATACCAGCCTTCTTACTAACTCAACTAAACATTTTCTGTTTTAGGATTCAGTAATGTGAGTAAGTGTTCAATTAAATACATTTTCTCATTTGCTAAAACATTTTCATAATCTGACATTGTTAGGTTAATTATTCTTAATCTTATTTTAGTAATATCCATAGTTTTAACTACGATGAAACTGCATTAAGACAATTTCGTTACATTTTTATTTCTTTTGAATTTGCTTTTGACGCAGTGCTTACGAAATGAATTTAATGTAATGTTCTGTATAGTATTCTTTCACAGTAGATTGCCAATTAAAGTTTTGTCCTTGAATGTGTCCTTCACACCCAATTTAAATTTTTTTTTTTTTTTCTACTTGAACTTTTTAAGGTTTTCAAATATCTATGTCCATTTTTTAATGAAAAGTTCTAATGCAGCGGCAGTCATCAGAATTAGGAGGTCTCTTGCATAAAGTAAGACATCTCTTGCTCTATAAAGCTGACACAGAAGCAAACATGGAATATTTCAAATAAAATGCCCACCTAAAATTTTAATTTCTTGAAAATGGAAAACGTCAGGAGTTTTCAATATTACTCAGGCATATAGTGTGCAATGTCATCCCTCAAATTGTGCATTCTCAAGGTTACAGAAATTCTGCTGTGTTGCGTGTAATTTCTTCGAATCTGACTCATTTCCTCAACCCAGAATGCTGTAATGAGTCAGTTTTAGAGGACATTCTTGTGATGTTATCATTCTGTGGGCATGTAATGAAAGGATGCAGGTGAGGGCCAGACTTACTCATGTTTGGACAGCTGTAGCCCACCTTACACTCAGTGGAAACGTTCTCTGGGCCACTAATGATGTCCTATTTAGTGCAATACGTTGTTTTTATCAACTTGATGTTTTGCATGCAGTCAAGTGATTGAACGACTCTTAAATGCCATTTCTCAATTTCTAGCAACATTTAATGAAGGTCTGACTTTGGGAAGTATTAATGCATCTGTTCAGGACACGGGTGTTCCCATTTTTGGAGAAAAGTAGCCAGAGTATTACTCAGCCTTTGACTCCAAGTCCTTGGCTTCCTTTTGTCCCTGTCTTGTGTCAGTGACTTTAATGCATTCCTCGTCATTCTCGCGGTCAGCAGAGGTATAATGGTATTGTTATTTATCCCTTACATCACTCTCTTTGGTTTCCCCAGTGTCTCGTTTGCTAAAGTGTGCGTTTTATGAAGTAATCTCAACATCCGAGCAGGTGGTGCTTTGTGGAAACCATTCTGAAGTCAGAAGTACTTGGGGTTGTTATATGGCTGGACTAAAAGGGACCTGTGGGGAAAATTGTAATGCTTTAAGCCAGGTGCACGCTCGGATTTTTTTTGTTCTGGACACAGATTCTTCTCTTGGTAATTGTAAAACCAAAATCGTCAGTCTTTATTCGCTCTGCATCAGCTGATGCATTGCGTTAGACAGTTTTGTGACCGTGAAGGGTCATGCATAAATTAATATTTTTTTCAATTTTGAAGAGATTTTGGCCCTGTGGACTTTTATAAAATGATCTTTTAAAAAAACATTACATAGTTTATACTGTTGATGGGCTAACATTAAAAGAGCATTACATGTTTAACTCTCCTTGACTCTTTATGTGTTAGACTCATGCTGTTCTTGAATTGACTACTCCAGCAAACATAAAGAGAACCATCTTTGATCACTTCATGAATATAAAAAAAATCACAATATGGGTAATCGATGGTTTCATGCTGCGAGTGCTAACGGGAACAGTGTGAAGTTGGTTCAACTTGATGACGTGATGGTCATGAAATGCAGTTTTAGATTTTTATAGAGGTTGGTTTGTGGAGTTTGTACCGAATGTGTTTCCAACCCTAACCGTAGTAGCTATCATTCTTGTTTGATGGACTGAAACATACATTGTTTAGAACACGCATCGCAAAGGGAAAAGAATGGGGTCTAAAAACCAACCTGTAGGTTTGTTTAACAGTTCTGTTACTTATCTGCATACCATGTACTTATTAATTACAATTACTAGGTACTAACCTACACCTAAACCTAACCATACCCCATGTACTTTCCTTATTTCCTTAAGTAATGTAATTTCCCAATACTTTCTTAGGTGTGTGAGTGATTCTATAATTGAAGGTACATTTTGGTGTCCGACAATTCCATAAATTTTAAACTGTTACTATAGAGCAGGGGTCACCAAGTTCGGTCCTGGAGGGACGGTGTCCTGCAGAGTTTAGCTCCAACCCTAATCAAACACACCTGAAGCAGCTAATCAAGCTCTTACTAGGTATACT